>CM042753.1:2296261-2315786 GCA_022496165.2 Catalaphyllia jardinei | reverse complement strand
TATCAACTCAGTTGATAAAACCAAATTATCTTGTAATACTCCCACTGACGCAGCACCACAGTTTCTTTAGAAACTTACCCCCTTTACTCGGTAATAAAAACACACACACAATGTTGCACTTGTAACTGAACTGAAAGAATAAGTAATTAAGTATTTAACGCGTAATTAATTTGGGCGAAATAAAAATATCCTAAAGTAAATACAGCAATAGCAATAATAAAAGCGGGTAGCTTTATAGCTTCCTGCTGCACCTACAGTGATATAAATCGTAAGGTAAAGCCAGAGTGGTCCCCACCACCTGTGCATATCCTCAGTATCCTGGCATCTGTAACATGAAGTGAACATTTTGTGTGGGATGCATTGTGAGAATAGAGTGTCCAACACGATTATATGTACCAATAGGCTACCTGATAAACCATATGTTTTTATTGACCTATCCCTGGGTCTTGCCGTGTTAGAGTACTTCTCTTACAAATATTTTGAGGCACACTCTCAGCAACTAGGTATCTTATGCATGACAAAGCTTTCTAGATGAGGATGATCAGCCACTGGTGAAACCACCACCGATATTAGACAGCAAAAATGGATCCACCAGCGGCTCAAGTAATTCATCCTCGCCACCGGCAAATCCCGGATGCATTCCTCCGCAGCCTGGTGCTGGCCAAATGTGTGGTGGGGGATGTGCAATTCAGATGCCTGGTTGCCAAGGTAAGTTTTCAAGAGTGTTATTTTGCGTTACTTAAGTTACAATTGTCGTTCTCAAGATGCCTGTCAGTCAATTTCGTTACTTGTAGTGTCTGGAGATATTTCTATGGTTGACTGGTTTAAGCCCCGAGAGTTTACGCTGGACCAAAAAGCTAGAACTCTGAGGAGATTAATTGACTCCTAAAACGATAGCTAACCATAAAGAACTTAAGATTACAATGAGAGACAAGATTAGGGAGTACTGTATTAAACTGATAACATTCATGCCTCCAGCAATCATACTTAGACGATAATGTATTCTTGATTCTTTTGCAGTCAATGGCGCTAATGGGACATCAAATGGTGAGTTTAAAATTTATGACAATAGATTGTGCACTGCTTTCAAATGGTCTTAAACACGTTACCCGTAGGTGCAAATGAACGTCCAAAAGTGTGCAATAATCATGATAGAAATCTGTGTTAACTTATTTCAATTAAGGAACAGGGACACCGTCCAATACTAACCAGAGCCTACCAACCGGTGGGTGTGGCCCGGGTGCAGTAGGAAGAATGCCATGTCCATCTCAAGTGCCACCATCAGGGGTGTGTGGAGGCATGCCTTGTGGTTCTTCTACAGTTAGTGGCGCTAATGGAACGTCCAATGGTGAGTTGAAAACTATCACTTATAACAAATGGCATGGTGCAACATTACCAACTTATCTTATTTTAATTATATTTAAGGAACAGGACCACAGACCAACCAAAGCCAACCAACCGGTGGGTGTGGTCCGGGTGTATTGGGAGGAATTCCATGTGCACCCCAGATGACACCATCAGTGGGTTGTGGCAGCATGGGAATGGGAACGCCTTGTCCACCGGTACCCCAGGCCATGCCTGTAGCATCTCCTACTTGTGGAGCCGGATCCATGGGAGGAACGCCCTGTGTAACTATTGACACTGGATGTTTACAGATAGGTTCTCAGCCATCAGGAGGGGCACCCTGTCCTAACCCAACGCAGGGAATGGCTCCCGGTGGTTGTCCAGACATGGGAACTGGTGCCATGCCGGGATCAACGTGCGTGATTCAAGGGAAGGTTACCGTAGGATGCCCAAACGTGACCACCGGCGGAAACCCTTGTCCACCCCCTGGAAACATCACGGGGGTAAACGTTATACCTGGAAAGGCTGGACCATTAGGACCGAATGGAATAACCAATGGATCAACGAATGCAAAGGCACCGGGTGCGGGTCCGGGTCCGGGTCCGAATGCTGGTGTGGGGCTGCCTCCGTCTTCCAAGTCTGTTCCAAGTAAGACATTGTTGACTACAGAGGTAAAGTTTATTGGTAAAGAGGGTTTCAACCACTCGAGTATTTGAATCAAATTATGCAATCAGGACACAGAACTTTTCGAAAACGTACAGGATATTAACAATTTTGAATATAAAACAACAATGAACAACTATACACAACACACCTCTTCCAATAAAGTAATTGTTACGAGTTCGATGTTTTAAGCGGTAGGTAGTTTGTAGTCCAAACAAAACACAGGGATGTCACAACAAGGATATTTATTCCACACGATGCAGTAATTCCTCACAAGACTCCACAACAAGCCCATGCTAGGCTTGTATCTACACTTGGACTTCCGTCACTCTTGAATAAACACACGGCCTCTGCCAAGGTATCCACGTAACTTCTCTGTTACCCTTCGCGACCTCTGTCGACTCTTTACACGCGACCTTCGTTACACTTCAGTAAACACTACTGGCTCTGACACGAGATAATTCTCTTAACACTCCTGGGAAATAAAACCATCTAAACACTAAACTGATTCTCTTATAAACTTTGCGGCGAAAGATTCTAGAGCTTTCCGGCCCTACTAAATAAAGAAACATTACAATAAGAAGCTATTTACAGTCACATACGCAAACGGCTTAAAATAGAACTACAGAGTCACGATGATACCGCACTAATTAATATGCTAGAAGATTCAAGACGAAATTAGCATATTCGGGAATCTTCACGTAAATCACGCAACAATGTTTTTTTCGTAACAGTAATGTATAATTTGTTTTCCCCTGGCCGTAGAATGCAAGGCAAAGGCGGATGTTGTACTTATCATTGATGGATCAGGAAGCATAGAAATGTACGGGAAAGGGAACTTTAAAAAGGTTTTGGATTTTGCCAAAGATGTTACCCGAAAATTCGATGTGTCTGAAGAAGGCACTCACATTGGAATCGTCCTTTACAGCGATGGCAACGAGGTAGGGTGATCGCAATAGAGTCTTTTAAGCCCATTATCCGGTACCTTATATACCATCAAGAGTCTTACGTATCTTTCAAATACGTCTTTAGCTTTTCCCTTTACAATCCACAGGTGCATACGTATTAACATATCCAGTTCTTGAGCATCTATAGTTTCCCGATTGGGGGGGGGGGGGGGGGATGTTACATACAAAGAGGACGGGGTGCTCGTCGGACATTTTGAAAAGAACCTCTAAGAGGTACCAAATATTTCAATTATTGCACGATCGTTCTTCATTCAGGTTATGTCAGGCCTTGATCAACATTACAGCCAATCAGAAATCCTTTCCAGAATTGAAGGAATCAAGTATCCGAAGGGAGGAACAAATACTGGGAGTGCACTTATTAAAGCTAAAGAAGCTCTATTTGATAAAAGCTCCCGGAAAGGTGTTCCCAACATCGCTATTGTTATAACTGACGGCAAGTCACGTGACGACATCAGTGATCCAGCCCAGAAGCTCAGGGACTCAGGAGTTACTGTCTTGAGTGTAGGAGTTGGTAAACACTATGATCTTAAAGAACTGCAAGATATGGCCACCGACCCGGATTCACAGCATGTGTTTAAAGGAGAGTTTGATGCAATTAGTTCCCAAGTGGAATCCATAGTAGATATGGCATGCAAAGGTACAGTAGATATATCCGGCCTCTACATTATTTTTTTAAGGTCCTTTTCTTGTAATGGTACAAAGTTTGGTGATGGACTCTTTAAAGGGAAGATGTATCCGGCCGTATAATACTTGATGCCTCAGATTATTGTCTTGACAAGTTTGTTTGGCAAAACAGTGATAGCAAAGGAGAATTAAAAGTTCAATCACACATTCAAATTCTTTTAAAAGATGTCAGTATCTTTCTTTAATTGGATAAAATGTCATCATTTCAACAGGTTACCACGAGATGTGTTTTTTAATTGTTGGCAAAGAGGAGCTATGCATATATTTTTATGAAATAATACAATTTTATTTGGATTTTAAATTTATGTATTCTGTTATCTATCTCCAGCCGCTGGGGGAACAGTTCAGCCACAACGTAAGTTTAATTTCAAATACAATTGTTTCCATTATTAGAGAACTGCAGGGCAGCAAGCCATTCACTTCATTTGTTAACGTACTGTTGTGAGTCCACAAACAGTAAGCTTTGAATTCTCTCAATACTGTTGTACTAAAATTAATTATTTACAGCTTATGATGTTTCTCAAGAATTATTGGCAAACTCTTTCCATCGAACTGAATTTGCTTTAGATCTACCATTACTATCGATTAACAATCTACAAAGCAGTACATGGTATTTGAAGCTAGTTTCCTGCTGAAGTCCTTTTTAAGTTATGGTTAAGCCCGGATTTGTTGCTCATAGGCGTTGTTTATAGTTCCTAAGTGGGGCTCTGTTACAAAATTAAAATTCTGAAAGATTGTCAAAAATCGATAGATATTGACTTTTCGATAACGACTCTCCACTCATCTAAATCTGACAAAGACTGTTAATCTTCAAGTCTTTATACTTATTTCGTTCTAATAGTTTTTCAAAATCCAAGGTTAATTATTAACAATTCGCTTTCATTGATTGATGGAATTATTGTAACGTTAATGGTAAAATTTATAATATTTTGACAGCGCCTCAGAAGTTGATGCCGAAACTTCCGCCAGCTGCTGCAGAAACTAGTACGTTTATTCACCTGTTTATTTACCCATCATGCTATGTGAATATCGTAAATAAATAAACAATTTTGTTGGTTCCAAATGCTTGGAAAGGTACGTATTTCATTTACAAATCCTTTTCTCGGATTCTCAACATATTTGTACATGTATCTCTTTTCAAGAGTGCAAAGCCAAAGTAGACATGGCTATTTTGTTGGACGGCTCCGGAAGCATCGATTTCCAAAGCCCTGGAAACTTTGAAAAATGTAAGAAGTTCCTCAAAAACCTCGTCAGCTCCTTCAACGTTGCTAAGGATGGAACACATGTGGGACTTGTACTGTTTTCCAGCAATGCTGACACTATCTTCAGTTTTGAGAAATATATGGATGCAAAGTCCATAATGGATGCTATTGACAAGATCCAATACCCCGCGGCAGGGACCTACACTGGAAAGGCCCTCGATGTGGTGCGAACTGGTTTGTTTGAAGTCAGTGCGAGGCAAGGAGTCAAAGATATTCTTATTATTATGACTGATGGGGCCTCTCGGGTAAGAACTACTGTTAATGAGAAACTTCCATCTGAATTTCGCAAAAGTAGCATTACAATGGAATGCGAGGCAAGTGAGGTCAGATTAATTCGTGAATTTGGTGGGACGGGGTTTTATATGCAAAATTGCTTCCAAGAGCCCCCAGCAAAACCGTTTCTCGTTTTTCGCTGTCTGATCTTGACTGCTGTGCGTATATTACATACATACATACATACATACATACGTACATATATAAATACAATTGGGCTTTTAAGATTTAAAGGTACAAAAATATATAAATAAATAGAAATAAATGGAAATAAATAAAAAGATGTATAAATAGACATATCAGTGTGTTCAAGACTAGAAATCTGGAGATTAAATGTCTTCTTGAACAACGTTTGAAATCCTTTAGTTAAGGTTCCAACTTGTACGTAGAGTCTAATGAGTTCCAAAGTTTAATAGATCACATCACAGCCTTGTTGCTCGAATCAGGTTAAAGGTTCAGTTAATGCTTCTAAATAAACTGATTTGTTTTCTGACGAATAGGACACAATAGAAGAACCTTCAAAGAAACTCCGTGACATGGGAGTGACGATCTTCAGCTTTGGCATTGGTACAGAGTACAAGAAGGACGAGCTGGATGAAATGGCAACCGACCCAGACTCCACTCATGTCTTTACAGGAGGTTTTGACGAACTTGATCAAGTACTTCCAAAAATTAAAAAGCAGTGTTGTACAGGTGAGATGCCAGGAAAAGTTAGCAAGCTCCTGCTCTATCCGATACTGGGGAATGTTCGATATACCGTCAAAGCTCCGGTTGTGACCGCCATCCCAATAAAATGTTTCGTTTCCCATCGCCCGACCGACCCATTTTTTCGAAAAGTAAAAAAAAAAAAAAAATCAAAAAAGATTCACTAGCCAAAGAAGCAATTACTTTAATTTACAAGCACACGATCTTGTTTTATTAACAACAATTGGTATGATGTGATGTCGTTCTCTTTAATTAGCATCGATAGTATTTTTTCAAAGGCTGTTTTGATAGTCGTGTTAATATGCATCTTTTACCATCTGATTATATATCTAACAGAGTAAACATTGGATTTAATATGCTGAAAGTAACCTGGAACACAATTATAACTGAATGTTTTCTTGGAAAAAAACATTTCGTCAAGACAGCTTTTTTCATTTAACAGTAACTTTCAAGTTCTTGTCAACGAACTATAGTCGAGTTAGGGCCACAACTCTCTTCTCTTTTCGTATTATTATCACAAGTGCACAGGAATTACTGTCTGGCATTGTAGATAATGACTAACGAACGAAAAGACAACGTTTTCGAGTTGACTTTGTAACCAGGCTTTCTTA
This sequence comes from Catalaphyllia jardinei, assembly GCA_022496165.2. Classification (NCBI taxonomy): domain Eukaryota; kingdom Metazoa; phylum Cnidaria; class Anthozoa; order Scleractinia; family Caryophylliidae; genus Catalaphyllia; species Catalaphyllia jardinei. The sequence goes on along the minus strand of CM042753.1, from coordinate 2,309,276 downwards.
TTTAACAGCCCGGCCTTCTCTGGAACCCAGACCCCTTTAAGTGTTCATTCTCTATTTTTTTTTTTTGCCCGACCGACCGACCTACCATCACAAGAGACGGGGCGATGGGAAACGGAACATTTTATTGGCCTAAGCGACCACCTCTCCTCAGTGACCAGTTTTCCAAAATACCAAACGTTTACAAATCAAATCACTATATTTGGTACCTCTTATAAGCGACCGCGACCACTTCTAGAGCTAAAAGTGTGAACATTTTATTTTCTTTTGTTTTAATCCCTTGTAAGTGACCACGTGACAGATAATAGAGCGGAAATTAGATAATAAGCTGCGTCATTATCGCATTTCTGGGTATCTTTAATCTTTAATACAAAAAGGTCAAACTATATATACTTTGGGTAGTACAAGAGATGGAAATGTGTCAATGGTAAGTACAGGACAGTTTTCTTGAAATTGACTCTTTATATGAATAAAACGTTTAATACATGGGTCTAAAGGGGCAAAGGTACCACCTTCCGTAAGCGACTACCTGGGCTTGACATTTTGGTAAGTCGCTTAAGGGAGGTTCGACTATATCAATATTCTAACATGGCTCCGAGGCTTTCAGGACAAAATTGCAATTTTTTGAAGTCTCCTTCGTCTCCTTGAAAGCCTTGGAAACTTTTCCGTTCTGCAAAGCTCTTTTTAGTCAATCTGTGTCTAAAGACAGAGAGGTGCATACGCCTTAAACTTCTTGTAGATGAAGGGAACGTCTGGCCATATTTCGAATAATACTTCTCTGTAATGTTACTACGGCTTTCCGGGTGCGAAACCTTTTCGTGACCTCACGCCTCATTTATTAACATCGCAGTGAAGTAAAAAAAATTGCAGATATACATATTGGGGATGTTAGGATCCGTAGGACTTAAAATCCAGTTAGTGTCTCGTTGTGGTTCTTCGTCAGGACGTTTTAAACAGTGGCTCTTTTAACCAGTCGAGTCAAGTTGTCTTTAGAGTCTCCACTAGGACAGAGACTAGAGATGACTGATCTATGTAATCCATGTATCTATTATCAATCTATCTCATTCAAAAACTCTTCTTAAACAGCTGCTGGAGGAACATTGTCAACAAGTCCTCCGAAAGGTAATCTGTATTTGTACGTAGATACTAAACATAGTAAAGTGTATATGAAATAATTCATATTTGAACTGCGGTTGTAGATGCAAGTGAAGTATGATCATCGCAGTAAATTTTCCAATTTAAGCAACTGGAAAGAAGAAGCCTGAAAAAACAAAAATTCAGGGCTTCAACAGGATTCGAACCCATGACCTCCGCGATACCGGTGCGATGCTCTACCAACTGAGCTAAGAAGCCACACATTGGTAACAAGGTCAATTTATTGAGTTCATATCTTCCATAAGGAGTGAAATTGTAAAGTGTATATGAAATAATTCATATTTGAACTGCGGTTGTCGATGCAAGTGAAGTATGATCATCGCAGTAAATTTTTCAATTTGAGCAATTGGAATATGCACTTTACAATTTCACTCCTTACGGAAGATATGAACTCAATAAATTGACCGTGTTACCAATGTGTGGCTTCTTAGCTCAGTTGGTAGAGCATCGCACCGGTATCGCGGAGGTCATGGGTTCGAATCCTGTTGAAGCCCTGAATTTTTTTTTTCAGGCTTCTTCTCTCCAATTGCTCAAATTGGAAAATTTACTGCGATGATCATACTGCACTTGCATACTAAACATAGTTTGACATACATTTTAATGCAATCAATAAAACCTTAGGTACATAATCAAATAACCTAATCAGAGAAATTACTTTTATGTTTAAGATCTGTTATCTGTTAGTTTAAAGTTGTCTGTTTCATCTGATTGGAGATTACCTTAGTGTTGTTAAATACAAATGCTACATCATAAACGGCATTAGGACGTTCAATATACAATATGTCGTCTCTTGGTAAGTTATAGCCATGACATCACTCCTTATTTGATCCTTCAGGTGCAGGAACAGCCGGCGGAGTAGGTGGCAGTGCAGGGATATCAGGAGGAGGAGGGGGAAGTATTGGAGGCAGTACAGGTGTTACAGGCGGCGGTGGTGGAGGAGGAGCAAGTGTTGGAGGTAGTATAGGCGGTACAGGCGGTGGTGTTGGAGGAGGAGGAGTAGGAGGAGGGGGAAGTACTGGAGGCAGTATAGGTGTTACAGGCGGCGGCGGTGGAGGAGGAGGAGCAAGTGTTGGAGGTAGTATAGGCGGTACAGGCGGTGGTGTCGGAGTAGGAGGAGGAGGAGGAGCAAGTGTTGGAGGCAGTATAGGCATCTCAGGCGGCAGAGGAGGACGTTCAGGTAGAAGTAGCGCCTCATGTTAATGTAGGCTAACTCGATTCTGCGTCGTATGACGCCTAAGCAAATTTTAGAAAAGTGTAAAACGCACGCTTTGGTATATCCTCACGGGGAAACTTGTTAACCCGATGAAAGTCCATGCACTTTCAAACTCATTCAAGTATTTGCATCAAGCCATCAAACACATACTAGACGCGCGTCGAACATGGGTATCTTCCTTTTTAAATCTGAAAACACCAATGACTAATCATAACGCCAAAATAACAATCATAGTTTCACAAAAATAATATCTTACGACGCTAGCTTAGTCAAGATTTAAATCTGCCTTTAACACTCCTCTACCGATAAAGCGATAAACTTTAATAGGTAATACATAATTTTGTTATTTTTCTCTGGCCGTAGAATGCAAGGCAAAGGTGAATCTTTTATTTGTTATTGATGGTTCAGGAAGCATTGAAAGCTCCGGGAAAGGAAACTTTGATAAGGTTAAGAATTTTGTCGAAGACCTTGTCAAAAGTTTCGGTGTGTCCAAAGAAGGCACACACGTTGGGATCATCGTTTACAGCACCACAGCAAAGGTAGGATGCCCCAGTGAGTTCTGGGTAATCTCATTGATTACTGGCTTATAGAGACTGGCAGGGAGGCATTACGCGACCTGAGTATTGGAAATCGTAGAAAATTTCCCTATAAAGTAAATAATACCAATAACAGACTCGCGAAAAGCATAATGGTCAATACTGTGTCTTTAAAACTGTTGAACGTTTTAAGTATCTATTAATTACTTCTTCAGTTTGACACATAATTTGTAATTCACCGATGCATACGTTAACTGTTTCAGTTCAGGAGCATTCATACGTCCGATCATTTCTAATGCTTATTATATGGCTAGCTCCGTGAGCGGGTTAGATGAATCAAATCGAGTGCTGTGATTGACTACCCCAGCGGGCAAGATGGAGCTATCTTGCCCACTCGGGATTACCCGCCGTGTCCCGCGAAAAAATCCCCGAAAGCCAAATAATAAATCCTTTATTGACCAAACTTTTTCGGTTGAGATGGCTGGAAATTGGCTTATTTCTTTTCTTGCGAGTTGATTATTAATACTATTCTCATTATTACCATCACTATCACTATCACTATCACTATTACTATTATTATTTTTATCATCATCATCATCATCATCACCATCATCATTATCATCATAATAGTTATTATAATTATTTATTATAATTATTATTTCTTTTTTGGGTGCACGGTAAAAGATATTTTGATTGCTAAAAATAGTGTTGTGTCGTCCTGAGCGCCCTAACTGAGACCAGATCCTTGATTTATTCCCCTAAACGAGTTGACAAGCATCCGCAACCTCGTCATATGGCACTCCCTTCCCCCCCCCGGGATATACCCAGCTACATGTATCGTTAAGGAGATTAATTGCAATAAACTTTGTTCCTTTAGGTTTTGTCACGGTTTGATGACAGCCTATCAGCAATCGTTAACGTAATTAATACTAAAATGGATTATCCTGGTGGTGGAACAAATACTGGTGTAGCCCTTATAGAAGCCATAGCTCTTTTTGAAAACGGAGCCCGAGAAGGGGTTTCTAACATCACTTTAGTTATAACTGACGGCAAGTCAAGAGATGATATCGTTGGTCCATCTCAGAAGCTCAGGAAGTCAGGAGTTATTGTCTTCGGTATAGGAATTGGCAACAATTACGATGTTAACGAGTTGCAAGAAATGGCTACCGACCCGGATTCACAGCATGTGTTTAAAGCAGAGTTTGATGCGCTTAAGGACATTGAGAATGCCATTATAGATACGGCTTGCAAAGGTAGTTAAATCCTTTATTTTTTAATTTTGTTCCTTGCATACTTCGTTTTGTCCCCCCCCCTCCCTTTCCTATCCTCCAAACATTTGGGCCGTCGCTTATGACAAATATATTTGCGAACGAAAGAACGGGAGCTGGCAAAAAAAATATTCTCATTATCATAGGTAATCATAGCCTGCGTGGCAGACGAAACTAAACCCCGGTATAGTCCTATATAGGACTATACCGAGGTTTAGTTTCGTTTGCAACGCAGGCTAAGGTAAACCATAAAAGGCGATTTCTACGAATAAGGTCTGTTGTTTCCCGGAAGAACTAAAATTTGCCAACGCTAATAAAAACTTTGCACTGAGTCTAGCCACTCACCATCACTAAAGTTTCAGCTTCCAAAGTGAAGGTTTTCCTTATGGAATTCTTCTCCTAAGAAACCCAAATGTTCGACATCGTTGCCGCCATTTTAAATAGCAGCAGGTCATTCCGTCTAACCCCGAAAATGATAGCAGTGGAGATAGTGAAGTGGATAATCGCTTGAAAAAAAATTTGCTGATCTTGGGAAGGATGCACAATCAGTTGCCGGTTTTTCTCTTACCCGCCAATCGTCGGACGGAATAAAGTCAATAAAAACGGCCTGACTGTCAAATACAGTTCAAAATTGCGACCTCCGAAGTCGCGTATTTGGAGACGAATTTCTTCAGGATAGCAGGCACTTCAGAGGCTGAAACTTCGGTGAGTTAAAAAACTGAATGTTTACTTTCTGTAGGTAAAGACAAAAAAGTAAGCTTTTTGGAGTGACCTTCCCTTTGAAATCTATGTATCCATGGATCTCTTATCTTTTCTTATGTTTGGTCTGACTGTAGATTATTGCAGACAAATATTCATGCGCAATTAAATCTCAGTATGCATGGATCTCTTATCTTTTATTATGTTTGGTATGAATAAAGGTTATTGTAGGCAAACTTTCATGTACATGTACAGACAGCAATAGTACGTTACAAACATGACATGACTCCTTATTTGATTCTTAAGCTGCAAACACAGCCGGAGGAGTAAACACAGGGGTATCAGGAGGAGCACGAGCAAGCATTGGTGGCAGTATAGCCATCACAGGTGGAGTAGGAGGAAAGAGGTTGAAGATCGGAAGTGTTATGGGAAGCAAATTAAAGAAGCAAGGAGATACAGAAATTGTGACAGACGACTCAGATACAGACGGAGTTGCTTATCAGAATTTGTTTTCTGATGGGCTTTTAGGTACATACACTACGAGAACACACATAACAGGGGGGAAACTCAGTTATAAAAACCTAGAATTTTAAACCTGAACAGGGGTCGGCTGGGGCGGATACAGGGTTCCAAAGAAGGAGGTTCGAGGTACGCACCACCGGCGGTGTTCCCCTGGAGGGGAACGTCCGGAGGCGAACATCCGTGCTCTTTCAAACTCATTTGGGTATTTGCATCAAGCCATCAAACACAAGCTAGACACTCGTCGAACATGTACAGGGTATCTACCTTTTCGAATGTGTAGCACCAGTGACTAATCATATCGCAAAAAGAACATCGTTTCACAAAAAAAAACACCCTACCACGTTAGCTCAGTCAAGATTGAAATATGCACCCAACACACTTCTCCCGATGAAGCGATAAACTTGAATAGGTAATACATAATTTTGTTATTTTTCTCTGGCCGTAGAACGCAAGGCAAATCTTCTATTTATCATGGATCGTTCAGGAAGCATTGAAAGCTTTGGGAAAGGAAACTTTGATAAGGTTAAGAATTTTGTCGAAGACCTTATCCAAAGTTTTGGTGTGTCCAAAGAAGGCACACACGTTGGGATCATCGCTTACAGTGATAAAGCAGAGGTAGGATTCCTCCAGTGAGTTATTGTTATTGATAGGTGGCTTATAGAGACTGGTCAGGATGCGCTGCGCGCTCTGAGTATTGAAAAACCGTAGAAAATATACCTTTAAAGTAAATAATACCAATAACAGACTCGCGAAAAGTGCAATGGTCAATACTGTGTCTTTAAAACTGTTAAACGTTTAAAGTATCCATTTATTACTTCTTCCGTTTGTCCCCTAATTTGTAATCAGTTACAGATGCATACATTAACCGTTTCAGTTCTGGAGAATGAATACGTCCAATCATTTGTAATGCATCACTGTCATCATTATCATCATCATCATAATCATCATCATCATCATCATCATCATCATCATTATCATCGTCATCATCAACAACAACAATGCTTTATGTACTCTTGAAACGTAAAATACATTTACGAAGAAAATTAAAATAACTCAGGGAAAAGAGTAATTCGTATTGTACATATGATCGTCCGGTTGAGTGTAGTACTGAAAAGAACTGTTGTTAGTGACTGACGTTTCAACAACCTGAGCGGAAGTCATCTTCAGAGTCAAGTAAATAATGTTTGCCAGTCGATGATGTTATAAGTCTGGTCCGTTGAAAGCGATTGGTCAGTTAAGCCATGATGGTATTGGCTGAAAGACTCGTGTCAAGTTTGTCATCAGTCATGGTCGGTTGTTGGGAAAAGATATGTGTTTAAAGTCGAGCCAGGGGGATAAATGAAACATGCAGTTTTCATCTTCAACTTTCAGTTCATCGTTTTGTATATAATCCGATGTATCTGTTGGGACTCCATATGAAAAAGCTGAAACATTTAAATTAAACACCTAAAGGAGACCAATTTGGGAGTGTGGCCCAAGTTGTATTTGACCCCTAAAAGATGTATCGCGTACAACAGAATAGGGTTGATTACCAGCCGCCATTCAGGAAAGGACCCCGCGCTAGCTAGTTGACTACACTCGAGAGACCGTCGGGAATTGAGCCTAATGCCGGAAAAAGGAGCGTTTTTATTATTACCTGATTTACCGGCGTTTCGTCATGAAATCCCTAACGGAGACCTTGTGCCCGTTTCGCGAAAGCCTCGGAAACTTTTCGGGCTTACAAAGCCATTCTTAGATAATCTGCACCTAAAACCGAGACACCTATAAACGTATTGTATGAAGAGAATCACTGTCCATACTAAGGAAATGTGAATAAAACATCTCTGTAATCATAAGGCTTGATATTTTGCCATGGCTTTACGGGTGCGAAAACTGTTCGAGACCTTCAAGAAACAGGCCCAGAAGCCTTGATTTATTCCCCTAAGAGAGATCACCAGCATCCCCAACCTTGTCATATGGTACTGGCCCCCCCCCCCCCATATACCAATGTATCGTTGAGGAAATTGATTGCAATGCACTTTGTTCATTTAGGTTTTGTCACGGCTTGATGAGCATAACAGCCCATCAGAAATCGTTGACATAATTAGAAATATGGTACGTACTGGTGGTGAAGCAAATACTGGCGAAGCCCTTAAAAAAGCCAAAGCTCTATTTGATAACGACGCCAGAAAAGATGTTTCCAACATCGCTTTCGTTATAACTGACGGCAAGTCAAAAGATGACATTAAAGTTCCATCCCAGGAGCTCAAGGACTCAGGAGTTACTGTCTTCAGTGTAGCAATTGGTAAAAACTACGATCTTAAAGAGCTGCAAGAAATGTCTTCCAACCCAGATTCACAACACACGTTTGAAGCAGAGTTTGATGCTCTTAAGTACATTGTGAATACCATTGTAGATAAAGGTAGGTAAATCTTCTATTTCTTGATGTTCCCTACATACTCAATTTTGGTGGCATAAGTTTCTTTTACACGCATAAGAATTGTAGGAACTTTTAGTCCCATAGTCCCATAGTACACAGGACTTGGATAGTGGAAAGCCCTTACTCGATTTTTTCCCCATGGCTAACGTTGCACGATTTTTTTCAGACGTTTTTGCTGTACAGCAACGTTTTGGAAATTGTCAACCCTTCTTTCCTCCAGAAAATGATAGTCCTTCCCATATGACAAATATTTACCAACGTATGACCCAACCTAACGAAACAACGGGAATTGGTAAAAGTCACTCTCTAAGGTTCTTCGACTTACAACAAAAGATTTGTTTCTTAGCTGCGTTATCACAGATGGTGCACTGGCCTCATAGTTGGTGGGCCAGCCGGCTCGACTCCAGATCGAACGGTCCAGGTTATTTGAAAGAATACGAAACTAATGTTTATCATCAAGTTAAGGATGATGTATAAAATATGCATTCTCATATCTTAAGGTAATCATAACAGGCGATTTCTACGAACGAGGTCTATTGTTTCCGATAAACAGGATTAATTTTGCTGCGCTTGCCCAATATCAAGAACTCGAAACAATTAAATCTCAGTATGCATGGATCTCTTATCTTTTATCATGTTTGGTATGAATAAAGGTTATTGTAGGCAAACTTTCATGTACATGTACAGACAGCAATAGTACGTTACAAACATGACATGACTCCTTATTTGATTCTTAAGCTGCAAACACAGCCGGAGGAGTAAACACAGGGGTATCAGGAGGAGCACGAGCAAGCATTGGTGGCAGTATAGCCATCACGGGTGGAGTAGGAGGAAAGAAGTTGATGATTGGACGTGTTATGGGAAGCAAATTAAAGAAGCAAGGAGATACAGAAATTGTGACAGACGACTCAAATACAGACAGAGTTGCTTATCAGAATTTGATTTCGGATGGTCTTTTAGGTACACACACTACGAAACACACATAACAGGGGGAAAACTCAGTTAAAAAACCCAGAACTTTAAACCTGAACAGGGGTCGGCTGGGGCGGATACAGTACTTCGGAGAAGGAGGTTCGAGTTACGCATCACCGACGGTGTTCCCCTGTGGGAGGGTGCTGGGGGCTCCAGGGGTAAACTCCACATGAAAATGGGATTTCCGGCATTCTGAAGCCAAGTCAGCGTCATATAATGTATATTAGTATAATTTGAGAGCTGAACAAAGAGTTTCCAGCAATCTGATTGGTCGAGTGGTTCCTTATATGACGCTATATAAACCGCTTCAGGCGGTTTATATAACATTTGCGAGGCCTGGCTACTAAGCGCGCCACCTTTGCTATCTCGGCCATAGGTAACCCAGGCTCACTGTGTGTGACACGTGACATAACACGGGTAAATTATAGAGAACATATGAGCAGAGGCGAAGTTTAGGTCTGAAAATTTGCTAGAAAATGGAAATAAAAATCGATGAAACTTACCATGTGGCGAGTTCTTGTGGTTCTTAATATGTACACGTAGTTTTGGGGGAAAATAGTCTTCTTCACCTTTCCTTCATAGTAAAGTGGCAAGGTAGGAGACTGACAGCAAACTCGGGCTCCGATCGACCCAAAACAAACACGGTTTCTTTTCGCAAAAATCGAATCCAGTCGCTAAATAAACACGCCAGGCTCGTAAAACATAAATTTCTGTAAACCATGAATCCACTGAATTATCTCCAGCTAGCAAGGCGAAGCCAGCAGGCTCCGTAGAACGTGTACTTTAGGCTACTAAAATGGCGGCCCGAAACCGTTATGATTGCCACTGTCTCAGTTCAAAATATTGCTGATCTCGGGGCGCCTCGTGGCGAGTATAATAAGTCCCCGTGCAGGGAAGGCAGGTCCAGATTGCTCAAAGACAAAACTCGCCGTCTGACTACACCCTCGGGAATCCATTCTTCCCCAAGATCCAATCACGCATGCGCACTGAGATAGGTAAAAAGGCGGGAAAATATTCCCGAGGGTGTAGTCGGACGGTGATTTTTGTCTTTGAGCAATCTGGACTTCCCTTCCCTGCACGGGTGTCTTCGCCTTGCTAGCTGGAGATAATTCAGTGGATTCATGGTTTACAGAAATTTATGTTCTTCGAGCCTGGCGTGTTTATTTAGCGACTGGATTCGATTTTTGCGAAAAAAAAACCCGTGTTTGTTTTGGGTCGATCGGAGTCCGAGTTTGCCTTCATTCTCCTACCTTGCCACTTTACTATGAAGGAAAAGTGAAGAAGGCTATTTGCGCAAAAAACGTCGTGTACGTATTAAGGACCGCAAGAACTCGTCACATGGTAAGTTTCATCGATTTTTTGAAAGTTTTGAGAATTAGGATAATGTTTTACGTGACTGGGCAAAAGACAAGGTAGAAAAAAGTCCCTCCGAGGCATTGAACAGGTTCGAGAAGTCACAAAACAAAAGATAAAGCCGTTTCTTTTAGAAAATGATACGGAAATAATTGTCTAGCAACCTCAGTCGGCAGTCGAGCGAGACTAAACCACGCACAAACTTGGTGTTGTTAAGCCGAGAACCATTGCTTTATCTCCAATTAAACAAACCCAATAAACAAAATGTTTCTGACATTAATTTATTTAAAAATTCACCTTTTCCCAGTGTCAAAACAACTGTTGACATACGGATTGATGTCAGGAATGAAACATCAAAACATCACTTCTTAAAATCGGTAAAATAAAATAACTTACATAACCTTGCTTTCCGATGCGAATGTTCCTGTCCGTTTCAGGGCACAGCAGTGAGCTAAGTATGGCTAACCACAGCTGGTCAACAGTATCGCAGCTAAAATGTGTCTCCGACACTATATCAAGCTGATTTGAGAATCACCAACCACAGAAGACAAAAATCTCCACCGTCATTTACGTTCCTTTCATTCAAAACTCGAATGAAATGGCCTCTAGGTTGACTGCAACCACAAGTTTTCCGAGGGTATTTTTTCAACTCCTGTAATTTTCAAGGCAACGTCCAAGCTTTTCGGCTCACAGGGCTGCTCCGATGACGAAAACTGACTTGATTTTCCCTGCATTTTCTTCAAGATTTGTAGATTTCGCAGTTCAATTCTGCTTTCGCTGTAAGTTTTCATTCAGCGAGGAGCGACGCTCGAGTCAGGTTTGACAGTGGCGTGATTTTTCTCGACCAATCACAATTCTTTGCTACGCATAGCAACCAATGAAATTGCTTTATTTGTATATCATAGATCTCGTCAAATGGCTTTTTTTCGTGCAAAGGCGGGGCAAAAGGCCGGTTTTCCCGTTATGTTGAAATATTTAGAAACAAAAAAGACTTTTCGTTATTATATAACAAATAGATTCCATGTTGCCGTGCGTTTGATTCAGTAATAGATCACAGAAGACGCCAAAATTTGGTAAGAACATCAGTGACACACTCGGCTGCGCCTTGTGTGCCACGTTTTTGTTCTTACCACATTTTGACGTCATCTGTGATCTATTACTGAACAGACGCACGGCAACATGGAATCTATTTGTTAAATAGATGCATACGTGTATGCAAACGAACAATTGGGTCAATCTTTTTATGTTTCAGTCCGTTATTCTCTGTTGTTCAGCTCTTAAATTATACTAAACCAATTATTCGCCTCAGGCTCGGTGAATATTGTCGAATAATATTCTACAATATTCACCGAGCCTGAGGCGAATATTTGTTAAATATAGATATATATTATTTTAATTTAGGAGGTCTGACCGAACTTCCCGAACCCCGCCTAAATCCGCCTAAGACCCGAGCTAGCACGCTATGTCGATGATGTCTAGGATCTCCTGTCTTCATTTTGTTTTTTCTGTCTGGTCAAAGATTTTTTCAGAGGTGCAGAAAAAAGGACACTGTTAGTTCCTTATAATTGTAACAAGATTCTTTTTTTATCATTTAGGAGTCGAAACAGCTGGCGGAGGAGACACGGAAGTAGTAGACGAGACGTCACCTGATGAAGGGTCACTGGAAACCATCGGAAGCAATTCCAGGGAGTCAAAGAAGCAAGGTGTTCAGGAAAATGAGGAAGACAAATGGGATACAGGAGATGTTGTTAAGGAGAACCTGTTATCCGGCGTTGATATTGGTAGGCTATAACTTTTTCATGTGTTAACTAGCATAGCGTAAACGTTGATAAACGTCAGATTTTGGCAGAGCTAACCTAAGAAGAAACTACCTAGTGTTATCACAGCATCCTAGGGACATATCTGCAACATATGTGCTGAGATTTAGAGAAGTATAAGTAATATGATATCATAAAGGTTTATTGAATAATAAAACATACGGACCAACCGTAAAAAATCAAACCGATAAAACCAATGGACTGCCTGGAGGATAGCAGTGGTCCACGATGTTTAGAGGAGAAATGTTTTCTCCAAAATGACAACTGATAAACTGATAAAGAACAAACGCTTTTGTATAAAATAAAATCAGTTTTATAGCTTGGCTTCAATAGCAGTGTTGCCATCGTGGAGATAATTTAATTTTGGGGTTACAGACTCATTTTGCAGTGAGCCCCGAGGAGGTTAGGGTTGTAGGGAGGTTTCAATGACACTGAGTAAATGTAGGAAGTGGCTGACAGAAAAACCCTGCCTGTTAAAGAGAGGTGGCCATAAGTATACAGGCTCAGATTAAGTTGCTTACACTTTGATGAATAAACTGCCTAAGAATAGCACTTTGATATTGGCATTTAGTAACCGGCTGTACACTTATTGCACAGGGGGCAAGAATCAGGAAGAAATATCTGGGAGACGGAAGAGATGACTTACGGCCACCTCTCACGTGCACGTGTACAAACAAGAGAACGATACGGAACTTTGACGACATTTGTTGGACCTGACTAACTGAGTTTTCACGTATTCTTATCTGCATGGATAAACCGGGCGCGTAAATATGAACCAGAAACGCAAGCCTTTGTTGGCTTGGATCCATCAATGACATTTACCTTATACACAATTGTCCTGTTCAGATATTTGGTGATCCACAAAAAATTAGCCAGTGCCATATATTTTGAAAAGCCCTTTAGTAGTTTAGAAGAGAGGAGTTAGAACTAGAGCTCTAAGAACCTTTATTGCACTAGTACAGCGCGACAAGCATGTTATTATTGAAACGAAGCTTTCAAACATCCCGGATCGACTCGATCGATTTTTGTTTTCTGAGGTATACTAACCCGGAGGGGGGGGGGGG
>CM042753.1:2271715-2282810 GCA_022496165.2 Catalaphyllia jardinei | reverse complement strand
TCACCCACCTAGTCGGACAGAAAAGGCAATAACAAAGTTAGCAAATGCAAACTTAAGAAATATTTATTTGGGGGAAAAAACGAAAGAAAAAGCGGCGAATTTCGCTACTCGATGACTATTACTATTAGACCCCTAGTAGCGTAGCCAATCAAAATGCAGGATTTGCATTAGTCCACTAGTTGGGTGATACTAATGAGTGATAGTTAAACTGTATAGCAAAGGTTTATTTGAAATAAGGTAATATATTCAGTTCATCAGACCACATTTCTGACATGTCTTTCGAATTTAAGCTCGCCACCACGTCGCTAAGGTGGAGGATGAGGAAGACGAACAGCTGAGTGAAGAGGATAACACTGATGATGACGCGGGCCGCATAAGCAAGTTGATGAGCTCAAAACTTGGTATCAGCAGCAATGATAATGATGATGACGATGATGATGGTGATGAGACACGATTAAGCAAGTTAATGAGTTCAAAACTTGGGTTCGGGAAAAAAGATGACGACGATGATGATGACAATGATGATGGTGTCCGTATCAGCAAGTTGATGAGCTCAAAATTAAGCGTCAGCGGCAAGATTGTTGATGATGACAGTGATAACGTTGACGATACTGACAAAGATTCAAGCGAGGAAAGCGACAATAACACAAGAAGTAAACTTCCCTCGAGATTTAAGCGTCCAAATCGGAAGAACTTTGAAAAGGGCAAGAAGAACAGATTTGGACACGAGCTATCAAAGCACGTAAAATCGAATCAGAAGCGATGGTCGGAGAACGCAAGCTAAACTATTGCAGGAGGGGTTGTCTTTTAATTCGATCTGAGCAAATCGACTTTCAACTGGTGATCTGCACGTCGCAAGAAAGGCAATTCCATGTTACCGTTTGATAATTAGTCTTTTCTATTACTTTGATTGTCAATAACAGTTATAATTACCCATTTCCATCTAGCGCCTTGTCTGCCGGCATGCAAGTGAACATAATATGATTTCAGGCTTAGTTTCAGCGGAGAAAATCTCGTTTTCTACTTGAATGAAGTGTTTAATGCATCTAGACCCACAGGAAACGTTGTGTTGAATTTTGGTACTAAAACTGAAGCGAAAATGCTGTTTGTAATTTGATGGTATAGGAGAAATAATCATGTCATGCCACAGTAGGTCCCTAAGTTCCAAGTATTTTGAATTACGGAATATATATTTTTTATTAAAATTGGCATAATTCCTATTCATCTATGTGAATTTATCGTCTTTTATTTGTAAACTGTCAATACTACAATTCTCTTAATCGAAACACTCTTATTTTTTCCGACATTGTCTTATTTTCTCACAAACAACGCACTTTCGATTCGTACCATTTCCTGGCGAGTTTCTTGAGCTCGCAATAAGAAAATGTCTGAGAAGTCTGTTTTGCGCGAAACTTGTCCCAATCATTCCAAGTCTCTTGTTTTCGGTCTCGTGGTTTTGTCCCCCACTGAAAGTGAAATTTCACGTTTTTGGTACATCAAAACACGGGGTAGAAAAATCTCTTTCGAATATTTTTTTTGCCGTACTTTGCGGTACATTGTGGAGATTTTATTGTGCAAGTTGCCCCTGCCAAGAAAACTGTTTCCTTTTTTTTCTAACATAGTGTTTGATTTTGCTGGGCTATTTCTTTGTAGTCATATTAACCCGAAATTTCAAGGACACCGGCTAACTGACTAACAATTAATTATTTTGGAAAATTTTCCGAGGCAAAAGCCAGTACAAGTTTTCTTATGACAATAATGATTATGTAATTTGGGATCCCCATGGTTTAGAATTGGGCGGCAAACAGTTGACGCGTGTTTTTTTTGTCAACGTTTGAAAATTGTTTCTCTCTCAATTGGTTGGGAAAATGTCGGCAAGAAAGCGCCTGGCTCCCGCTCGACGAGGTATAATAGATTTTTTGACGCCAAAAAAGGTAAGTATCAAACTACAACGTGTGTTATTTAAACATCTAATGTCGTTGTAGTATGAAAATTGGTACGCCAATTCACAGTTTTGTAGATTGGACAGACCAAAAAGTGGCAATTCTGAGGTGTCCAGTGATTGAATGCTCTATAAAATTAGGCCTAACTTTTCAAATTCGATAGCCACAATAATGAGAACGACCATGAGAACACAGATGAGAACCAAACAAGTGCATGAGGAATCGACAAGCATAGAAGGTACATTTAATACAATTGCCAGAAAGATTTCATCATTTGACTTTAGATCAGGTTTTCGCAAACACCTGCAGCGTTGTGCTGATCTTTGGAGGGTTTATTGATCATGGTGTAGCAGAGACCTCGGAGGAAATGTCAAACTATACAATTTAAAACAAAAAGCATCAGTGAGGTTTGTTTCCTTAAAGGTCTTAGGTTCTGTGTAAGGATAAAAAAGATCGTCCAACTAGAAACCCTGTCTGTATACAGGAGACCCCTGTAAAGGTGTGCGAAGTTTGACCCCGCAGATAAAAAATCTTAGGTACAGCCTGAAATTAGAGGTAAACGTTTAGAGAGTCCGTTAATTTCTAATTAATTAAAAATGATATCACTAACCTGTCACAGAATTGGTTCTATCATAACTCTCCTTATCATGCCTCTGGTCAGTTGATAACTTCTCCTCAATTGACAACTGCACAAATGATATCAATGTCGTTAGGAAAAAAAATCGATGATCATCATTGTTTTTAAATTCAAAGCTAGGCGAATTGCTCGTTTAACTTTAGGTATAATTATGAATCGGTATTTATCTACTCATCAGGTGATAACCTATACCTGAATGTGGACCTGTAGGCTGTTTGCCGTTTTAATCCATGCAAATATACCACGTGTCTTCACGGCGCGGCTGCGTGTTGCGAACACGAGCTGTCACCCAGTCCTTACTTGATGCATTAGCAAAAACAATAAAATTTAAAGGTAAGAAACCATGCAATGAAATACTAAGAACCAAAACAAATTAAATTTGGATTTAATTGCAGAAAAGACGGGAAAGATGTTCGGTTTCTTTGACTATATACAGTTGAATAAACCAGTAAAACACAATACAAAATTTGGAACCGCTCCTTCGACGGAGAAACCGTGTTTTTGGGTTATTACAGTATTTTTGTATAAGGTCACTGGATTAAGACCCATTAAGGAAAAGATTACTTGCGCCCAACGTGGGGCTCGAACCCACGACCCTGAGATTAAGAGTCTCATGCTCTACCGACTGAGCTAGCCGGGCACCATGTGTATAAAATGGCGGCAAATACAAGAATCGAAATAAGTATTCACGTAATAAAAAAGTACTGACCATGCGATTGTAATTTTCTGACTCTAAACCTTTACTCCTCTGACCAATAAAAACTTTTGCATTCCTATAAAGAAGGGTTTTTTCAATTCAAGAGATGTTACTGCATAAGTCGTCTTCTACAAAATGATCGCCAACTGAAATGAACAAGAGAGTGCGTCGATCACAGCGCTTCTCTAAATGACGAGTGAGTTCTTGTTTGGTCAAACTTATCAACTCGTCTGGCTAGCTCAGTCAGTGGAGCATGAGACTCTTAATCTCAGGGTCGTGGGTTTGAGCCCCATGTTGGGTGCAAATATTTTTTGTTTTTTTTTTTCTCTCCTGAGAAAAGGATTTATTTTGAACTGACTTAAATAACTGAGAAACTGGAATAAGGCGTGTCATTCTGTGGCTGCAACCTTCAAATAGAACGTCGTACATGGTAGGGTTCCAGAGTGTGTAAACCAAACAATTTTTTTGCAGCAAATTAACTCAAGATTCTCAACTCGTCCCGTTGTGTTCCGAACTAGTCGGTGATGAGAAGGATTAAACCGGATTACATCAAATAACAACGATAGCTTTATTCCGCTATGATAACTCGTGTTCCACTACATAACCGCGAGCGACTGGGTTTCCGAAAAAACTACACTGTACAGGAGAGGAACTGGGTCCTAATACACTACACGTCCTACTATGCAAGTGAAGTATGATCCTCGCAGTAAATTTTCCAATTTAAGCAATTGGAAAGAAGAAGCCTGAAAAAAAAAATCAGGGCTTCAACGGGATTCGAACCCATGACCTCCGCGATACCGGTGCGATGCTCTACCAACTGAGCTATGAAGCCACACATTGGGAGCAAGGTCAAATTATTGAGTTCATATTTTCCCGTGCAGTGCATTTTATCTATCGACCGACTTGGAAAACAACCGTCCAGGATGGAGCGCAAGAGAATTGACATGATGATGTGTTCGACTAACCAGAAGATTTATCAGTATGACGTCAAGATTTCAAGCATCGTGGGAGATTTTAACATGGCTGCATCAGTCAGTAAGGTAGATAGAAGTGTCCTGCTGACCATCCCTAACCCAAAATATGCTGACAAGATCCACCAGTACTCCCACCTGCAGGGAGTAGTCATGAATGATGAGGACAAGAAGCCAGAGTTGCCCATCCATATGATACTGGGAGCAAGCGAGTGTTCCAGGATTAAGACTGACACAAAGCCACGGATTGGAAAAGCTGGAGAACCAGTTGCTGAGCTGACTTCACTGGGATGGACGATGATGTCGGCTGGAAAAGAAGCTCACATGGGGAGCGTTTATCTCACCAGAACCTCGTCCACTGATTATGAACAGCTATGCAGTCTAGACGTGTTAGGTCTCCAGGACAGACCAGATGGTGATCAGCAATCAGTGTACGAGGATTTTAAGGAGCAATTGAGACGCAGTGACGAGGGATGGTATGAAACCGGGTTACTATGGAAACATGGCCATGATCTCCTCCCAAACAATAAACAGGGAAGTCTGAGAAGACTGGAAAGCCTCCTCAAGAAACTGCAGAAAGAACCCAACCTTCTGGCCCAGTATGATGAAGTCATACAAGACCAGTTGGCGAAAGGAATCGTAGAGAGAGTGTCTTCAGATCCAGTGGGAAGAGAATTCTACATCCCACACAAGCCTGTTGTCAGAGAGGCCGCAGAATCCACCAAACTGCGAATCGTCTTCGATGCATCAGCTAGATCAAACGAAAGAAGTCCATCGTGTAACGACTGCTTAGAGACGGGACCACCCCTCCAAAACTTGCTGTGGGACATTCTAGTGAGAAACCGATTCAAGCCTGTGGCATTGGCAGGTGACCTCAAGCAGGCGTTCCTGCAAGTCCGTATTCAACTGGAGGATCGAGATGCCCTGAGATTTCACTGGATCAAGGACAAGGAAACGTCCAATGTAGAAGTTCTAAGATTTACCCGTGCACTGTTCGGACTTGTCCAGTCACCATTCTTGTTAGGAGGAACATTGCATCAACACTTAGAAAGTATGAAAGAACGATACCCAAGTGTAGTGGAAGAAATCAAGAAGAGTCTATACGTTGACGATGTTATCACCGGGGGAGAAACGACCGAGAAGGTGCGCAAGCTGAAAGAATCGGCCGTTGCAGTATTTGGAGAAACACAGTTTGAGTTGCACAAGTGGCATTCGAATGAGCCAGAGTTAGAAGCAAGCGGTGAACCAGAAGACGGGAATCAAAGCTATGCCAAGGAACAACTTGGAGTCAAACTCGGAGAAACCAAGATGTTGGGCCTGCCATGGAACAAGACTGAAGACACCATCGCTGTCACATTTCGAGAGGCCTCCCCAGAAGTATCTAAGAGAGAAATGTTGCGGTTCCTCGCTTCAGTTTATGACCCACTTGGTCTGGCTTCACCGGTATCACTGGTGGGAAAGCTTTTGTATCGAGAAGTCTGCGACCAACACCTCTCGTGGGACCAAAAAGTACCTGAGACCGTCGCGAAGCAGTGGAAGAAATTTGAGAGAAGCCTTCCAGACCAAGTTCAAGTCCCACGTGGACTACGCCGGTCCAATACTGCACAAAATCAACAAGAAGAGAGATGGTAAAGCTTATATCCTGTTGTTTGCCTGTAGTCTGACCAGGGCTATCCACCTGGAGCTGTTAAGTAGCCAAACCACTGAAGAATTCATAAAAGCCTTCAAGCGGTTCATAGCCAGAAGAGGGAGGCCACAAAAGGTGTTCTGACAACGGAAAGAGTTTCGTCGCAGCCTCCAAATGGTTGGGAGGTATCATGAGAGACGAGAAGATGCAGAACTACCTGGCACACCAACACATCACATGGCAGTTTAACCTGAGCCGAGCGCCGTGGTGGGGTGGTCAGTTCGAGAGGATGGTCGGACTCGTAAAGCGGGCCATGTACAAGTCCATCGGGGGAGCGAATCTCGCATGGAGTGAGCTAGAAGAGGTTATCCTAGACGTTGGAATCACACTCAACAACCGTCCCCTGACCTATCTAGAAGATGATGTCCAGTTACCCACCCTAACACCACATGCTATGATGTTTGGTCAACCCAACCAACTGCCGGAAGAAGATCCTGATGCAATCGAAAGCAAGGATTTAAGAAAGCGTGCAAGGTATCTCCGTCGCTGCAAGGATGTAATGTGAACCCGATGGACCGAGGAGTACATAAGGAGCCTCCGAGAAAGGCATAACCTCAATCACCAGAAAGGCAGTCCACTGATTAAGACCGGTGATGTCGTTCTGATTCAAGGTGACGAACGGAACAGAGGAAAATGGAACCTCGGGATTGTAGTCAAGCTTATCAAGGGCAGAGACGGTGTTATCAGGGCAGCAAGACTCAGAGCAGGGAAATCATTCCTTGAGCGAGCAATCCAACAGTTGTGTCCAATGGAGCTATCGTGTGACAGTTACCAAGAAAGCCAAGTTTCAGTACTTGATCCAACAGTCAGAGAGTTTCAACCCAAACGGGCAGCAGCTGCTGCTGCAGCACTGCGTATTAAGGACATTGCTCAACAGGATGAACTGTAATCTGAAGTAGCGCTTTATTGTATATTTGATACCTTCGGAATCAAATAGGGGGAGAGTGTCGCGACCGGAAATTGTGTTGCGTGACATAAGTTTATCGTTGTGTTGAATATCACGTGCACCATGCGCGTGAACGCTGAACTTTGAACTATCGCACATGGCATTAGGTTTTGGGGGTCTTGTCGTTTTTTAGAGAGAGTGGTAGAAAAGCAGAAGTGAGATTAAACCGGATTGTTAAAATAACGTGAGTTCCTTTTGTCGGCGTAGACCAAATTCCCGACACCACGTAATCGATAATTCAAGTGATTTGTCTAATCTTCCCTGTTGTTGATGTATTTTGCTGTCGGTAAACCACCCTTAGCACAAATTCAAGCAAAAGTGATCAGCGCCCAACGTGGGGCTCGAACCCAAGACCCTGAGATTACGACTCTCACCCTCCTCTAACCACCTGTCGCCATGCAATGCTCATCGACGAATGATAACTGAATGATACGGGATTGTGCAATAATTACCCTAGGGAGGGGATGGGAAATGTGTCGCAAAACTAAGTCATATCCCTCTCTCATTAAGAAAAAATATAATTTCACCCCCCCCCCCCTCTCACATAATGGCATTAAGGCTGAGGGACCCCCCCCCCTCCTTCCTTGAAAAAAGTCTCCCACCATTGGTTCTCTCATGCCTAGTTTCCTTGTTGGAACTCTTCCTCCAGAACAAACATCACTTCAAATGACTCTTCGACGCATCTCCAAGAGTCACTTAAAGAGTCATCAGAATCATTGGACTCTGAATCATCAGAAGAGTCATCATAATCAATGGAGTTTGCATGTGTCGTCTTTGCATGTATTGAGAGATTCCTCATCTTTTACAGCATCTCTGCATCTCTGTATCTAGCACTGGCATCAGTCTTTCTTTTTCATTGAATAACATTATAGTGCTACTTTTGCAACTTTTAATTTAAGTTTCCTGTTTCATTAAATTCTAGTGCAAATAAAGAAACACTGTTTTAACATATATAACAGAGGCATTCCTTTCCTACTGCATGACAGATAAGAAAACAACAGTTCACAGATCAGAACACCTTTGAGTTGGTAAATTTGTCAGTTTTATTCCGATGCTAGTATTTATATTTTGAACTCTAATAACTCTTCCACTACATTTCCAGTTTGCAAAAGGGAATGCAAAAGTAATGCCCCCCCCCCCCCGGGAGGATTTGGGGTTTACGTTCAGCCTCCTCCCCCCCGTCTATCTCTCTCTCCTCAGAAGAGAAACATGAACGCATTGAGAATTCAACTCAACAGTTGAAGGAGCTTGAAGATACCCCTCAGTTCGTCTATCTTCTGAGTTCTTTTTCTCTCTAATCTGATCTTAATATAATGTCTCACTGGTTAACAGACATTATTAGCTTTTCAACCAAAAATTCACGCTATAAGAATTCATTTATCACTTCTCATTCACAAACGGCTCTCTGCTCCGATGACATATTGATTAAAACACCCTTTAATATCACGCTCCATTGATTTCGTTTGTTTGTGTTCTCACGGCCCTTTATGACAGCTGGTTACTGTCAATAAAAGTTGACACCCTTAGCAGGGGAGTGATCGAGATGGTAGCTCGGCCAAGCGTATTGTAATCAATCTTCACTCGAAAAGAAGCGGCGAAGAAGATGAAAAACGAAGATGAGAAAAAAGATCAAGGCGAAAACTGTCGGCTTATACTTTGTGCTTTTACTATATGCAGATGTGATAGACTTAGGAAAAGGACACAGCCCAAGACCAGAGGTCAAACATCAAGGTATTTATGAAGACATATTTCATGCGCTTTTCAAGCACCCACGCTTGATAGGTTGCTCGGTTAAGTAACAAAAATATGTCAGTGTAGTTGTAGACTTTGGTATATTTTTTTATCGGGTCGAGGCAGACAGACAAGTTGATAAAAAAATATACGCTAATTTGAATTCGTTTAGTTCTGTTTTTTTTTTCACCAGTCAACTGATCTGTCATTCATACTTAACTCGAGCAGGATCAGTGAACGCTACAGCATTTTCGTAAAGTATGACTGCAACTAAGGCAGCTTCATTATTACATGCTTTCAGAGACGGTTTTAGCTCTCACATTGCGTCTATATGATGAGTTAGCCCAAGTGTTATGGGCAAACATTCTGACATGGCAAATTGATCATAGCATGGTTAAATTCTCAGCTGGCAGGAGGCAGACCTGAGTTGGTTTTTGAAGACTACTGATCAGTAGGCAGACCTGATAAATTAATCTGATTCTTATTCATGTTATGTTTATTTTATCTCTTATTATTTACCGTTAGAGTTAAACTGAGAACCTTACAGGCATCGTACTCACACAAATAAGGTCTTTTTAATTTAAAGATGTTAGTGGTGTTGACAGGTTGCCCCTAAACATTTCCTCCGGGTTACCTAACAATTCAGGGTTATCGACTAATGATAAAATGTCTTCCCCGTGACTCGCAACTCAACGCTTAATACTCAATTGTATTCCTCGGTTGAGAAAAATACGGTGATCAATGGTAAAATGTTTTCTTCAAGATCTCATTACAACGCGCCAAGCGAGACTCAAAACCAGATAGATCCCTCTACATGCCAATTGTAATACGCGGCCCTAACTATAACATAAAACTAAATTATAGCTTATAAGTCCACTTATAAGATTTTCTATTTATACGTATCTATTTGGTCGTGATGTGGTATTTATTGAAAAGACAGACATGCAATACGGTCGCCTGCCTGCACTTCAGTCAAGCGTTATAACCGTGACTCACCGTAAGGAAACAAAGGGATATCTGTACGCAGTGCCCTAGTCTTGTCCATGCATGAGCAAGAGATACCTGCTTATCGCTTAGATTCACGGAAACTCATCAGTTATGTTTCATTGTTACATTATTTCCAGTTCTTTTTTCTTTCTATAAACAACATTAATCTGCTTTTTTTTATCTCGAAAGGACGTCGGCTTTCCTCCGAAGGAGTTAAAGGAGGAAGGTTTTTATCAGCGTTAAAATTTCCGAAGGAAAATCATCCCCAGTTTCACTTCCAACCTTTGTCATATCAGGAAACGTTCGAAGTGATAGACGAAGACAAAGTGCAGTCTTCTGATAATGACATTGAACCCGCTGAGCCGGTTCCTGCCTCACTTGTTGAAATTGTGGAAGAAAACAGTCCAAATCAAGTTCAAAACAATGATTTTAAACAACCTTTGCAAACCAAGAATTCTTTACATTCCTCGGCTAGCTTCACATTTCCTCAGCACAAAGTATATACTTTGCAGACAGATCATCGTAAGACGCTTGTGAAGGTAAAACAGAAGTCTGCAAGAGTCTATCCATCTTCCAGCAAGTCAAAGATTTTTACGCGAGTATCTATTCCCGGAAAACATCGAATATTTAATACATCCCATGCCGGGACTAATTGGACGAAATTACTTTTATCTCCAAAATTTACCTCTCTTAAACACAATACTTTTAAAGAAAGTGCATTACAGCTATCTAACATCATAAATGTAACAGATGAAGCGAAGAAACGAATTAATCAAATGGAACGCAATCAAGCGAGCCCTCGTGACATTCTGGAGGCAGTCATTTCTCTGATGGGCCTGAACGTAGGTTCAGACCTCCAGCCCCAGCCTTCTTCACGCGCGGACGTTCCGGAAAGGTTGTCCCATCCGCGTCCTCCTAAGACTGTTCTATTGAACAAGGGAAGCACTTATTTACCACCGAAAAATTCTTCTTTGCAATGGACATCAAATCAGAGAGGAGGTTACAAGAACTTTCATACTGCAAGAAAACCTACCAGTTTGTTGAGGAATTCATTACAGTCACCCACTGTCATTAAAGGTGTGCCTTTAGAAAAGAAAGAAAAGACAAGTCTGCTAGAACCTGACGTTTTCGACAGCTCGCCATATAAAATATTCCTTAAAAGTAGAAAAAACTCGACATCAAACAGTGGAAAAAATTATGTAAATAACAGCCCCAATCTGAGAATTTTGAATTCTTTGTTCAGAGGCAAAGATGCTCATTTTTTAGATAACATTGTGACGGGACGTGATAAATCTGGACTGGGGACTCGTCCTATGAGCCAAGTATCGCCACTAAATGCTAGTGTTAACAACACACGGACGAAAGGCACAACGCCACAGCTGAAGGACAATAAACGCCATCACAAGAACAGACCTATTATGATAGGGCGTGATAAATCTGGACTGGGGACACATCCTAAGAGTCAAGTATCACCACAAAGTCCTAGTGTTAACAAC
>CM042753.1:2246560-2261329 GCA_022496165.2 Catalaphyllia jardinei | reverse complement strand
TTTTTTTTACTATGAGCCAATAGTCGGAGTTTTGCATCATATGGAAAATAGTGCGCTAAGTTTAAGATTTTTCGCTTTGTAAAATTGTGGAAATAAAAATCGGCGGCAAAACCCGGTTGGAAAATTTACTAAAACAATATCTCCATTCGTCCTCGTTGGATATGAAGTGATTATAACCAACGAGCGCTACGCGCTCGTTGGTTATTTTATCACTTCATATCCAACAAGGGCGAATAGAATAATTGTTATATAGGCTGGAGAATGGTAAATGAGAGACGAGAAGTCGAGACATTTCAGTGCTCTTTAAAATTGCAACTGAACGGGACTTTGAAGAGTTTTAAATTTGAGGAAGACACTTTCAGGCTCTATAACGTTTAGACGTCATTTCTAAATTCAAACAAAATAATCTGTAGTCAGAGTCGTAATCAGAAGCGTAGAGTGATAAAATCAAATCGACAGAGTCGGAAGCAGAAAACTGATTCTGCTTATGACTCCATCGCTTACGATCAAGTGAAAACTTCATTGTTGGAGTCGCAAGCAGAAGCGGAAGAATAAACTAATCACAGTGTTCAACTCCAGGCCTTGCGATTGGTTGGTTCTTCCGCTTCTGCATCCGACTCCGACAACCTAGTATTCACTGGATCATAAGCGACGGAGTCGTAAATGGAATCTGAAGAAATGAAAACGTTCTGATTCTTCCAACTCCGATTCCGTCGAGCTTATGACTCCACTTACGACTCCGATTTTCGATTTTCACTAGGTCATAAGGTCTCTTACGACTCCGACTACGAATCCGATTCCCACTCCGTCGGTGGTGAAAACCAGCCTTAAGAATTTCGTAGCTTTGCAAAAAAAAAAGAGTCCCTGAAACAACTTTGAAATAAAAATCGATGGTGTGAAAGATATTGTTTGGATGACCCATGGTCCTCGAAGGACCATGCATTCATCAGCTCTGGTAAGTAGTCCAAATCCTGCATTGCTGTCACTCTGATCTGATAAAATATTCACTGATGACTACCCGCATTGAGAGCAATGTTCAATGCAATGCACGCACAAGGCCCATTTCCAAGGCTTGCTCTTTTAGTGCTGCTGTGGTTTTATCTGATTAGTACACGCTACTGCGAGAGTGGATCGATTAAGAGGAGGCCAAACCTGGACCAAGTTTTTCCCCACGAGCAGACCAGCTCCTGTTAACCTTGCAAGTGACTTAATGCCATCCTTTACACGACTTTGGTTCCCAGTAGCTTCTTTTAATAGAGTACAGCAATTTGAAAGGTAAGGCTAAAAGCTGTTATTTAATTTCTTTTTTATTGATCTATCACATCCCATATGAAGGGGAAGTCTTACAGCTAATTAATGGTGGAGATTTTGATAGATTTTGCGCGGGAAACATTTTAACGAATCTCTCTGTTTATATAAGAAAAACCTTAGCGCGATATCGCTAGCCTGCGTAGCAAGCGTTTCTATGCAGTTCAGGAGCAAAGAAATGGAGCTTTTTTGGCTCTCGCCCTATTTTCCGCGGAGGCAAAATTTCAAAAAGCCCGTTCCTCGGTCTTTCTCTGCTCCAAAATCCCACGAAAACACTTGCTACGCCGGCTACGATATCGCATGCCCAAACATTTCAAGCAGTCATAGTTTGGGGAGAAATTCTGTATTTCACTTTTCTTTGACATTTTTGGTGCTAACCGTATATTTACTGTTTTTCCCTTAAAGGATGGCCGATGTAAATAAATATCCACTGGCTTTTTCAAGGACTTTAAATACCTCCCCTACAATGGCCAACAGTAAGCATACAGGTTAAGTAAAACCACATTAGTTATACAACTTGGATAATAATAATTCTTTTAGAGCGCAGCTACAGAATCTGCCACATGCGATCTTGGTGTGGTTTTGGATAATCATCTCGACATGTCAAGACAAGTCAATAATATCTGTAAATCGGCATCCTTAGCAATACACAATATTGGGAAGATTAGAAATTACTTAGATCAACCCACTGCAGAAAAACTTATCCATGCTTTTATTACAAGCAAAATTGACATTTGCAACTGTCTTTTATTTGTGCTCCCGAAAAAGCAGCTAGATAAATTGCAACGTATTTTAAATGCCGCCGCTAGAATCACTACAAAAACTAAAAAATGTCAACCATTAGTGAGCATTGTTGCTCTCGTTACAGTTGATACGACGCCGGTCAATGTTCGTAAGCGGTGAAGACGTGTGCAGGAGCTGATTCGCAGTCGCTTGATGCGAGAGTATTCAGCTAGTATTGGACACGACACACCTAGTCAGAGTTGTAAACGTGAAAACAGGAGTGCCTTAAGTGGACAGAATTTTGATACTAGTTTATATTATTAAGCGGAGATTTACAACACGAAAACTTACAGGAACATTGGAACAATTTTTCCTAGTTATTGTTACGAAAATGTACAGGAACATTGGAACAATTTTTTTATAGTTATCGTTGGATTTTTAAAAAAAAGCAGTCGTTGTTGAATTTTCAAATCATTGTATTCGGGTTGAAAATGCGAATTTTCGAAATGTTTGATTTCGAGACGTTCAGATAAAGCTTTTCAAGAACTGTCTTTTAAAAGAATTCCACAAGTGCAAAGTGCAAAGTTGTTGGACGTTGAAGTTTACTACACGTTAATTGTTTTAATAACTTGTTGACAAGTCCTGTCATTCTCTGGAGTAATATGCCTTCGCAAAAAGAAGAGGTCGTGTCCGTTTTCTTCTGCAAAGGCAAGGCGTAAGAAGCCGAAAAAATCGTTTAACTTAGTGGAGAAAAAGCGACTCAATTGATATCTTCGTAGACTGAATTTTCGGGAAAACGTATCAGAAATTAAAGTTTGACTCCTTGATCAACGAAATGCTGTTTACCAGATATATTTAGTCTCCTTTTCCAGGCACGACTGACAGACTGATTCGATTAACGCAAAACCCTTCACCAAAACACTTAATAGTCATTATGATTTTTTGCGAATTATTCCCGTAGGGGCAACAACATTTTCTTTACTTTTTTTAAACTTATTCTTATTCTTTATACTTATTTGTTATTTTCCTGTAATCATTCAGTATCAATAACGATGAAACATCTGCAAATTTACTCTTAGCTGTGAATCTGTTGCCGTGGGGTCAAGTATTAACTGATTATATGATAATGCTTTTTGGTCGTTTTGGCAAGCTACGATGGATTTCTCGAACTTAACAACTTAATATATTATAGTTTACAATAATACAGAAAATACAAACAAAAATTAGCTAGAAAAAACACACTATTTAATCGTGTACAGTGACCAAAGTAGCCAATGAGCTTTCGTGTTGGTCACTGTCAGGTGTAGATATAAGTTAATTGAAATTAATAGTTTCCATAAAGACGAAGTTGACTAATTCTAAATCTCCTTGTCCGTTGGTTCTTATAGTTCAGTCTTTGGAACAGCGGCCAATAACAGAGGTATTCATAGAGAAAGTTCCGAATGGAAATCAGGCTGATGATGATGATAATGATGATACTGATGATACTGATGATAATGATGATGCTGGTGAAGATGACGACGATGGAAATGTATTTTCTGAC
Organism: Catalaphyllia jardinei; assembly: GCA_022496165.2. NCBI lineage: Eukaryota > Metazoa > Cnidaria > Anthozoa > Scleractinia > Caryophylliidae > Catalaphyllia > Catalaphyllia jardinei. The sequence goes on along the minus strand of CM042753.1, from coordinate 2,257,755 downwards.
TTTGACGAGGATGGTTAATACATATTGCTGCTAATAAATGATTATTAATAAAACGAAACGAACCCATCTTGTGTGTGCGCACCGATTTAATCGATGACGGTGACAAAATCAGTCGTAACCTAACCATGTTAAGTTCTACTTGTACAAGTTTCACAAAGTAGCCCGTGACCAAGATCTTATTTCAACAGATTGTTAGCTATAAATGGTAAAGACAAGAGAAGGAATATAACCGCTAGGAATTAACAAAAATGATATCAACGAGCGTACGTTTGCGGCAAACGACAATGAAAACGAAACTCTTGCCGTCTGCCTTAAGCTGTTTGTAATGAAGAGGTAAAATATTTGTATATTTGAGCTTCAGTATTTGCGGTGAATAGAAGGGGAAGTTTTTATTATCAGTTATTCTATTATTGTGTAGTTTATTAAAGGATTAAAATAAACCGTCCGGAGAACACGACAGCACTGAGAGGTTATTTTTGCCGTTTTCCGCTTCCCATAAACGTTATTCTTAGCTCTTTGGATAATAATGAGTAGCTTGGCTTAGCGTGAACCCCAGGGTGGGGAGGGAGCTACTCTCATATATGGGCTTTAGAGGTACTTGCCGCGGAATAGGGCGTGGTTTGTGAGGTTCTCGGTCCTTAAAAGAGGGTATCATTTTTTCACTTTTTTTTACTGTGTTCCTGATGTGGTCCTTAGATAGGGTAGTTTAATTGCATTATCTAATACTGGAGTGTGAAAAGCCCGAGTTAACGAATGTTTTTTTTTTTAAAAAAAACAAAACAAAAAAACTTGATGTATCCGTTTAAGTATTAACACAATGATTGGCGGGTAATGACACGCAACGCCTCTTCAAGCCACATTGTGACGGACGCGTCGTTCATTTAATTAACATAATTCTCACAACAAAACTTAGCTCAATGAAATAATGAGTGATAGAAGCGCGATTAAAGTTCAATATGAATAGAGTAGGTAGTGACACTCGCCAGCTGCAATCCCTGGGGCGTAATAAACAGAGTGACTGTTCAATACGAATATGAGATTCCCATTTCTCGCTGTTACACCGGGCCCTACATTTTCGATTTCTAGCACGTGTTTTGAATAGGGTGTCATACTTCGGGTTTCAGCCTTAAAAAGGATTTTAGTTTTCGCTTTCTTAGTCCCAAAATTCGTAGGAGTACCCCCCGGGTAGGGGGGCATGAACTTTTCTCTCTTCCATCCGGCTCCCTTCTTTCCACTATCCCTTCTCTTCTCACACTTCACGTTATATTTCCCTCCTAAACCTCTCTCCATCTTTCAAATGACCTCTCTGAATCCATACGGCCATTTTCTTCGATGAGGTCGACATCCTATAACTTTATGAGAAAACAAAATGCATAAACTGAGGGAGCTTATTATTCTGAAGTCCATCTCGCAGGGCCGGCGGCGCCCCGCCCCCGACCCCTCCCTCCACTCTTTTAACGATCGTATTTTCATTTAAGCAGAGCTTACTAATGCATGGGTTCCTGTCTTACGTTGCTCGAGGTAACTTTAATCATGGTCGCACCAGCTATCACCAGAAATCGATTTACGAGCATTCGTACCAGTGCATGGATCCCCTCACGTTCACTCCGACTTCCTTTTCCTTGAAAAATTTGACCGCAAACATATTGCGTACCCGCGGTAGGGCTGTCGGATATATATTTGAATAATTATCTTTTGCCACTAAACGTGCGTTCGCGCGTGAATGGTTATGTAACGTAATAAAGATTACCGCCGAACAGTGGAAATGAGTATTGCCAATTTAATAGTTTGGTGAATCATGTGGAGTTGTTTTATATAATCAGAACTTTTCTTAAAAATCTTTCGAGTCTATAATATGTTGACACGGATCTGACACTGGAAAGTATGTCGTCACACTAATAGTTTTCCACTCGGGTACATGTGTGCTCGCACGTGGTCATGTCTGGTTACGTAACATGATAACACCAACTGAATGCCGGTATATAACCGGTGACAAGCTATTGTCTTATTGTTCCTAGTAAAAATAAATTCTGCTCGCCCGTTTTTAAACAGTACAAATGTAGTGTAGGTACTACGCCAATCATATCAAGCCCCAACTGACTACGCGAATTTTCGGTCTTGGTTGACTGTGAACTTAATTTTATGTACTGGCGCGGACCGTATATGTTTCTCCTCCTCAACTGTAAACTGGATTCGAGAGAAAATTCAGTGAGCATCAATTGATTTCGTTTTCTGTGTACGTTCTTTCTGTCGCTGGAGTTGAACCTGTGTTCATTGGTAACTATACGCCGGTATAACATGTGACAAGTGCGACGGGATCAGGATATTCACCGTTCAGGTATAACTGATGTATTGAAATTTTCTTTGGAAGTCAACTTCTAGGCAATGGAGGAAAACATTGTTCGTCCGAAATACCGTCGTCGATCGACAGAATGGAAAGCAAAATACGACATTCTACCCGATGTTAGTCGGCATGTGTCTGGCGGAAACTTTGAGATAAACTCTAAGTCACCATGTAATGAATCGTTAGTCTCTATTGCAAATGCTTTGGTGGACTCTCAAAAGCAAGCTGTACTGAATGAAAAATCCGTTGATTTTGTGGATCAAAAAGAAGATAATATATTTCATTGTGCACTCTGTAATAGTCTTTATATCGAGCCTGTTACGTTAAACTGTGGACACACGTTATGCAAGAGTTGCATTTTGCCGGACACAGCTTCTACCCAAGTCATCGACTGTAAGGTATGTGGCCGTGTTACAAACCATGATAACGAAATCGCTGTGAATGTACTAATGACTGATCTCATACAAAAACAGTTTCCGCGAGAATACGAAGAAGAAGTGAAGAAGTTGGAGAAAGTCCGAGGTGAATTACGGGGAGACAAAGAAAAAGTTTTAGAAACCTTGTCCGGTGTCCTAAGAAACAACCCTTATCACATTACAGCGTTAAAGTGGCGAAGTCATGCCCTCTTAAAACTGGGACTGTACAAGCAGGCTCTAGAGGACGCCGAATTAGCCTGCGATCTACGACCGTTTCTCCCTAGCGTCTTTCATCAGAGAGGAGAAGTTTTGTTCGCCATGGGCAAATACGAGAAAGCTATCCAAAGTTTGGCACGTGCCTTAGCTCTCGGGCCTAATAATGGGGCGGGATATCGATTGAATTTGCTTACCTATCTTAATCGTTTTCTGACCACTGATATTGACAGCCCGAGGAAAAAAGTCTTACTGCTGAAGTGTATGAAAAGTCCTGCCACCACAGAATGTAACACCTACCAGTGGTTTCCAAAGTTCAAAGCGCTTAGTGATCAAGATGATGAGAACTCTCACGCCCAAGTCCTAAATGAACTGCAAAATGGAAAAAACTTGGAGGAAACAGTTGGCACCCCAATCGAACCTTCAAGGCTGGAGAACAGGCCATCCTTAAAGCGTTCCTGTGGAGCCGGAGACGGAGAACATTCTGCTCGATCAAAGTGTTTAAAATTTTCACGGAAAAGTGAAACGAGTTGCAGTGGTTCAATCAGCGAAGCCACTGTGAAGAGCGATAAGGAAGACTTGGAATGCAAAATCTGCTACGATGTACTGTATCAATCAGTGACCACTGTGTGTGGACACAGCTTCTGCCGAGACTGTTTGTTACGAGCCCTTGACTACAAAGCTGAATGTCCGTGCTGTCGCCGTAGGCTCAATTGTGAAGTGCAGAGAAACACTGAAATCACAAGAGTTGTGGAAGAAATTGTGGAAAATCTGTGTCCTGAAGAATATGCTGTGAGGAAAATGAGTTTCTCTTTAGAGGAAGCACGTTGGAAAGGGTAAGGAAGTGTATGGTTAAGAGTTTTACGCTTAAGGAATGTTGCGATTAGTATCTGCGATGATAAATAGATATTGGGGTGTACACTAAACAAAAATATTTCACCTTGATGACTTTGTATTTTTCGGTATCGATATTTAGTTCACTTATCACTCATGACCAATACTGGAAACTGTATAACATATAAACCTGTAGAACTGATTAGTGTTCAGGCGTGCAAGGCCTGGACGTTTTCGGAACCTTAGCGTTTGACATCTTTTTTTACCATGATATTTTCCCTACTGCTGATATATTAAAATAACGCAGTGACTTCGTTATACTGCCCGGTAGACGGGCAGTCAGAAATTTTCACAGATGGGGACGAAGGAAAGTCTTACACTTTTTAAAAACAAATCTCTTGACAGTATTCTCTCTCTGCTTCGAAATGCCAACATGTTGGTTTTCTCGGTACCGAATTTCCCGAGCTTGAACGTACTGAAAAATCGCTATTTTCTTGACATTCCACATTGTACGGCAAACGGTTTCTGCGTGACACGTGATGAAAAATAATTTATGGGTGAGACATAAGATCTACGTGATCCGTGTGAATTTTTGATAAAAACCTTTGTCAAATGTAGCTCAAAGTACACGTGAAAATGATATTTGGCAAACTTTGTAGTTTTTTCCGAGGGATACATAAATGATTCGATGCAAATTATTGTCACTGCATGTGTTGAACTCGTCCACTGTGTTTAAGTATAGAGGCACAGGAGTGAAATCATTTTTACCAGAAGACCCAAACTATAAACATGTCTCCGGCGTTATGTCATCGGTGAACCTCGAAATCATAATGATGCAAGTAATTTTTTTGGCAGCTGCAATGGACAGTGAGAGATCAGGAGGGTTTATCTTTTCAGCGACTCTCTTGTAATAACTGTACTCATCTTTTTACTGATCTGCGACGAAATATTGAAAGCCATTATTCACGTAGCCTTAAAACTGCCATTTGTGATGGTCATCTCTTGAGACAAAAGCTGTCCTGGCTGTCGATCTAATTCAAGCTTAGCATCTGTTGAAATCTCTTTTTAACGATCGAGGCTATTGTGCAATTCCCTCGATAGCCGAGCATGTATATTATTTAAGGTAAAAGCAAAATAAAAAAAGGGAATAAAGTAGAAAATACGTTATGTAAGCGGCTTTACGTGTTACTTTACATAATTCCGAAACCATAAGTCCGTGTTGAACATGTTGTACAGCTGGTGACAGGTCAACCGAATATTACTTTGAATGTGGAATTTATTTATTTTAGGAATCCATGTTTTTTGTATTGTGCTGTTTACATTATGGATATTTTAAGGTAACAAGTGAAATTAGGAAATAATTTCAAGCGCGATTGTCAAACTCTTAATAACTTCCTGGCGATGCCTTAAGGCGATGTACGCCTGATTAGAATTAAACTAACACTGGTGAATTTTTTCGTTATGTCAGCATGCAAGGGCGTAGTCAGGGGGGTCCTGGGGTGCCCGTGACCCCCCTTTGTAACCCTTTTTGTAAGCAAACAACCTGGTGACAATCTGGTGAGTACCCTTTGTATGACTCAGTGTGAGCCCCCCCCCCCCCCCTGGCTCTGCCCATGGCGTGCACCATTATGTGTGACGTTCCTGTTATGACTCCGCCAGGAAAATATCACGGTTATCGTAACGTCATTGTCATGTTAAAAACTTCGTTTTCAAAATGTTTTTCGTCCACACGATGATTCCTCAGAAATAAATGTTGCCGATGATTCTTTTGAAAGTTTCCCTGAATGTTCTCTACCAAGCACTGTTTCGCAAAAAAATCAATAAAACTAATATGCCATCATGCTCGCTTAAGAGATTTGATGGGCCAATCTTACCCCATTTATACATGTAGTTGTGCTAATCACTCGGGTTATCCATCGGTCCACGTTGCATTTTGCGGTAGCTGGAAGCAGAGTTTATTAAAGTAATACTTGGGAAAAACCTTGACAGGTAGAAAGTGCGAGCATATGCAACAATATCATCAGTATAAAATTTGTGGAAAACTCACAGCATCAAAAGCAACGTGGACGTAAAGTGTTCGTATAGTCGTTGTTTTCGTGGAGTAACGGTTTTGTGTACGCTTTCAGCAGTATCTTTTTTTCTTCCAATTAAAGTTTTTTTAAATCTTTCAAATTAAAAAGGATAATATGTACACTTAATTATGCACTAAAAAATATACGTCACCGTGCTAGTTTAAAAGTAAACGAATATTTGTTTGGCTATCGAGCTCCTTATTTATTAGTTTGAGGGAAACTTCTTTCGTTTTGTACTTGCACGCGCGTACGCGCTTATTTGCGATGATGACGCAAAAACAGTGCGCAGTAGGGATGAGCGATCACCTTAAGGCGGGGGTACACCCAAAAATCTAGCATAATTTCAACATTTTTTTACAACTAGGATTTTAATTTTAAAGTTAATGAAAGTATATATTTACAAAAGCCTTATGAACCAAAGATTATGAAAAAAATTACTTCAAGCATCACAAGCTTATTGTCACGTGACACCGACTATTTAATTGTACCACCTTGTGGGCACCACAAAGGTTTACTAGACTTGCCACAAGTCGACCCCCGGGGGGTACTCCCTATAATGGCCTATACGGGGAGGCTCCGCCCAAAAGGGGTACCTTTTTCACGCTTCAGGTATCTAAAAGGGTAGGGATTTCACAAGATGAGGTATATAAAAGGGTAGGGAAATCGGTCATTTAGGTATTTACAAGGGCCTTTAATTATAGTATTTCGAATAGACGCCCCTTATGGTTTTGTCAGTATATTTATTAAGCACTACATGAAAATGAGAACAAGACTTCCTAAAGTAGATATCTGAAAGGGGTACCTTTTTTCAATAAAAGGTATATAAAAGTCGTACATTTTCTGCCAAAATGGTATATAAAAGAGTAAGGGGTTGGACCTCGGGGCGGAGCCTCCCCGTATTAAACTTTATTAAATTCCCCCCGGGAGTCGACCTTATTTCTCGAGCGACGAAGTCGACCTTATTTCACGGCGAAACCAAGAATTATTGGAAAGGACTTCTAGAAAGTCTAAGGTTTACTTGAGAAAACTTAACTCTGCCTGGATTAAAAAAAAATGCACGATTTTAACACTAATTTAAAAAGGACAAATTGCTAACCGTTTTAAGCATAGGAATTTCAAGAATGTTAAAAGCACAAGAAATTTTGACTAGTTGAATGTGACATAGGAATTCCAAGATGTATTTTTCCTCATAACTTCAAGAGAATACAACATACAAGAAACTCCTATGCTTAAAACACATAACTCAACAACAACAACAACCCCGGACAATTTCAGCTCAATTGGACAAATTCTTCTCAAAATATTTTCTCTCAAAGGCAAAAATAACTCGTTCTGAGAAAAAGAGCTTTGAACTTACAAGCTTAGAAATTTTCAGAATAAAGCTTTGATACCTTAAAATTGAAATTCCGGTGAAAACGAAATTTTGAAGTTTTTACAGAATTTTCGGTGTACCCCTTCCTTAGGTGGCCAGTGACAGTTTTCAAGTGCCTATGCCTAATTCACCATCACTTTTAAACTATTTATGCTTAGGCGCCCGTGTTTTGCAAGAGTCAAGGTTAATCACAGGAGTATTTATTCTCGCATTTTGACTAAGGTGTGTACTGTTGCCATGGCAACGGGGCTGGTTGAAGGATAAGGTCACTCCAAAAGGCGTATTATTTTTGTCATCACCAATAAAAAGTTTATATTGAGTCAAGTTACTCACCGAAGCTTCAGCTTCTAAAGTGCTTTCTAACCCAAGTAAATTGTCTCCAAAGAAGCCGGCATCGGCTGTCGCCATTTTGAAACAAATGCTCAGCGGCATAGACTAAATGCCCGGCAGTCAGAAATATTCATCGAATGTAAAACCAATATACTTTTTAGGATTCTAAAGAAACACCAAATAATTTTAATAGGTATGATTGAGGATTTCAGTCGGAATTCGGTGAATATTTCCGACTGCCGAGCGTTTAGTCTATTTGAGACCGTGACATTTGGACACGGCAAAAACAAAAATACAAACAGTTGACGTAAAGAATAACTGCTTGCGGCTTTGTTAAACCGCCTTTTAATGTCTACAGCAATTTACCAAAAAAATTTCCATTTACTGCAACCGATGCAGTATACGCTTAAAATTTTACCTTGAATTTTGTTTTCTTCCTCTGGCTGTTCTCGGCAACAAACACATTCTCTTTGCGTTGGCATGATTTGACATCGCTCACAAGAACACCAAAATGTGCCCTCTAACCGACCGTTTACTTCTTCGTTTTCGCTTTCGCTATCCTCAGGATTAGAAACACGTTCTGGCTCAAAACGGTAAGGTTGAAGATCAGCCATGACCTTGAGTAAACAAATACGCTTGCAAATCTCTTGGTAATGATGATGTCACGCTTAGCGGCCTAGCCCGACCTGGCTGCTGAGCATCTGTTTCAAAATGGCTGCAGCCGATACCAAATTTTAGACTTCTTTGGAGACAAATTACTTGGGATGCACTTTAGAAGCTGAAACTTCGGTGAGTAACTTAACTCAATATAAGCTTGTTATTGGTGATGGCAAAAATAATACGCCTTTTGGAATGACCTTTAAAAACAAGGCTTAAAAAATGGGTTTTGTTTATTTAAAAAAAGTCCAGTCGTTAGATTGTTTTCATCTTTTGCACACTACGAATTGACATAAAATCCCTTCTGTCAAGTCTGTTCTAATAAATTTTGACATAGGCAGCAATTTTCGTAATACGCCGTAAATCGTTTTCTGCATTATTAAAAATTCCCTACGTCAAAATTCAGATTTTTCGTGATGATCATTCACGTGGTTTCTGAACTATTTTTTTGCCAAATTTCTTGAAATTCTAACGACAGGATCGTTAAAATTGCCAAGGTTTGCAAAAGCAATCGGACTCAATTTTCCAAGCAACTGCGCATGCGTTGCATTGACAAACAAAAGTTGAGAACAATCTCGTTCCCAGAGCCCACGTGCCTTTTGGTCAGCACCAGAGACCAAGAGACCAAGATTTTAGGACTTCCCGTTTCACGGCGCACGCGTGGCTTGGTTTACATGGCGTCTAAAGATAAAGTCGATATGGATACCTTCCACATAGGCATTCAATACGCACTGGAAAAACTAGGAAAGTCGAAATTTCGCTTTGAAAGAACAGCAGTATCAAATATTTTAAAAGCAAAAGACATGAGGGCTCTGGGAACGAGCTTGTTGATTATTCCAGAGCTCCGTGCTTGGGTGCTGACCAAAAGGCACGTGGGCTCTGGGAACGAGATTGAGTTGAGAATTGCTGGGTTCTTTGCATCGTTGCCTTTTCTAACATAGCTTTGTCAAAAAATAAAGCCATCAATACACTGCGTCCAATTATAGAGAAAAATAACACAGATAGTGCGGGTGTAGAGTAAATAAAATGATCGCTCTTTGACGGCATGTTTGTTTTTTGAAATCCTTGTGCACGCGCTGAATTGCATTAGCAAAAGCGCGCGCGAAAACCAGGGCGTTTTTCAGCGAAAACTGTGTTCGGCCACCTTAATTAGACGTAATTCATTGTTCAGAGATTCTGTAATAGACCATTTTATAGTTGTCTGTTCAGTGACCTGGCCTTTGAATGGTAGCAAGACTGGAGGAGACCTTGTTCTGGTACAGACCTCTTTGTTTTTGTTATGTAAATCAAGTTGTTCTAATGCTAACTAGTTTGCATGTACATGAGAAAAGCAGAGAAGTCAGTGGATCAAAGCAAGGTCATTTCCAGTCTCGCTTGGAGTCATAGGTCAGGTAAATATGCACACAACTGCAGTAAAATGGCTTTTTTTGTTTCCTTGAGAGCTTTTGTCGCAGGAAAGGGAGGAACTTTGAATATAACTTATATCAGTTTTTAGTGCAGAGTGCACTATTGGGATGGTTTGGGGGTTGACACCACTAAAGCACTATTGCACTTTATATAATAACCCAAGTTATTATCGCATTTTGATTGGTTCTCGCCTATGATCTATTAGAGGACAGATGCACGATTGACGTCATCATTACAAAGTTTTTCCAGTGTCAAAACAACAGTTGACTCACTGATTGATGTCAGGAATGAAACATCAAAACATCACTTCTTAAAATTGGTAAAATAAAATACATAACCTTGCTTTCCGATGCGAATGTTCCTGTCCGTTTCAGGCCACAGCAGCGAGCTAAGTATAGCTAACCACAGCTCACTGTCAGGAGTATCGCAGCTAAAATGTGTCTCCGACACTATATCAAGCTGATTTGAGAATCACCAACCACAGAAGACAAATTCCCCACCGTCATTTACGCTCCTTTCATTCAAAACTCGAATCAAATGGCCTCTAGGTTGACCGCAACCACAAGTTAACCGAGGGTATTTTTTCAACTCCTGTAATTTTTAAGGCAACGTCCAAACTTTTCGGTTCACAGGGCTGCTCCAATGACAAAAACTGACTTGATTATTTCAGCATTTTCTTCAAGTTTATTTGGATTTTGCAGTTCAATTCTGCTTTCGCTGTAAGTTTTCGTTCCACGAGAAGAGACGCTCGAGTCAGGTTTGACAGTGGCGTGATTTTTCTCGACCAATCACAATTCTTTGCTACGCATAGCAACCAATGAAACTGCTTCATTTTGAATGTATTTATCGTGCAAAGGCGGGCAAAAGGCCGGCTTTCGCGTTATGTTAAAATGTTTTGAAACAAAAAATTGGCTTTTCGTTATTATATAAAACAAATAGATTCCATGTTACCGTGCGTCTGATTAAGTAATAGATCACAGAAGACGTCAAAATGTGGCTACGCCTCGTGTGCCACTTTTTTGTTCTTACCACAGTTTGACGTCATCTGTGATATATTACTGAACAGACGCACGGCAACATGGAATCTATTTGTTAAATATATATATATATATTCGAGTGATCAACGTTCTGATAAACTCTATTGTCCATTAGACCAATCAGGTGTTGCCGTTGCTGGAGCAGCTAACGCCGTAAACAAGAGACAGAGTGAAGCTGTACAGTCTCCCTATTTTTTCTGCTCCCTCACCCCCATGCTATTGACTTCACCACCCTTACCCACGTGCATTTTGTACTCTCCCAGTTTTGCTCCCATCATGAGACCAAGAAGGCGCCCCGTCGAACTCAACGATCGACATCTACAATCGCACGGAAAAATAGGGGGCTGTGAACAGTCTAAAAGTCCAAGAGGTTCAATTCCTGTTCAAAACCATCAGCAAGCATAAAAACAGCAAGTTAAACAACTGGGAAAACCTCAGCATTGCTCAATGCAAGGGAGCATAAGGAAAACAGCGCATGTTACTTTTTCCTTTCCCGCATAACAAGATTTCCTT
>CM042753.1:2234467-2245484 GCA_022496165.2 Catalaphyllia jardinei | reverse complement strand
TCTCGACCAATCACAATTCTTTGCTACGCATAGCAACCAATGAAACTGCTTCATTTTGAATGTATAGATCACGTCAAATGGCTTTTTTTCGTGCAAAGGCGGGAAAAAGGCGGGGCAAAAGGCCGGCTTTCGCGTTATGTTAAAATGTTTTGCAACAAAAAATTGGCTTTTCGTTATTATATAAAACAAATAGATTCCATGTTACCGTGCGTCTGATTCAGTAATAGATCACAGATGACGTCAAAATGTGGTAAGAACAAAAAAGTGGCACACGAGGCGTAGCCGAGTGTGTCACTGATACAGACGCACGGCAACTGGAATCTATTTGTTAAATAGTTATAAGGCAATAAGGTGTAAACTTTAATGTTTGTTTAATTTATTAATTTCAATTAATTAATTAGCCTTTGAGCGGGTGGGGTAGGTACCTTTTGATTACTGCGTAATACGTATCATACTTAGATTACTTTTTTCGTAACATCAGAAGACTAAATATGGTTCCAATATTCTCTTGTTATCCTTGTGGTACTATTCCGCTCTCAAGAAGAAAAGCAGTTTGCTCGAAGCGCATGCGCAGATTGATTAGCATTAGTGTTAACTATGTTAGGTAACGATACATTTCATACACTATTACACTTGAATGTTAAGTGCTTTTCCTTGTGGTAGAACACAACATGTAAGACGCATGCGCTCTAGCATTGTCAGCATGATACAATCCATTCTCGAGTTCAGCGTTCATGCATGCGGTACCACACTCCTCTTAACGGGCGATAGCAGTTATATTTCAGGTAATGTCAGTTTTCCTTTTTAGTGCAAAGAACGCTTTTGTGACAGCGTATCGTTTGGAATCATCCCTAGCTCGGTTAAAAAATGTCGTGTGCTATTTTCAAACTATTTCGTGTTTGCGAAGCTTTAAAGAGGGATCTCCTCAGCCGCCTGTTTATTTTCTCCCCCCATAAAAGAGAACAAGAAGTTCATAAGTGTATTCACCCTAAACATTTCCGAGTTAGCGACATTAAAAGTTCCCGGTAGTAATGTCGTGACAAAAGAAACTTCTCAAATATTGCTGCAGACGCTCTAGCACTAACGGAAACCGGAAATAAATTTAGTCAGTCTTTGACGGGACTCATTCACCGATGTAAGATATAAATAATATCCGTAAAGTTAAAACGCTTCTCGGTTGTCTCAGTCGATGTCATTGTGTATTTTGAACTAGTTTATTTTTAAGACGGTACCAACGGTAGCAACCTAATAAGAACGTGCTATTCCGAGACACGACGTGACTATTTGATAATTACCCAGGCAGTGAGGCCTGGGTTTAAAATTTCGGCTTTTTTTTTTCCTCGTTCAGTCACAAATCGCCGTCTGGCCTCTACAGCGCATGCGTCACCAATGCAGCGTACGACACATGGAATTTACAGCAGTTGCCGCCGTGAAAAATACTAGGTCGGATTCCATGATTTCTAGGTCGATGAAATCACATACAAACGAACACACCGTTCGCGGTAGACCAACATTAAAGGTCGTTAAACGTTTTCGGAAATGGTCGGTCTGCAAGGCTTACGAGAGATCAACAATTTAGGAGCGAACGTTTGGAGTGAATTCATCAAGAATCATGTTTAATATGCCAAAGGAGCTAGCTATCAACCGGGGCTATCGACTCTTCACCTTGATAAAAAGCATCTTCAGAAGCGTCATCGTATTTTTAGGCGTGATCGTGAACCAAGTAGGATCCCAGCACGAACTCATAACGTCTGAGCAATAAGAGCAGAACGGTTAGAGAATGTGTTTCTGTTGTTTACGAATGTATCTGTTCGAGTTCACCTAAGTAAAACGCTCTGAGAAACTTTGTAACGTGTAATAAAGTTAAAATCTCGAACTAAAGGATATTCTCTCGTTATTTTCTTGTAACAGAGGTATGTGTCTTCTCAAGAATGAAACCCATGTAGTGAATTGTTGTACATTTAAGATGAAAGAAACTAATGTATGAGTTGACCCCAGCAAAACAACTCTTGGATTGTACTGTCACGCAATCCTGAAGCGATAAAAAAATTATTCTAAAACCTTTTAGTGGATAAAGTCAAGAAATTGTGATGTTATAGGAGATTAATAAAGATTACACTTCTCTAATTTTTAAATCTGCGTTTTCCCAAACCTGAGATATTCCTCGAAATATTTTGAACAAATTTACAGAGCCCAGGGTGGCTCTATGTCACGCACGGCCATAACTCTGAAATTCAATATGTCTCTCTCGTTTGAGAAATGAAAAAAACAACAACAACAACAACAACAGCAAAGGCTAAAGAAAATAGACTTCAACGTTCATAGGCTGATGTAACGATCTTGACTTATTTTACGTGCTAAAGGTCTGTCTGTGTACGAGTAATAAGCTATTAATCGATTCCAAGAAATGCACTCGAAGGCAGAATAGCTTGAGCTCATCGATTCCATTGAGTTTCGCACGATTTCAAATGCCGAACATTTAAGCTCAATTGCAATATAGCTAGTGCTTCTCAGTATAACGACTGCCTGGGTACACGCAGCAAGGCGTCTAGTTAAATTAGGAACTGTTTATGGGTAATATGAAAATTTGCCTCTTGAATGAAACAAAATCATTCTTCCATTTTTTTCATAAGTTAATAACATTAGTTCATTTTTCTCCAGCAGGAAAAGAGCCAGCATATTTCCCTTTGTATGCTTTTGGGAAAACAAGGGTATCATGTTACAAACTTTGCGAGGAAAACAAAAGTATCAAGTTACAAATGTTGGCGTTGAAAAAATAAAATTATCACGTTTGCTAGTTCAACGTATCAATGAATTAAAAATAAACGAATTCAGCGTAAAACACCACAGTAAAATTTAAAACCTTCTTGTCAACAGCAATTGTAAGTTATTTTTGGGCCTTGAACTAACAAGTTACATACAGGCAGCTGATGACTCAAAATGTACTTACAGTCCAGCATAACACTCTGCACTATTTGAGATTGTCTCACTAGTTAATTTCGTTTCAGAGCTGGTGTTGATGATAATGTTGAAGTGCCCATATTTGTGTGCTTGTTGGCGTTCCCAAGCCTGAGATACCCTCTGCATATCTTTGAACCCAAGTACCGGCTCATGATTCGTCAGTGCGTAGAGCTTGGCTCCCGGATGTTTGGTATATGCGCTAATACTGATGAGCCCAACAAGAGCTACGCGGATTACGGAACCATGCTGCATATTGATAACATCAACGTCTTACCTGATGGGCGCTCCATCATCCACACAACAGCCGGAAGAAGGTTCCGCGTTGTCTCACGATCGACTAGGAATGGTTATAACACCGCAAAGATAGAATGGATGGATGATGAGTGTCCTAACCCGTCCACCGAGTTACAAGACCTCGAGATGTTAAATGCCGACTGCTATAAAGTTTTAAAACTTTGGTTCAGCAGTTTGACTCCTTTACAACAGACGTGCATTTCGAATGCAATTGGTCTCATTCCCAGTCTTGACCGGGAAAACCTGTCTAGCCGTGACGGTCCGTCATGGCTTTGGTGGGCGCTGGCCGCTGTTCCGCTTCAGGATAAAGCAAAACTCATCATTGTGTCGATGACGTCATTGGCTGAGCGGCTTCAAAGCGTTCGTCGATTTTTAGAACTCCTTTTAAAAGTGAAATACCATGTGACGGAATAAACAGTGAAGAACACTACTTGGCCGTACCTCGTGTCTTCGGTAGTACTGAAACCTTCAGTAGTTTAAATCTTTCGAGGAATTCGTGACTCGTTTAAGTGATCAGTACCGATTTCCTTCTGTAAATATAAACACAAGATCAGACTGATTAAAACATTTTTTACAATTTTATTTATTAATATGTAAATATTTATTAGTAAATTTTTATTTGATTTTACTTTTGAAACAGTCATTTCATAAGTAGCAAGAAATGAGCCATAAATGTGAAATTTAAATGAATCAGTTTTAATGAAACAAGCAGCTTAGTGTATGGTAACCCGAGTGTGGGATATCTGTTGAGTTGATATGGAAAGGCAAACAGTTGTTCTTGCTGGTTACGATTTTAGTCTAACAATGACTTTGAGTGTCATCTGAGTCAGCCTAGTCAAAGAGTCAAAAGATTTTCAAGCAAAGAGTTGTCTGGGCTTTTGTATTCCCCAAAGAACGTATCAGTCACACGAAATTTTCGCGTGGCACCTTTGTGAAGTCAGTATTATTAGCGCCCAAAATGTCAGCTTCACAAACTCACTAGGTTTGGTAATGTACAGTTGTCAGCTTCAAATTGATGAGCAGCTAAGTGCTTTCCTTGCCCTTTTTTAGCTCAACTGTTGTTTTAGAAAATTGTTTTAAAACGCGCTAACTAGAACCAAAATCGATTTCCCCTGGAAACATTTACTATAATTTTACCCTGGGTAACTCGAATCCACGACAGCCCAAAGCTCCCGCTAACTCGAAGCAGTCGGTTTCGTTATCCTTCAGGTCATTGAAGTCGAACTATGAGCCAATGATGAGCTTTGTACTAGTAGACCGACATCGTTCTCTTTACAACTTTACCTGTACAGTTCACAGTTCCTGGACTTCTCCCCCGGGGGGGGTACTTCCTTATAAGAGGCTAATGGGGATGTGCCGCTGGATGGGGTCGCATTTTCAAGACTGGACTGACTATAATGGGGTTACATTTTTAGTAGAGTTACTAGAATGGGGTCGCACATTTTCGAGATGTCTGGGATAAGAAAATTCTGGCAAGCAGGGAAGATACGCGGTTAAAAAATGGTGCGTGCTGTTTTTTAATATTTAACAGTCGTCTCGCATTGAATTCCGTCGGTTCAGGAAATCACAACTTAAACATTAATGAATTGCACAATAGTGCGGAACCCCTGGGTCCAGAACAAAGTCCAACAAATCATCCGTGCTACGGTATTTATTTTGCGGCTATTCTATCCTCCACTGAAGTTAACACAACCCGGAACACAACTTGGATCTTCTTTTGAATTAGCAAGCGTTTGATCGTAGATGAAAAGTAAAGTGTTCTACATTCAATTTAACAAACGTGTCAATTCATTTTCTATTAGGTAGAGGCATCAACAGAAAGTGACTAAGCTGGGATCGGGAAAAATTACATTTGCCCAAAAGTGACTAAGATGGGGTCTATAATTAGCCACAGAATAGACTATAATGGGGTAGGGGTTCTGAGTGGCCAGCGGCACATACCCAGCAAAAATTGACCCAAGTACCCCCCCCCCCGGGACTTCTCCCTGCTGTTTTCAGGACCGCAGCTAGTAAGTAACAAAACATCCTAGGCACCTGTCTGGTTATCCTTTTCCTTTTCTGTTGTTTGTAGTCATCATAAACACCCTAAATACCTGGGAAGAGAATTTAGCCTTGAACAGTGCCTCTGTCATCATTTTATCATGGACTTTACCTCAGTCTCGACTCAGTCATAATATTGATTTGGTGGATCATGTATCTTTTAGGGTAACTCGATCCACCGATGCATCGGTCGATATATATCGATCGTTACTCGATCGCCACTTGACCGACATGCATCCAACATGTCGATCGACTGTCGACCGAAAGTTGATCGGTGTATAGGTCGAGCTTCCTGGGGGCCGGAGGCACTCCCATATATGGGCTATATAGGTATTTGCCGCGGGATTGGGTATGGTTCTTTAGGTTCTCGATCCTTAAACAGGGTACCATTTTTGCCCATGTTGGCACAGTGTTCCCGGTGTGATCCTAAGATGTGGCATACCTATATTGTATTTATATCGACCGATGGGTTGGTCGATATATCGATCGATACGTTTTTCTTTTGTTACATTTTTCACGCAACGCAACGTTCCGGTTTATCTATACAGTAATTTAGAGTTGCATCGTTTTACTTTCATATGACTTCCATTCCATAGTTAAATTTGATTCAAATGTATGCTGTCTGAATAGAGAACATTAAATACCGCTGGTTTCTTTCCTTATTTCCGGTCATTTGTTCTTAACTTTTCCCCCCCGCCATGTTAGAATTAATATCTTTATTTCGCCTTCTTTCATATTGAAACATATACATTGATAATTACATAATACCTCATAAGGCTAGAGATCCAGCGAACTCTAATAAGCTTTTTAGAAGATCTCCGCAGTATTATAATACAATTTACTAAGATAGATTACAGAAGGCGGACTAATTTCAGGTAATTTCATTGAAAGTCTCATCTCACTAATTAAACTATATTTGTTCTACACTTCAGGTTGATTTTGAATAAATAACTTTAAGCCTTTTTTTAAAACGATTGTAAGAATCAATGTTCTTAATATCAACAGGTAGACTGTTCCACATAGTCGCTCCGTTACACCTGAGAGAAAATTTTGCATAATTTGTTCGTTTAATTCAATGTGTATACTTGTTGCTGATCGTGATATTACTTTCATTTTGAAATCACTCCAGATAACTCAAACCTTATTTTTGGGAGTCCACTACACACTGAACAAAAGTTAACAAGCTAAGTGAGATTTGAAATAACCTTTTAACGATCATAAGCTCATTTTCCAGTTCGAATTATCGAGTCGACAATTATAAAATAGTGGATGTCAATGTTCGGAACGTGATGTGGAAACAAAACGTGTAGCATTAATTTTGTTATATAACAGTCAAAATTATTGCACGGAAGGGGTGGGTACTACGTTACAGTCCTGAAAGGAGAGGCAAAAACGAAGAAAAATCTTAATACAGTTAATTGTAACCAAAGAATGCTGTTTTGTGTTACAATACTGTTGCCTTGATAAATGTAAATTCCCAAAGTAACGACTTTTAAATCATTCCCCAGTTATCACCGGGGTCATGTCAGGAGTCTTCTGAAAGCGTGACTCTTTAGCACGCAACCGGAAATGAGCCCTGGTATGTTATAAAACGTTTTTCTGTTTTGTCAAGCCATGTACTCCATTTGACTGAGCTAAATTGTTCCATTTTCCTACAGTTTCTACAAAACTTTCGCAGTTCTTGATTATTCCTAACTAAACGGATCAATTTAAAATGGACAAAGAAGAATTCTGCCGTCGATTCAAGAACTGGAAAACCGAAGATTTACTGAACATTTTACGGAGTGCAGAAAAGCTTTCGGAAATATCCACTCAACATGGCCCGCTCGAAGAACTTTTACTGTCGTATTTTATGGTTTTTCAGAACGGAAATGCTATGCGAGATCATCTGCGTTCGCTTGTCGATGCACTGATGGATCACGGAGTTCGCAATATGAAGATAGAACTAGACAGGAAGATGAAGCAGCTCAAAACAGCGCCAAAGAGTCCGTATAACTGTCCATGCTGTGATTGTGTGTTGGAAAATCCAATCACACTAAACTGTGGCCATACCATTTGCCAGTATTGCCTTCAACGCAAATCTGACACGATCAATGCGGAATGTACAGAATGTAGTACTACCTGTCCCCTTTGTGGGAATCATTACAGTAATTTGGAAGCTTTGTCTGTGAATATTGTATTGTTAAACATAATCAGGACACGTTTCCCCGAGAAAGCAAAACATGCTGAGGCAAAGAGATTCGGCAAAAGCCATTTATGTTGCCAAGCTCCAGAAGAAGCAGTGGAAAGTTTGTCAGTCGCCCTACACATCTCCCCAAAAGACTATGAATGCCTTTGCCTGCGAAGCGATGCTTATTTGCAGTTAAAGCTTTATTATTTGGCGCTGAGGGATGTAAACAATGCCTGCTCGTTAAGACCGGATCTGCCAGACGCTTTTAACAGAAAAGCGAAAATTTTGACCAAATTACGGAAATTCGACGATGCTGTGTTAGAGTACTTGCGCTTCGCTGTGCTGGCTCCGTCGGAGTCTCGACGGAATGAATTAACCGAAAGCTTGGTTAAGTTGTTTAGGTCACCTGAGGTGTCACAACTCGACCATAGGATTATCGCCCGAAAGTTTGCGAATATTTTAATCCCAGACGAACAACATGAAACAACCGTGGAAGATACAGGTAGCTCTTCCGAATTCGAAGAACGAAGCAATGATGACCAGGCATCTACTGAAACCAGTCACGAGAAGCAGAAAGTCAATATTAGCGAATTAAAATGCAGTGTATGTGGCCGTTTACTTTTTCGCCCCATAACAACGCAATGTGGCCATACCTTCTGTCAGGAGTGCATAAAAGAACGTTTTGAATATGGGCCAAAGTGTCCAACATGTGGAAGAAATCTGAATGATTCAACTGAAAAGAAAAGAAACGTAACAGTGGTGTTAGAAGAATTACTTAAGACTCATCTTGAGGCGGAGTACCGGAAGAGGGAGGAACAGCATGCAAAGAAAGTGGAAAAGTGGAGCAGGTAAAGTCACCTAACTTTAAAGTGCAGCTAGCTCCAAAATATTTTTTTGGCTTAAATAAATCGTTGAAACGCACTGCGGCTTTTTAAACTAAATCTTGACTTTTTTCTAGTCTGTAAAAGTTAGAAATCTAACCATCACCTGTTGCATGTCCGAGCTAGTAAGGGGGTCTATTAAATTGGAAAATTTACTGCGAGGATCATACTTCACTTGCATTTATAACCGCAGTTCAAATATGAATCATTTCATATACACTTTACATCAAAACGCCTTTTTGTTGGTTGATATTTCCGACGAGAAAATCAGTAAACAACCAGAAATTTTGAGTTTTTACAATGAAACAGTGGGACTCAGGTACAGAAAGGTGAAGCAAGTTAAAGAATTCCGTTCTTTGTTGCTGGCATCACTTTCTTTGCAGGAATTGTCGACCAGGGGTCTTGTGTGAAAAGAGTCTGAGGCTCGCAACAGGTTGGAGAATCACTTTCTTTGAGTCAGCTCAGCACTCTAGGGTGAGACAAAAAAGAGTTAACCGTGAACGTGAAGTGGTCGTATGTGTCTTTTCATTGAGGGCGATCAACATCACATCAAAAATCCCCCTCAATTTTGACCTATTGCTTCCAAGAATGGAACAACTGCACTGCAGCACCTTCCACAATTTTTGAAAGTTGGAACAGTTTATAAATATACAGGCTTAGGGTTGGTGTTAAAATATGTCTTTAGTATGTGACTAAAATATATTGACTTTGAAGGTAAACGGTTTGCAAATGGTTTTGTTTTCTGGCGAATGTTGTTAGCATTTTTCTTTGGCTTTGGCATCAATGTAAGGCCAATAATTGATTTCCAGTTTTCTTTGCTCGCCCCAACCTCCAAGCAGAACTGCTACTGCTAATGGTAATGATGATGACTGGATAATGTTTCAGCTATGTACTGATGCAAAAAGTTTGGAAGTGTTCCTTTTGCAGGCAGGTATAGTTAATTGGTTTAGGTGAATTGGGGGTTTTGAAAACCAGGTCTCAGCAAGGCATCAATTTCGAAACATATGTGACAGCA
Source organism: Catalaphyllia jardinei (assembly GCA_022496165.2). NCBI lineage: Eukaryota > Metazoa > Cnidaria > Anthozoa > Scleractinia > Caryophylliidae > Catalaphyllia > Catalaphyllia jardinei. Next base: position 2,236,123 of record CM042753.1, on the reverse strand, counting down.
TAAAACTATACACATTTAAAAATTCTTTACTCTGATATATGTGCAACTGAAAACAGACATTTAGGGCGCGTTTGTTTGGGATCAATCCAGAATAAGAATAATTGGAATAATGTGTGTAAGCGTTTGTTTGGGCGCTATTCTCATTCCGGAATACCTGGATTTCCATTCCGGCTATTCTACTCTCAGGAGCAGAATAGCCGAAATACATTTCGGAATATATTCTTATCCCAGAATATCCCAAATGATTGTGCCGTTAGATAATTCTGTTTGTGTTAACTGCCTGACATTTAATTAGTGAGAGACTTGCAATCAATCCCCCAAAATGAAGAGACCTTTTTACCAACATTGAGGGCAGAAAAATATATCTGTTTTTCTAACCTCATAAAACATTTGGAGCAATTTGAGTTTTTACAAAATAGATGACTTGATTTTTTCATTTCATGGGTACTTAAAAAATAGTAACTTAGGAAACGTAAACAATAATAGTCTTATGGATAAAGTTTACAGCGTGTTAGAAAATATACAATGTGTGTTACAAACTAGGTGCTAAGCAATGAAATTTTCACTTTTCAAGACCAAGTGGTCAATCTACAACTTCCTCTTACTGTAGTGGTAATACAAACCAAGTAGACAGGTCAAGTTAAGAAGATCTTCAACCAAGGGATACTGTTTGAGATCAAATGTTCCAATTATTTTGTCAATGTACAATGTCCATAATGGCAGTATGTAAGTGGGAATAGATCACTGTAAGGAGACATCATCTCTCTCATAACTTGTAGTTTTGCTGTGTATAGAAGAAGCAGCACTTTGATTTGGCTATCACCAGTGTGTGCTCGTGTTAAACATGTGTAGAGGTTCACTGCAATGATTTCTGGGTCCACCATTCCAAGGGAAGTTGATGTATTTTGTTTGCTCAGTTACTGTTGCAGTTAGTGCAACTGCAGGCACCTAACATACCTAATTGGGAATATGCAGGCCTAAATCTCTTACTGTAAATACAGTGTATGCAAATGTTTGCTGATTTAACAATGATTATAATAATTAGTTTGTGATCAGTGATAAACACGCAAGCAGCTCAGCCAATCAAATTTCCACATTTTGCATAAGTTCATACTAGTATATCAAATTGCTGAGAACTAATTTTACTGTTTGAAAGTCTCTCATACAGGATTAGAAATGATGACCACACAAACAATACCACCACTCACTGTAATAATGTGTAACCTAATCAGAAAATTCCACCCTTAATTAGAGAATGTGGAGCAAGACTAAATGAAGAAGCTAAATTACATTTTTTGTACACAGAAAGACACGTTAGCTAGTCGTACGGGAGTCAGAGGATTTTATTTAATTTCTCTGAAATCACTGATTCTTGCCGATCCAGCTTGTTATATTTACCATAATGAACGATTCCAGGGAGCGCCGTTTCTTCCCGGGGGGGAGGGGGGCACTTCCATATATGGGCTATATAGGTATGTGCCGCGAAATAGGGTATGATTTTTGAGGTTCTCGGTCCTTCAGTAGGGTATCTTTTTACCCTTTTGTTACTGTGTTCCTGGTGTGGTCCTTAGATAGGGTAGCTAAATTGTATTATATAATACCAGAGTGTGCAAACGCCATCCTAAACGAATGTTTGTTCTTAAAATTGATGTATTC
>CM042753.1:2200893-2234457 GCA_022496165.2 Catalaphyllia jardinei | reverse complement strand
CCGCGAATCCCCAGTCTTACCATCCAGGTTTCCCATTCACGAGATCTGCTTTAATGCCAGGCAACTTGTCTAGAACCCCACCCACCATAGATAAACATCCAGAAAGTTTACCTAGAATCTCTAGAGATGTAACATTATAATTCAACGTTTGCCAAAACTTGTGGATTTTATTTGGTTGGCTTCCAGATATCACTGGCAACGCATTGATTTCATCGATGTAAGCTCGCACGATCTTGCTCGTTTTCCCGTAATTAGATTTCAAGATGTTTTTGGCACGTTCATAGCCTTCGGAGTTGAAGGGCAAGCCATCAATTGCTTCACACACATTACTTTCAAATAATTCCTTTAGATGGGCAAACCTTGTAACCGGTAAAATGTCCGTTGCATCTATTTCGCCTTCAAACTTATTCCAAAAGGAGATCCATTTTTCACAAGTGCCGTCATATTTGGTGATAGCTAGCTTTGGTGTTTTCACATTTCCCTTACTGGGAGGCTTCGCGGTAGGTTGATCCGATTGCATTTTAGACTTCTATTCAAATTTAAGCTTTTGGAATTGCAGTTCGTCCTCCCGCTTTTTGGCAAGGATAGCTTCATCCCCTTCACGCTTTTGATTTCTCTCTTTAGTTTCAACTTCTTTGAGACAACGAATTAAATCCGCTACTTTCAAGTCTACTTCATCAATTATTTGTTCGATTGTTGGCCCCCCCCCCCCCCCCCCATGCCTTCACATCTTTGATACTTTCTGCCGCTTCTAGCTCACCTTTCTCAATATCCAGCTTTAGATCTTCTATGTTCGCCACAATTTTCCTCAAAGCTTCTCTATGGCGGGCTATTTTGTCATTGCTTCCCTTCTTCACAAATGTATCTGTCTTGTCACGCGTTAGAGCTAAAAGTTGAAGCTCGGCGTCAATAGCCTTAGTTTAGGTTAGATAAAATGTCCCGTCGGAGGTGCCACCACTTATGTGGGGAATAAAGTGACGGGCCCACACTGTCACTGTTCTCTTCCAGATATTTAATTTCTCAGCTCGCGTGCAGAACACGGTTCAGCTAAAACTCTGATCAACTAGCCTACCATCGACTGTTCTCTTATGTTATGGACACACCTTGATCAAACGTAAGCTAATTGGCTACAGTATAAAGACCTTTCGAACAAAAGATAAACGAACTTATCGAAGCAGACAGATCTCCGGACAGATATGTCGCAATCATTACAATACTAATTATCCCGTTTCCGACATTTGCTTACTTAGTCCTTGAATAGGGTTAGGGTTCAAGAATCTTCGCGGCACAACCCCATCCAAAATTCGCGAGAGTTCTCTCCCCACCCCCCCACCCTGGGCGTTTCTTTGAGCCAGATTAACTTGCGTACTCTCTGAATACTAAGCAAACGACACTTAATTTTTTTTTCCGAGCTACATAACTCGCGCATGTCACGCAACCTCTGGTTTACAAATTTACTAATTACACTGTAGGTTTGAAATGTGCGAGAAGAATTTCTGATAGCCTTTTAAAAAGAAAGAATATACTGACTTGGGTCGAGTGGTAGATGAAAACTTGGAAATTTTGGAGTCTTGTGGGTTAAGTCCCGTACGAATTATTCTCATTTTGTGCTATTCAAACGGGAATTTTTCCTACTTCCATAGATATAGTAGGCACAGTTTCAGTCACAATGGTAAACATTTAGCACTGTGTCAGTAGAACACGCGTGTTAACTGTTCTGTTATCTGCACCATTATTTTTGTACAAGTGTGTGAGTAATAGCATGGAAAAATTTGAAGTGTTGCAAGATGGTCGTTCTCTTAGTATGCAGAGAGTACACAAATTAATCTGGCCCAGGTAAATATAGCAATCTGGATGAGCAAGAATCAATAATTACGGAGAAATTAAATGAAATTTTCTGACTCCGGAGATCTCTCTTCAAGGCGTTTTTCAAATTTTCGTACGAAATTTTCGTCATCGTTTTAATTGATATCATTGGCTTAGAAAATTGTCTTTCAGCCAGTCTTAATCCAGAATTACAGTGTGTAATTTGCACTGCATTGCGCTGGTGTTACACTTGAACTGCGCTGCTCTCAGCCAATCAGAGTAACTTTTTTATGTATATTCTTTAGGTTTTTAAAAATATGCACCGAAATTGTTAAAAAATTAGAACATTTTACACTACAATACTAAAGGCGTATGGTAAGGCCAAGGAATATAAGAAACCAGTTGTGGTTTGTTGATTTTAACTCGTTTTCTCTTCTATCCAGATATCAAGTGTCTAATTTGCATTATCATAAGAAACCAAATACGGCGGCCATCGAAGTCAGTCCACAGAGGTTTTTCTTTTTTTCCGTCAAGGCGCTCGCGAAAGTTTTGCGTTTTGGCTCGTTCGTATCCCACCCGTCGGGTTAATATTACGCTGGGCTTGCGATCTCGACGAACTCGAGACAAATAGAGCGTCTGTGGATAGACAAAGGCTATTATCAATATGATCGTATGACAATATCCCTTGTGTTTCGTTTCCAGGATTGGTATCGACCAGAACGTGGAGATCCCAATATTGGTTAGTACAATAGCCATGCCGCAACAAAGGGTTCGCTTGACGCTCTCTCATCCCTGCCATCGCATCATGGTGAGACGCTCCGTTGAATGGGGCTCTCGGATGTTCGGGATGTGTTTGCATAATATAGAGAAAGGCTTTGCTGATTATGGAACTGTAGTCGAGATCCAAGCGACTGAAAATTTTCCAGGTGACAAGATGGTAGTGCAAGCAATTCCTAAACAAAGATTTCACGTTCTTTCGCGTGGTGTCGTGGATGGCTGTTCTGTAGCCAAGGTGGAATGGCTTGAAGACTCGAAAATGGATGATTCCGAGACGATCGTTCATTTGAAGTGGCGCAACTCGATGAGCCATGTTATGCTAAAGAGGTGGGTTGCGGGATTACCTTTTGACGAAAAGACTTGCCTTGAGCATGCATTAGGGCCCATACCGCCTTGTGACAGCCACATGCTTCTGTCACCGCACGGACCTCCTTGGCTGTGGTGGGCTATGGCGGCAATTCCACTTCAGTCACAGGAAAAACTAAAAATTCTAGTTATGCCAAGTGTAGCCGACAGGTTAGAAAGCATTCAGAAATCCCTCGATTCATTGCTGCAACCAAAGAAAGACAGGAAGCTCAGTGATTCGAACGAAGTTACACACACGTGACACGTGAATTGCACTGCGTCATGAACATCCTAGGGTTAAACGCCATTTGTTTGGAGTTTTTGGAAGAAGGCAACCATAAATTGAACGCTGACTTAAAACAACTACGACCACTCTTTCAAAGAACCTCTGATTTTTATCCGCATCCCTACGAAGCTCCAGTCCGTTGGGACGAAGAAGCCCGTTCTGATGGCGGCGTTCCTATCACCCACACGGTTACGGTTATTAGTAAGGTTAAATCCATTACTTTTAGAACGACGATTTTATCACTAAAGATAGCCCAGTTCCTCGAGAATTGCAGTAAAATACTACAATCACAAGCCTAAGTTTAGGGTTTATATTGATAAAAACCGTCCTTGCCACGGATGTAAGGTGCTGGGTATTTTTAGTATCGTTAAAAACACGATTCGTACTCTTTTGAGCTCATCATATTCCATGACCATTTTTCAGTGAACTTAAGTGAAGCTGTCACTTAAGAAAATTTCAAAACTATCCTTGTTAGGATATTTTAAGACAAAACCTCAGTTCCACAGACACAGAAAATAGATAATACTTGGGCGAAGCTGCTTTCTTTTGTTAATAACACTCACATAAATACTTGTGTCTCGGTTTATCACATGTGTAGCCCTGATCGTACTAGATGTAACTATCATTTTCCATGACTTCGCATGACCAACGATGAAATTCTATGACTTTTTAGGCCTTGAAAACGAAATTCTTAAATTACATGACTTTCCAGCTTTTCAATGACCCGTGCGAACTCTATTAGAAGTAACTGAAGAATCTGGCCACCAAGCATGTTATCAGAATTCGCACTAACAGCTGCAATAAAAATAAAAGTAGACATCGTGGTCTCCTAATTACCTGTTACGGATAATACTACGACTTAATGCCTGATAGGCACAAGACAAATAGTAATATTTATCATCAAAAGCAAAAATGGACAGTTTTTATAAGTCAAAGTTAAGCAAAATGTTTTTATGTGCAGCCGGATAGCCTCTTTATTCACTCGGCGCTTGAGTAAATTGCGGCACTTGCAATGCTTTCGTGTTCAGTTAATGAAAATATCATGGTTAATCTCATATTTATTAAGTTGATATGTACCTTACAGAGAAAGTATTCATAATAAAGGCCATACCATTCAAAAGCTTTTCGTATGGAACATGCACCCTTCCACCAATCCCTGTATTTCCATTTACCCTGTTATACCCTCCGTAACTTATTTATTCCCTTTACAAACAAATATACATAGGTTATTGACCCATGGATATTTGTTGGATATTGGTCAAGTTTTTTTATGCTTGGTTTACGTGTACCGACCGGGAGGGAGTCGAAGTCCACAAACACGCAAAATCGGAACGAGGCAAATATCAAGCCATCTATACACCGAATAACCTTGGTCAATTAAGACAATTTTCAGTGTTGCGGAACACAGCGGGTAATCCCGAGCGGGTAAGATAGCGCCATCTTGCCCGCTCAGTTAGCCAATGATCACAGCGAAGGATTCAGTTTATCTTGCCCACTCACGGAGCTAGCCATATAATAAATGGAGTTATCACAAATTTTTCAGGAAAAACAGGTGAGTCAAGCATGTTTAAAACTGACATTTTTTGTTCTCACTTCAGATATTTTTAGTAATGTTGCGGAGCGTGCCTCTTTTCAAAAGATGAAACTAATAGTCAAATCCAGCAACCGATCACTGTTCCAAAAACTTGATTATATGAGTCCAAGGTTTGGCATCGAAGTAGTATGCACAATCCTGCGACCACCGTGGCGCGCACTGTGAAATTCAATTTCTTTTGTTTAGTATTGTGGCGAGTAACACCACTAACAAAGGATTTATAGTCAAGATGAAGGAGTTGCTTCTGGATATCTGGTCCAGTGCTTTATATCTAAGATACGAAATGCCTGGATCGCTTTCCAGTGACTTTCTTGTAGTCGAGGTCCGAGAACGGTGAATCCACCAGAGCATCACGGGTAATCCCGTGATCACTGGCAATCGAGTCATTCTCGTCAATTTCTCGCTCTAAGCTAGACACGGGGATATCCTCAATTTCTCCGGGGATTGCTTCTTTAAGCAAAGCCTTTTCTGTATCCTCTTTGCCCAGCAAGTCCCTTGTGTCTCCCTGTTTTGCAACCTTTTTGTCCTCATTGTTATTGTCGTTCTCACTGAAGTCACTTTCATCGATTGTGAAGTCGTCTTTAAGAGCATCGCGAATGAAGTTTTCTACGAGAGTGACGTTATCACGAAATCTGTTGATATTAAAAGGAATCTCGCTCCTTTTAGAAATTAGACCGTCGACCGAGAGGTTGTCGATGTCACTGTCTCCACTCAGGTTCGCTGAATCACTTTTGTCGGTACCTTGCTCGGCTTTCTTTGTCAGCAAGAACCCCTTCACATCGCGAATGAGAGAGAATAACTTCGTCTCAATGTTAGTGATTTCTTCGAGTTTTTGGTGCAGTTGACTTTTCAAATCATCACTGTCTGAAACACCTATGGGGCTACCAGGGCTGGCAGCGGCGTGGTCTATGTGGCTTGCTATCTCCTGTTTCACGACCTCATCAATCAATTCCTTAGCTGTGACCACGTGAGGTTTGCTCGGTGTATGCGCCTGATCTGCTTGTGCATGTTCTTCCTCTTTCTTCTTATGGAGTTTCGTCAAAGCTTCCTCCACTGCCTGCCGAATCCCAGCTTTGTCAGTGTAACTGTTCTCAACTTTTTCTCTGAGATCATCAGCAGTCAGCAACGTGTGTTCCTTGAATGCATCCATGATAGGAAATGCTCCTCGTTGGTGTGCATCGTCCTGTTGTAATTTTTCTTTCAGCGAGCTGCTGCTGTCGTAGTTTGGACTGAAAAGGTCGTCACCAAGGCCAATATTAAGACCCAATAGATCATCTGAAAGATTGAACTCAAAGTTTAGTCAACTAATCGACGCAATGATCTCGATGCAGTTGGACATGTTAGTAGCATCATGCATTATTGGAAATCGGGGGCACGACAATAGAGCATTTACAAAACCAGACAGGTGATATTGGTATTACAAGATAAGTCTTAAGCATTAACCCCTGTCCCCTTGCCGTGGAAAAAAACAGCGAACAGAGTTCTCGATCCTGAACCCTCTCAGTTGTAAATCTGTCATAGATTGGCGTACATCCCTTGGCGTCGTATAACCAAATACTCGATAATAGGCCCTGAATGCAGAATTGGTACTTAGATTACTGTCCCAACCCTTGATCTGTTCTCAGTCAACAAAACATGTTCGATACAGTCTCCTAGTACTGTACATTATTTGGCTGTTCGCTTGTGAGCAGAACATGCGTCTACTGAGTTTAACTATTTTCATTGCGCCAAGGACTACACTACTCGTTTGAGAAGACGATGCATGCATGCAGTTGTAACTTCATAAATTCTCACTAAAGGGACTTATTTATGCGTACGTACTTTTTTGTCGAGCCAAATCGTACTTTGCTGCAATTTTTATCGCAGCTGTGTTTACAACACTGAAACAACGGGAGAAATGCCAGAATGTGTGGCAATGACGAACCTTTTTTGGACGAATCCGACGCCCACTCCGCTTTGACCAATGCGGTGATGTAAAAAGCTAAGCACAAAACAGTTGACATGATCCATACATGGCTCCAGTACATTATGGATCCTTGAAATGAAGTAAAGGATACAAATACTGCAAAGATTAGGTCCACTTTATTTGCAAAAATGTAGAGGTAGGATGAAATGTTTCTTATTTTTGATCTAGTTTATGATAATTATAACTGGCTGAGCCCTCCTGAGTATGGTCTAAAACCGATGTCGTAGGTGTTTCAGAGTTCGAAAGAATTAATCGGATGAAAATCAGGGTCTAATGGAGAAATTGCCGCAGAACACCCTCAAACATTTTGATAGTTAGAGAATCGACACAAATCGTTTCTTTCAGGTATTCTCTTCTCTAAGCTCTGACTAACTGATTTAGGATCCCCGTGAAGACGCAGGAGTTCTTCTTCATGTCTACGGAAAATTAAAGAAACATTCGTACCTTGCTGTAAATCACTGGTTCAGGTTAACTTGATCATCGGAGTTATGAAAGAGTCTTTCTTCTTTCTTCGAACCTTTTCTGTCGAAATTTTAGCGATTACAGATATTTTCTGAGTGAGTGTTAATGAATTAAACATATAGCTTTCTGGTGTTTTACTCTTGTAAGACGGGTACCAGCTAGCGAACAGCCACTTATCCCTGACATTTCCATAGTGGTGACTGTCAGACCTTAATAACGAAAAGGATAGTTAACATCAAAAGCGTAAAAATTGCAAACTTTGTTCAAATACAAATTTGGCTGATTATAGTTTGTGTTTGTATTTCACGTCGTGTTCACAACACGATCAAATTTTCTGCCTCTTTGTTCTTAAAGCACGGGGAAGCGGCGATCGCTAGTTGCAAAATTAAACCCATGGTTCAGCAAGGACATTGCCAGACGCGAAGAACATTGATTACATTGTCACATGATTCACTTGTGATTGTCTACAGCCTCGGGCAATTCTCTGGCCTGTGCCCTCCTGTTGAGTAATATGGAGACGACGACTTTTCAGGTTAAGAAATTGATCAGGAAAGTTTCCCCGAAATTAAATATACTTTATTTAATAAGTTGCACTAAGACGCTCACGTTTTCTCCCAAACAAAACAAAACGACTTCGCAAATATAGAGGTGCACATCAGTAGCATTTTAGACAAGAATTTGCTGAAGTAGAAGGCCATGGTGGTGAATATCGGTGGGTATTTAAGTGGTTGTCTCTTGTACTTTTCTCGAGCAAAAGGCATGCTTAACTCCTCATATCTCCAGCAGCTGTCATATAGTCTCTTGCCTCTTAACGTATATAATCCCATGGAGTATTTTGTGATATGATTTCAAGGGTTCCCACGGATCTCTTTCTATGCGCGACTTTATAATTCTGAAACCTACTTTTAACTGACAACAAAGAGTTGTCCCTTATTGTTTGTAGTCGTGTCAATGTCGCTCATCTCCGTATGGGTCTTAGCTCTTAGTTACCGTTGCAATGGCTCTTTATTCTGCTGAATATAGAGGCAAGGAAAGCCGAGCGATAATCGATTCATTCACATTCCAAAGTGATTTCATGATTTCCGAAATCCGAAACGCTTGCGTGGTTTTGGTGTTGTTAGTAACTCTTCTTGCATTATGGAGGGAAACCTTAACGAGACTTAATCTTCTCCATCAGTAGTCTGAAAATCTCGCTTGCTACAGAAAGCTACCTAACCAGTCAAGGCAGTGGAAAAAACATTTCGGAGATACATGGGCATTTACATGGTACAGAATGTAACCTGGAAGAATCGTCTTTTGATGCACGAGAGATGAGGCACGACCACACACCTTGACCTCACTGTATTTGTTCTGGCTTTCAAATAAAGGTAACATTGGTCACATTAATTAAGTTTGTTATTAAAAAACATAAGAAGTAAAATGATTGTTTCTATGTTAGTGGCTTCTGAATTCTCTCATACAGTTCAAAATTCATCACTATTCTTTGCTGATTTAACTGGGATGTTTTCCATTTTTTTTACCTTTCGCTGCTAGCAAACGGCAATTCTTGAGGTAAGTGATTAGTAAGAAAATAGGCTAGTTTTTGAAATCTAACCTGATTTCATTTTTTAGATTTGGATATAAGAGAAATGAAATGACCCGAAAAGACGGCCATTGAAATGTGACTAAAGAGTTCAGATTCTTTTGTGTAAGCACCACTAAAATGGCTTAAAATGCAGGTGACATTTTTTGGGTCTTAAGCTCCCAAGTCCTTAGCCTCGAGAAATCTATGTTAAGTTCAAATGAATTGAATATTGGATATTTTTTGCTTATGGCGTGTCCCTGCCAGATTTTAGATCCGTCCTACAAAATATGAAGGTAAATTTAACTGATTTATGTATCTCGCACGATTTCACAATTTTCTTGTTTTCCTGTCATAGAGAAATGAGGATCGCCCTATACATCACTACTATTGTGTTCAATTTACAATGTTTCTCCGTCGGTATCAAAAGCAAACTCAGACAAAAGACAGATAGCAAAAACTCAGTGCAAACAGTTAAATATCAGGAGCATCGAGATGTGTCGTTGCTTTATGGAGCTACAAAGGACTTGGAAGATTCTGGCCATGTGGCAGTGAGCGATTTTGAAGGGAGTGGCGAAAATCTAATTCCAGATTTCAAAACGACGAGGGAAACTAGAAAGCATCATCTCAAAGGTCTGATACGGCTTCCTCATGGACGAAATGTTTCTGCGACGAAAAAGGAAACCGTTTTAAGTAACAACAAGAATTTGATTCAACATCAGGTCCGTGGAGAAGTAGCACCTACTGTTAAGATACATGATGTTAATCCTACAAAACCAAAAAGAAAAACCCTTGGCGTTAAAAGCCACGTGCAAAACACACATCGAACCATAAAGAAGCATAAAATACCAACCAAAGGCACTCGGCACGCATATACAACAGGGAAACGAACCAACGTAGAGGACGATCTCAGCGACGAACGCCAAACCATTTCAAAGACTCTTAACTCCATTGACGACATTCAAGAGTCGTACAGCAGGGGACTCGACATTGACGGCATGGATATCAAGGAAGTTAATATGATCGATAATAGAACTCTCTCAGACTATTTTCACGCCTTAAATGACAATGCAAGTGATAGCACTAACAACAACAATTATGAATACACACCTACACCCACACAACCTGCAGCATACCCAAAATTAGCATGGGATGATAGCCCATCGTCTTCAAATACAGATGAAAACAGTGGTAATGATGATTTCTACGATGCCATCGACCGAGGAGACGAACCTCCACCGATTAAAATGAAAAAGGTCCGTCCAACAAAGTCTCATTTCAACAAGATGACGCACAAATCAAACAAAGATCCCAACTCCATGTCGGCAAATCAACATTTAACATCTTCATCTAAATTTCGTTTACCCTCCCAGGAGGACTTTGAAAACTTTTTTCGCGGAATGCTTGATCATTTTGGACATGGAAGAAACTCAGACAACTCTGAAAAGCAGAGTGAAGCTGGCGATTATCATTACGAGTCTCTTGATAGTCAAAGGAACATGACAACTTTCTTGGACGCCCACGGCAAGCATCATCAAGGAGATGTGACAAAACTTGTTTCGTTGGGAGATCCTGAAGTAGTGCAAGTACCTAAACAAACGCAACACAACAACACGCTGCTTGACGCTCAAGCAAATCCACCGGTTTTCAACGATGAACAGGTTGGAAGAGATGGAGAAGGATTAGCATCGTTCCTTCCACCACCAGGAAATCCTAACACGTGGACAGGTCCACTTGACAACAGCAAATACCCATCACATGATCCATCGTTATCATCAAACAATCCGGCGGAAAATGCGGTTAATCCTACCTTAACTTGGCATATGCCACATCAACAACACGCGAAACAGATCAATCCTTATTTTGCGAGGCCGCAAGAGGACAGTTCACCCTCAATTTTACCTTTTAAGGGAACTCGAATCATGGGGGGCAAAATATCTGGGGGTCAAATTTCCGGTGGTTTGATTCAAGGGGGGCAGATTAAAGCGGGGTCGATAGAAGGCGGCATCATTAAAGGAGGCCAGGTTACAGGCGGGCGAATAACAAACGGGACTATGGAGGGTGGCGTAATTTCTAAAGGACAAATGTTAGGAGGACACTTGGTGGATGGTAGACTTGAGGGAGGGCAACTGTTAGGCGGGAATGTCTTTGGAGGGAGAATACTTGGAGGGAGTGTGGAAGGAGGAAATATAAAAGGCGGAGTGGTGGCAGGCGGCCGGTTTCGAGGAGGAAACATGCAAGGAGGTTTACTTAAAGGAGGCGAAGTACAAAGCGGACTAATAAAAGGTGGTAAAGTGGAAGGTGGTATTCTGCACGGAGGTAACATTGAGGGTGGCGAGTTAAAGTTTGGGGATATATCCGGAGGGACTCTTAAAGCAGGCTCCATGCTAGGCGGACAGCTGAAGAATGGTACAATTGAGGGAGGGACATTGAAAGGAGGAACAATAGAAGGAGGTGTACTCAAAGGGGGAGTCATGGAAGGTGGGCAACTGAAAGGAGGGCTTGTTCTCGCTGGTATGATCAAGGGTGGAGTCATTGAAGGAGGCGTCATAGAGGGAGGTGAGATTGGAGATGGTGTTATAATAAGAGATGGTAAAGTTAATGCTACCATTATAGGTACAGGGAGTTCTATTGATAGGAATCAGAGGCTTGGTGGGTTATTTAAACAAGGGGAAACTTCACAGCAGCTGGGACTCAAACTTGACCAGCAGAAATATCATCCCCAAAGTGGCAAGGCTGTGCATCAATCAAAAGCCATGTCAGACTCAGCCACAAACCCACCAACTCATATTATTACAACTGACCATGGGTTAAAGGCAGTGAATCCAAATTTTAACGTCAAGATACCTTTACGCGAAGGAACTTTGAAAATGCTATCGCAGGAAAAGGATTCAACGGATGACGACGACCTTGAAAAGTTATTGTCTGAGGGGAAGTCTTCGAATGAAAATACTCCTGAACTTTCTTCTCAAAGGTTCTTTGAAGAACAAGACCAGCCCAGCCTTATTCAAAAGAAAGGCTCCAAGCAACACCATGTTGTTCTGGACGGAGTTGGTTTTGATCTCCCAAACGAAGATTTCGTGGATCTCATTGACAAAATGAAGCGCGGTCCAGAAGCGGTTGAAGACCTCGTCAATTATTACGCAAAGTCAAACAAAAAAGAGCACTCAAAAATTGGACACATGTCAAAAGCAACAAAGCTATCAACTTCTCCGCATCTTACAAAAATTGAACATATCAAGCCGGAAGATCTGGAAAAGAAACTTAGCAGCCCTACCAAACCGAGATCCAGCGTTACGCGGTCGGATAAAGATAAGAATGCAAACAATGAGAAGAAAGAGGGATCCATTTCAGCGTCATCAGCTGCTCGCAATAGAAAGATTAAGGCACTGAGCTTTAGTACAAAGGACGCTGAAAAATGTAAGTGATCAATGTTAACACAAAATAGCATACAACGAAGTAGACCACGAGAAACGTTTACGTTTTGTTCAGATCTCAGGTTGTGTTATGATGTACATTCTCTTTTGTTCATTATCTTTATCAGTGAGGCCGACTTATCATTGGTCTTTAAACAAATTCATCAAAGATCGGATACCGGGAAGTCCTGGGCCAGCTATACGAACGCACGGAAAAATGACGGCTATAAGGGGAGGACTTCATCTTAATGGTCATAACGCATGGCTGGGAGCTGGAGACTTCTCTGGAGGATGTATTAGTGGTATGGTAACATTAAAGGTTTGTTATTGTAGTGTCAAGGAAAAAACTTGTACTTGAAAGGCAGCCATTCAGCCAGGTAAAACACAAAAGCAACACTACTTTACTGATGGCTTTGATGCGCTGAGACATATCAATCCCGATAATACAATGATTGTTGAATTAACTGAGCCATGAGGAGTGAGGCGAAAAAAAGTGAGAACTTTAGTTAACAACAAGATTGCTGTGTCAGGCTGATCTTAACGATAAGTTTGCTCGTCCTAGACACAAATCAAGTTCCAAAACTTTTACTTATTAACTAAATCTAAATCAAACTATTTCTAGTACCTCAATCTGAAAGGTGAGGTACTAGAGAGGTGACATCCTCCCCTCCTTGTTTCAATCATTCATTTCTCCACCTGACATGATTTAATCTTAGATCCTGATACCTGTGATGATGGCCTATCGTTTGAGATGACCTTTCGACTAGACAAGGATGCTCTAAAGTACAACGACATGAAGTACATCGTGGATTCGGGAGCCTCGACTTTTAACTCCAAGGGCTTTACATTGTACACGGTGCAAGGGAATCTGAGAGCTGATTTAGCTGTTGCAAACAAAGAGTTTTGTGTGCAAATTCCTCTGATAGTACAACGATGGCAGGACGTTCTTGTCACATGGACGAAAAGCGAAGGTAAATACCGCTTCAACAACACCGACTCGATCACATGGCATGATCATAATTTGCAGTTTAGTATAGTAAATGAAATCTCTTGAGTGGAGTTGTCAAGGTTGTGAGGGAGTTATGTGAGGGTATGAACGTGAAATGAGATCACAACTTTCCCACTCACCTTTCCTTTAGCGACTTGAAACAAACTTTGCCGAGAAGTGATTTACCGTGTAGTTTGTTATCGTCTAGTATGCGCTTCTAGCTATTCGGTCGTTGTTTAAGTCTAATAATTCAACAGTTTTAATCGATTTGATTTCTAACAGGAATGAAAATGTACGTTAACTGTGAGCTGAAGGCGCACACCAAAGGCAGTGAGCACTGCATTGGCTGTCACTCTCATGGTTGTCACGTGACGGACACTAACACGCTTCTGATGATTGGCAGGCCAAACTACAGTCCTCACTTTCATTGTACCAAGTTTGACAGCGGTGACATTTCCTTCTGGGAGAGATACCTGTCCGCTAACGATGTGGAAACATTGTGTGGAGCACCCACAGGTAAATTACATGTCTGCGATACTCAGACGACAAACTCAAATTTCCCTTTCATTGAAGCAAGAATCTTATAAAAAAAGAAAATATGCAAAATATAAATCACCAGAGAAATGAAGTACACAGATATTATCCTATCCATGAAGTGCATAAATGGCCCGATAATATACGTTTTCAACTTCCAACCAGACCGAAACCAGATACTGGAAATTGCATGCTGTCTAAATTTCCGCATCTTTCATGATTCGGGTTGAGACTTCAGCACAAATTTGCATTATAATGTCCATGGAACAATTCACAAAGGATACACTGCATCCTATCAGTGTCATTTGGAGAAGACTCCACAGCATGCAAAGAAAGTAGATCAGAAATCCATCTACTCTTACGGCAGGGACCGCGGAGGGGGAGGTAGGGCTGTAGTCCTACCACTTTTGTTACTGGGCTTTATTTTCTAGGGCTCCAGATGGCGTGTAAATACAAGATGAATGGCCTGGCCTTAACCTTTGCTTGTATAGGCCAAATTGTTTAGCCCTACCACTTTTAAATGGTCTCTGCGGTCCCTGTACGGTTAGCAAGCGGATTGTCGCCAGCTGCTTGAACGATGAGCGAAAAAACGTTTGCTTTCTCATGCCAATCGAAATGTTTTTGTTAAGAGTGGCGTGACACCAACAAAAGGTAATTCTTTGCCAATATTACTCAACATCGATCGGTTCAACAATAAATAGCTTTTACATTAGCGGATGATATTTGATTATTCCGGCTTTAAGGCATTTCCTTTGTTCATTTCACTTGAAAGAGAAATCTACATAATTATACTACTGATTGGTTTGTGTTATTAGCACGAGTTACTCTTGACCTCAAAAAATGAACCCGCAGGAAAATTCCTAAAGACCACGTCATGAATTACATAATTTGATCTTATTTTGTGGAACTGTTTTGAAAATGGGGGTTTCTTCCTTGTCACTTAATATAAAAAAATTAAAATTGCGTAATACATCTGTACCGCATTTTCATTGAGTTGCCACGGAATTGTACACAATTTCTTTTCAATAGAAGCGATTGGCACGATTGAAGGGAGATGCAAATAATTCCAAAATATGATCGAAGAGAGATTTATTAGACTGTTTGTAAGGGAAAACGATGGTCTCGTTGTAATTTAAAGATCTGGTTTCTAAGTAATGAATATTGCGAGTTTTCGACCGGAATAATTCAAGAGAAATATTTGACATGCTAAACAAAGCTGCTGTTTTGCATCAAAATAATGGCACTAACGCGCAGAAGGCGGAATCGAACCGCTCCGACGCTAATCGGCTACAGGTTTGAAGCCTGCACCCCACACCTGTGAGGGTCATCCGCGCAACATAGAAATGGACAACCCATGGGTATTTATTACTTCCACAGCGTACGCTTGCACACTTGTGGTACGAGAACGGGAATCGATAAATAACAGAAAATGGTATTTTCCTATTTGTAAGAACTTGCATCTTCTGTTTTTTTCCGAAGTATTATTCTATGACCTTACTGACATTTTCCTCCAAAACTGGTGTAGCATTATCTATTGATTGGTGTCGTTTGTTTGTGATAACTTGAACGTATCTCATTTACGCATGCGTAATAACAATAACTCAAATTTGCACTTTATTTTGTGTTTCATGATGACTAATTTTTTAACATGAATGATAGAATAAAACTTAATTTTATAAATATTGAATTGATTTTGCACATGGAGAGGTCATTTAATTTATTTATTTACTTATTTATCAAATATCAGAAAAAAGACTAATATTTGCGCTGTACGAATTATTTAATTTTATTCATTTGATATCTTGTTTTTGTAAGTATCTATTTACTTATTTTTGCTTAATGATCAGGCGAGATAGGTGCCAATGAGAAAGCCAGCGCATCGCATCCCACTACTTTTCAGGAAACCAGTCAATTGGCTTTATCACCAGCGCCTGTCAATCAAGCCTCTTTTCGAGCCAATCCAGTGCAAAGTTTCATCGCCAATCAACCATATTTTAAACAGTTTACAGGTAAGGATGTGACGTCGCCGCCGATTAACCGTCCAATGTCAAGATTTTCTAGTTTAACTTCAAGTGAGGCAAA
The DNA here is from genome assembly GCA_022496165.2 of Catalaphyllia jardinei. NCBI lineage: Eukaryota > Metazoa > Cnidaria > Anthozoa > Scleractinia > Caryophylliidae > Catalaphyllia > Catalaphyllia jardinei. The sequence continues at coordinate 2,218,640 of CM042753.1, read as the reverse complement.
TACTTTTAATAGATACTACAATACATTTCCTGCTTCGTCTACATGGGGTCTTGACGTTGATAATAGACTCGATCTTATCACGACGCAACAAAAGGAGAAACCTGTTTCAAGGCAAATGGAAAACATGAAAATATCCCCATTTGTAATGTCAGGCATAACACCACTTTCAACAGCAGGAAATACACCGATTTTTAGGCCTTACGAAAATGCAATTCTGACAAATTCACCGCCTTTTTCTCACAAGGAAGGCACGTATAGAGTAACGTCGCACCCTGACGAAGAAGGGTCACTGAGAAACAGATTTACGTCTGTTTCACAAATTAACGCATTAACAAGCAATGTTGGATTATATGAGAACCAAAACAAAATTACTTCTTCGCCATTAGTGAATGGTTACCTAAATAAAGATAGCACATTCCCCAACGGTGGTATCACGAATAGTTTCCATAACCCTGAAACTGGACAAGCGTTACCTGCTAACCCCCGCTCGTATTTCCGACCTTCTGTAAAAATAACACCAAGTGATAATTTTCAGCTAACTCAATATTCGTTCTTTAAGCCTATTTCTACTAACGTAGCTAACGATTCGGCTTTTCGATCACCACTGGACAGTGCATTTTACCCCTACCCCACTTTACTGGGGAAAGGCACTAAAATCTCTTCAGCTGAAGATAAAGTTGTAACTGAAGGGGAACTAAAAGAGAAAGGGCTGCTTAGCGACATTTTGTCTCGAGACCACATACGCCGCAAACCTGTGAGAAAAGAACAAGTAAGAAACAAATAGCCTTGAAAAAAGTGTTATTCAGCTTAACTGATAAGAAGAAACTCCACGGAAGGTAGCATAGGATAAATAGTAGTTGAGGGTAGCCAGTATTTTTACACATGGATATAGCATGGCATTGTTTCAAAAACGAACGGCGGGCGAGAATTCATGAGAAAAAATACTTAGACCGTGGAGAGACGTGCGCTATTTTCTTGTATGAGGGAGAAGTCACATTTTCCGCATAGAAGGAAATACTAGGAACTGCACGCAAGCTAAAAGCTGTACTGAAAGTTTCCAGGAGTTGAGAAATTTAACATTATTTTTAACCACTAGTATAATGCCTCTTTAATCTTGTAAAACTTTTAACATGTGAATAGATATATTATTAGATGTTTTGTTGTGTAGTATCACTGAGTATTTTTACGAGTTGTATTTTGACGAGCCCGTAGGGTGAGTCAAAATACAAACAACGAGTAAAACTTTTTAAATTTATTATCCAACACGCCAAATCTCCAATCTCCGTGTGGGCGAATTTCGCGCTGGTTGGAAGGGGTATCGAATGGTCCTATTCAATTTAAAAGTGCTCGCAAAATTTGGCCTTTGCTCGAGTTGCTCGCAAAAATTAGACGAGTGCTCGCTTGCTAGTGCTCGCAAAATTTTTGCAAATGCTTGCATGTTCGGATTTTCGTTAAAATTCCCTGCCGTGTAGCGTAAGCATAATTTGACATTGGAAACTGTTTCGGAAAACGTGCGGGCACCTTGATTATTTCCGGAAAAATGCTTCCTCGTTTTGTCGACGTTTATTGAAACTGACTGTCCAGGGTTCAGTCCCAGGTAGCAGGGTAACCCTACCCTGAAACATTTCGCTTGTGATGGCGAGCCATCTTTAACTCTCTTGAGAGGGAACCTACTTGCTTGTAAACAAGGCCTTATAGAAAGCTTTAGATCCCGTTTGGCGTCCACCCAATGACTCTCGTGAAGCTAAGTGAGGTAATTTTTCAAAACAATATGTTAATAAAAGAGGGATTCCAGCTGGCGGAAAATTTACGAAGTGCTCGGTGCTTGCCATTTATAATTTGTTAAGTGCCCGCTGCTCGCATAACAAAATTGATCACTGCTGGTGGTCGCAAAAATAAACGCACTGCTCGCAAGCTGGCAAATGCTCGCAAAGACCATTGACCCATTCGATACTCCTTCTTGCACCAGTTGTTCAAAGGCTGGATAACGCTATCCACCGGATAAATCGCTATCCAGTGGATAAGTGGTAGCAAAACAAACCACGCTATCAGCGTCATCCACCTTTCGAACAACCCGGGCCTGGAATACAAATACCGCGTGATATTTGTACTCGTTTTGGGCGTTATTTGTACTCTACGCAGTGCAGTTGGACTAAAAATATACTGTTTTCAAATTTCAATGTAATCTCCTATTTGTCAGTAGTTATTCTTATTAATTATTAATAAACTTATTAATATCCTTCTTAATCATTTTAATCCTTTTAATGGGAGTCTTATGTATCTAATCATAAAAATTTCAACTTCCTCGATTGTGATTGGTTTAAAAAACTCTTATTTTCCACTAATTCACTTGCCAAGTTGTTATCGGAAAGTTTGTCATCGGACAGTTTGTTATCGGACAGTTTCTTATTGGACAGAACTATTGGACAGTTTATTATCGGACAGTTCAATGAGCCAATCACATTCAAAGTTGAAGTTTAAATCAAGCAATCACATTTAAAGTTGTATTAAATCAGCCAATCCTGGCCAATCTCAATTTCAGAGCGACATTGAACAATAGACCAACTTCAGTCTCAAACAATAGACCTCAGAACGAGGCTCTGGGAATAAACCTCACAAACTCTGTATTTATTCCCCAGAGCCTCGTACTGAGGTCTATTGTTTTAAGCGGAATTTTAATATATCGAAATTGGTTTATTTACACCTCTTTTGTCAATTGATGCAATTAATGCAAATTTTCCCTTTGTTTCATAACTTGGCTGTTCTTTCTTCCTAGGAAATTGTTATTTTATGATTAATTGGTAATAAGGTTTCGTATCGTGTAATTCAGTCTGTGATCATACTCGTTATAAGTGAATCAGACTCCCGCTTCCCGGTTGTCCGATTTTGTTATCACTCGTATGATTATAAACTGAAACTGGTCTCCAATCAGTCCTATTTCTATCACTTATCGCATTGCTGTAAATATATAAATGAATGATTATCGTCTAGTTGTAGATATCCCCAAAGAAACTGCAAAGTGTACACACTGTATTTCATTGTAGCCTCTTTTTTTCGTAAAAAGAAAAACAATAAAAGCAAGTGACACACTCGAACACCAACCCACGGTCTGGCCAGTACATTACGCATACGCACAGCCATATGACCCGGGCAGTGGCAGCCATGGACAACTGTTTTTCGGCCTTGTTAGGCCTCATCAGCATGGCATAGCCGTCGGGCAGAAAATAGGACTAAACGCCTTGTGTACTCTACCCTGTGTGGCTCCCAGCTAACAGCTTTCATATGTGCTGTGTGGAGCTGGCGCTAAGAGGGGTGCTTTACATCCGCCTCGGCAGTGTAAAGGACAGAGTAGATTAGGATACACCCTATAAAATCCCAAGGGAAGCACCAATTCCTTGTTCAGGGGCTCACGTTTTACGCTTTTTTCACCTGTTGGTTTATAGAGGTTTCCGTGCTGGGCTTTGATGCACTTAGGTTTCACACTTAAGTAACAGTCTGCGAATTCCTTGAAGATCTGCCGAGATTGAATAAATAGCACGGTGGCTTGGCTGAACAATGAACCCAATATGTTCACGTGTATCCGGACGTGTAGTCGAGGATAAATTCCCACTGAGCTTTAACCCAAGTAAAGGAATCAAACTACAGGGGGAGGGTGGAGTACTATCCTTCGATGGTAATGGGATTAGTTTAGCTGATAGCCTATGTAATGGCTATGAAGCCGGGTACGCGCATGCTCGTTGGATAAACTGGAGTTCACCAATGTTCACCGAAGAATTCAAATCTTTTACTTAGGACTAGCTACCAGGGCAAATGGTTTGAGTCATCAACTGTTTACAGCCTGGAGTATGTGGAGCCCATGCTCTAAGACGTGTGGAGTTGGATTTCGGGTTCGCAAACGCTCCTGCATTAATCCTAGGCTCTTCCCTACTGGCGGCTTGTGTAGCGGGCTTTCCATTCAACATCAATCATGTTTTGATCGAGCGTGTCCAGGTGAGAAAACTGTGTCTTTGACTGACTGACTGACTGACTGTGTGCGTGTCTGTCTGTCTTTCTGACTGGCTGGCTGGCTGCCTGTCTGGTGTACAGTCCATCTATCTGTTTGCTCGTCGTGGTCCGTGGCACTGATCAAATGACATCGCGACAAACTTATGTTCTTAGTTAATCGCTAGCTATAGATTGGCTAATTTTAAGATAACAGCAACTCCGAATAACATCGTAGAAAAACAAAAGAATAGAAATAAATAAATAAATATAAGAATAAACAGAAATGACAAATATAAAAATAAATTAAACAAATATAAGAATAAGCAAAATGAAGAACTGATCACGATGGAAAGGACACAAAATACTTTGAACCATATTAAACATTTTAAACTGTACAATAAATGTTGCGTTGCTATGGGTACCACAGGTTTCTTCTCGCCCGCGGCGGACAGAAATGCAACTAGTTATAGCTCGAATTATGAGAGACTAAATAGAAAATATCAACGAACATACGAATTGAAGAGCCGCAAGCACAATTTATTCCCTCACCGTTAGCTTTCAATATCTCTACCCTACAGCATACACTCAGATGATACCAAGCTACAATCCACTGGCATTTTATTCAGGTAATTATAAAAGTGCATGAAACCCGGCCCAGAAACATCAATAGTAAACTGTCCACGGTTGATTAAGAGCTCTCAATGTCCATCAAACTTTAAGACCATATTCAAACTTTACCACCATTTCAACTGGTACAAACACATCTTAAGGTAAGTTTTGTCAGAATAAGTTTATAATTGAGCTGCATTCGACCTACTAATGGTTTTTTCGAGAAAAAAGGTAAGTTAATATTGTCATGAGAATGGAATCAATTATTTTCAAAAGTTTTTAACTTGGCATGTAGTATATATCTTTAGTTTATCCGAGCTAAAATTTATATTTATCATCAATGACAATTTTACTTTCATCAATCTAGGATTTCATTTTCCTCAAATCCCCAGTGTACGCAGGGGAACTGAAACTGCTCTCGTCCGTGACCTGACTGTTGGTAAGGAAACAAGCAAAAGTGCTTTGATCAATGTAAATTTTTTAGTAGATCTTAAGTTTTTTCCACTTCGATTTAGACGGGGGATATAGCGACTGGTCCGAGTGGGGTACCTGTGACAGATCATGTGGAGGAGGTGCACAAGTACGGACTAGAATTTGTAACAAGCCCATTCCCTCTGGGGGCGGAAAGATGTGTCATTCATTAGGTCCAGCCATTCAAGTTAGACGCTGTAATCGTCATGGCTGCCCAGGTACGGTCTTGTGTGGTTTTAATATAAATGATATAAAATGCCAGATAAGCCAGATAAATAGGTTGGGGTAAGGATCAGTACACCTCGCATTAAATAGACAGTTATGAATAAGAAGTTAAATTTTTCAGTCGGCTACTAAGCTAGAACTTAACTTCAGCAACTGCTGAGGATTGAAACAAAATAAAGCCTGCGATAGCAAGGAGTACTTTTAACTTGCCATGAAGCACAGAATTTGAGGAAGCTCTGTTCTTCTACAATGGACATAGCACCGATAGAAGACTTGGAGAAACTGCCTTCGTAAGCCCAGCAGGATCAGTAGCCATGAATGCTCGTTTTTAGTGCAGAGTGCACTATTGGGATGGTTTGGGGGTTGACCTCGCTAAAGCACTACGGCAATAAGGTGTAAACTTTAATGTTCGTTGAATTAATTAATTCCAATTAAGTAATTAGCCTTGTTTTGAGGGAGTGAGGTAGGAATCTTTGATTTCTATGTAAAACCTACTACACTTACTCACTGTGTGGATAACATCACAAAACTATATATGGTTCCGATATTCTCTTGTTATCCTAGTGGTACTATTCTCTTAATGAGAAAAGCAATTTGCTCAAAGCGCATGCGTAGATTGATTAGCGTTAGTGTTAACTATATGTTAGGTAAACGATTCTTTTCATACACAATTATACACGACATTAAGTGCTTTTCCTTGTGGTACGTAGAACACAACATGTAAAGCGCATGCGTTCTAGCATTGTCAGCATGATATAATCCGTTCTCGAGTTCAGATTCATGCGTGCGTGCCATACCAGTCTCTCGTCTAAACGGGCGATAGCAGTTATATTCCAGGGAAAATCAGTTCTCCTTTTTAGTGCAAAGAACGCTTTTGTGACAGCGTATCTTTTGAAACCATCCCTAGCTTGGTTCAAAAATGTCGTGTGCTATTTTCAAACTATTTCGTGTTTACTAAGCTTTAAAGAGGGAAACGAATGGATCTCCACAGCCGCTTGTTTATTTTCTCTTCTATGACAGAGAACAAGAAGCTCACAAACATTTCCGAGTTAATCGGCATTAAAATTAGTAATGTCACGACAAAACAAACTTATCAAATATTGCTGCAGACACTGTGGCACTTACGGAAACCGCAAATGAATTTAAGGCCTGATTACATGGAGAATTTCAGCTAACCGGGCTGAAATTCCAGCCCGGCTTCTGAAAGAAATCCTTCTTAAAATCAAATTGTCGATTACATGGAGAGGAATTCAGCCCGGGGTGCAATTCAGCCCGGGCTGAACATCAAACCGGGCTAGGATTTTCAGCCCGGGCTGAATTGCGCCCCGGGCTGAAAAAATCTCATGTAATCGAAAAGAAACTTCAGCCCGGGCTGAAAAGCAGGACATAATATGACTGCCTGTTTCTCCTTCGACTCTTCGCGCGCAATTTCATATTTGGTGCCGAGACTAATATTTCAGCCCGGGCTGAAGTTCGTTATGTAATCGCAACAAAATTTCAGCCCAGTTAGCCAGATTGAAATTTCAGCCCGGGCTGAAATTCGCCATGTAATCAGGCCCTTATTCTTTGAGGGGACTCATTCACCGATGTAGGATATGATATCGGTCAAGTTGAAACGCTTCTCGGCTGTATTAAATCGATATCATTGTGTATTTGAACTGGTTTAAGTGTTAACACCAACGGTGGCAACCTAATAAGAACGTGCTATTCGAGACACGACGTGACTATTAGTAATTGTTTATCGATGATATGAAAATTTGCTTCTTGAATGAAACAAAATCATTCCTCTTCCATTTTTTCAGATAATAACATTATTTTATTTCTCTCCAACAGGAAAAAAGCGAGCATATCTTCTTTTGTACGTTTTTTGAAAAAACAAGGGTATAATGTTACAAACTTTGCGAAGAAAACAAAAGTATCAAGTTACAAATGTTGGCGTTGAAAAAATAAAATTATCACGTTTGCTAGTTCAACGAATTAATGGATTTAAAATGAACGAAATTCAACGTAAAACACCACGGTAAAATTTAAAACCGTCTTGACAAAGAGTAATTGTCAGTTATTTGTGAGCCTTGAAATATAACAAGTTACATACGGGCAGCAGATGACTTAAAACGTACTGACAGTCCTGCATAACACTCTGCACTATCTGAGATTGTCTCACTAGTTGTTGATGCTGCCACTGGCGGTCACTTATCTTGAATGAAAAGTGCGGAATAAACTAAGTCGCAAAAGCAGTAACATTCAATGCTGGATTTTTACTTACCTTCAGTCAAACACTGATGTTTTGCGATATCCCAGTGATTTCGTGTCAATTAAGGCCGTCGATAAAATATGGAACATGGAACATTCCGGAATATCCCGGAACATTCCGGAACATCCCGGAACATGCAATAATTATCATAATTATGAGAAAAATATGTAAAATTAAATTTTCAACAATTAAATGAAACAAAAATAAACTGGTATCAGCTTGAAAAATTAAAAGAAAAGAAAACAGAACAAAACAAATTCAAACTGAAGAAAACAAGAAGCTGAAATTGCAAGGAAATGACATGAAATAGCTTTACCTGAGCAGTCCTTCTCACAGAGACCCATAGATTCTAAAAGTAACAGCCTATACAACGCAGCGCCTGTACTAAGTGTCATTTGCGGGCCGGTCATACACGCGCAAATTCAGTCCGTGAATGAAATCAATGCTGTACTTCAGCAGCACGGCTATTTGGAGATAATCATTTTCACTCAGACAAATGAGATTCTTGAGAACAGATGTTCAACCGTTTTCATTAATTATTTATTTCTGTAAGTTATACTTTTGTGTTAACGTATAAGTCGAGAACAGCAAATTTTATAGTGTTGAATTTGAACGTTTCTTACCAGCCCCGAGATTTGTCAGTTTTGTTCGACAGCGAGTTGCTAACTTTAGAACCGTGGGAACTGAAATTTTAACCCGCGACTTTCCATATTTTTGTCTATATTTTCAACATTACTGTACTCATTGAAATACTTGTTGTTTACCAATTAAAAAAGGTGGTTTTTGTTCTGCAAGAAAATACCTGATCTATGCTTGAGGTCTATGAAATTAAAAAAAACGCTATTTTATTGATTTAAATCGTTAATAGGTTTTTTCCTCGATTTACAGTAAGCGCTCACCGAAGCAGCAACATGAATAAAACTGAGCAGGGCGTACCAAAACAACAACAAATGAATAAAACTAAGTTAAATCCACCTGATACTCAACATCAATTTCTGTGTATAAATTGAACCTGCATTCAATACTGGTTAACTATACAGTGTTGAAGAAATGAACAAACATATTTCCATGTCACGTACGTTTAAAAATTATTATATTAAAGGAAAAGCTGACAATTCACCAGTCCAACAAGTCCTTACACTCTATTAAAGTATCCAACTTGATTATCAGGAGTGAAGTTTTCCCCTGCTGGCCTCATCATCTTTTTCCAAGTCATTTTCCCTTCTGCTAAGCGTTCTTGGACAGCACGGCCTATTGTAGAAATCGAAGCTGTTGCCGTGGTCGTAGACTGCGCATCGATATTTTCATTAGTGTCCTTGTAAGTTCTGGAAGGTCTACATTTTATCAGCAACTGGACCAAATCTAGTTCTGGATCTGGCAGCCTTTTCGGTTGACCTCTAGCTGCATGGAGAGGGAGATTTTCTCCCCTTCCATACGTTTGAAACTGTAACACCGCTTACTTTGTACTTTGATTCTATCACTTCCTGGGTAGTATTCTGTTGAAACATTCCCGCCTCCGCTTAAAATATAATCAATAATAAGTAACCTCACATCCTTTTTAATGGATTTCCCACGGCGGTAAGTTCTTCCGTACGCATTCATTTCGAAGCAAAGTTGTTGTGCCCGCGAAAAGAAACATAATGTCATGTGACCAATCCAAGCGCTCCAAATGGTCATGTGAGCAAGCCCAAAATTTGATTTTACACATTTTTCTCATAATTATTCGAAGTTCCGGGCTGTTCCGGAATGTTCCAGGATGTTCCATGTTCCAGGTTTTATCGACGGCCGTCAATTAAGCACAAAATTACGCTTTACCTTGAAACTAAGATCCAGTCGACGTCTAGTCGTTGTCTAGTCACCTGACTTGACACATGCGCTTCACGTTCTCTCGTACCAATCCGTAACAACCATGAATGACGAAAGAGTCGAAATGTTCACTTTATCTGACAAGGGCGTAGCCAGGGGGTTCCTGGGGTGCCCGTGACCCCCCCCCCCCCCCCACCCACACACTTTGTAAGCCTTTTTAAGCAAACAACCTACAATATTCAGGTAACAATCTGGTGAGTACCCTGTGTATGACTCAGTGTGACCCCCCTTAAATTCCTGCCTACGCCCATGTCTGATCTTACCTTACATAAGTTAGCCCGTTAGACTTCTTTCATGCAGAAGTGTGTGACTGTGTTTATACTTGTTGTTTTGCACAGTTGATGGAGGATATAGTGAATGGAGCGGATTTGGTCCTTGTTCAAAAACATGTGGCAGCGGACGCTTTCAACGCCGCATGCGAACTTGTACAAATCCTTTACCAATCAACGGCGGGAAGCCTTGTTTTGGACAGCCAGTCCAAACTAGAGCTTGCAGTATACGGAGTTGCCCAGGTACTGAAAAGGCTCAAGTGTAAACAGATTCTAGGAGGACTCCACTCTACTTTGAGGGAACTAAATGGTGTACTATGGCACAGATTTTGAAATCTGTTAACGGGCTCCCTGGACTAACTTTTCAGTCTTATACCCCAGTGGGATATACAAGCTGTCTTAGCTACAGGATTCGTCATTCACCTTGTACATATCTAAAGGATTATGATTGGCTACCTTATTTGATTGATTTAATTGTCTATTTTACACAGTTGACGGAGGATACAGTCTGTGGGCACCATGGCTACCTTGTGATGCAGATTGTGGTGGAGGGATTCAAGAAAGAAACCGCTTTTGTAATAACCCGGTTCCACAGATAGGCGGAAAAGACTGTACCATGCTAGGCTCTGACAAACAGACACGTCTGTGCAACCTATTTCCTTGCAATGTTAATTTTCAGTGACACAGCCGCCGTAATTTGGCATTTCAGATGAACCGACGAGTCAACAAGACACCCGTGAAATGGATCACATCACTACAAAGAACTCCTTTGGTTAGCCAAAACCAATATCAATTCATCATCATCATAATCATCATTATCTCCATCCATCGCTGGGTCATCCAACACATACAAAAGCTGATCAATATACACTGGCGATCATCAAAACTGCAGTGTCATAATAACTCTGTCGTTCAGCGATAAAAATACGAAAAGACCTTTTCGTACTACGTGATGTTCATTCACATGTTTATCTTCAAGAGTAAAGCTTTCTTTCTTTCTTTCTTTCAAGAGTAAAGCTTTTTTCCGTCTTAAAAATCCGCTCCGCAATTGTACTCAGCTGAAAAACAGTAGACATGCTCACAGCTCTATGGCAGACAAAAACCATGGATAACTCTCCTCTAGAAGATAACCATGTTGCAAATGAGCATCACGTAGTACGAAGTCATGACACCACACAAGAAAAATGCCCTCAGTTGGTGCATTTCAATGTACCACGTGATTAGTTTAAAACAAATTCGCGGCATCCAAAACGTTACCCTGATGGAGGCAAAAAAAGTCGTGGGTGTCGCGGTCTACCATAGGTAACCCAGGCTCACTGTGTCACGTGACATAACATGGAAACATACGCGGCGAAGTTTAGCTCTGAAAATTTCGTAGAGAATGGAAATAAAAATCGATGAAACTTACCATGTGGCCAGTTGTTGTAAGTCCTTAATACGTACACGCAGTTTTGGGGAAAAAGTCTTCACAAGGTGATGAAGACTATTTTTCCCAAAACTACGTGTACGTATTAAGGACAACAACTCACCACAAGAAAAGTTTCATCGATTTATATTTCCATTTTCTAGCAAATTTTCAGAGTTAAACTTCGCCTCATTTGTTCTCTAATTTGACCGATGTTATGTCACGTGACACACGCAGTAAGCTTGGATTACCTATTGGTCTACTGGAAGGAGTAATAATGCTTGCATTGTAGAACTTGCTTGCACTGATTATGAACAGAAAATTGCAGGTTCTTTCAAGATTGACTTTACGTGCTGGTCCAATTCGAATCGTGCTTGTTTATTCATTTAACCATGGTTAATATGACTAAATTAAAAACAGCTCAGGAGCCAATCGTGCAACAAATCAAGAGAAGCAAGTGGCGTTGGCTTGGACACACCCTGAGAAAACCTGCAGACAACGTCACACGAAGAGGGCTACGGTGGACACCCCAAGGGAAGCGCAAGCGAGGACGGCCGAAGACCACCTGGCGGCGCTCAATTGAAGCTGAAGCGAAGGTCGCTGGCCTGACGTGGGGTCAGCTTGAGCAGAAGGCCCTGGACAGGGGGGGGGGGGGGATGGCGAACTCTGGTGGACGACCTATGTTCCGTACGGAACGACAGGAATTAAGTCAGTCAGTCAATATGACTAAATTAATTAAGAAAGTTATTGACGGCCTCTTTTTAGAAGTGTATGACCAGAAACTTCACAGGACTTTCAAACATACTTAGTAAAACGTTTTGAAATATCGAGCTTTCGTGCCCGTTATATATGGCTTGGGTTGAAATAAATATTTGGGACCACGAACTGAATATGCTCTTCGTGAGTGGAAAATTCGTTACTATCGGGATTCGCTGTATCTGAGCTGAAAAACTACTTATCACACAAGTACGGAAAGTTTTTGAACAAAACATTTCAACTTCAATCAGATTCAACTTATGAGTCGAGTAAGAACAGGTTCAGTAAAATAAGAATTTACCAGAAGAGTTATTTGGCTGTGAGGTTGACAAACATGTAAGCCAAGAGTCCGATATGACGCAGTGAGAAGCCTGTTCCAGGCTCTCAGTGGTTGGGGACGAGCGAAAGAGAGAGGGCAAGCGAAAGAAAAAAACAAGGGAGGACTAAGGTGAGGAATGTTTTCCCTCGTTTTTTCTCTCGCTCCCTCGTTTTTTCTCTTTCATTAGCTCGTCCCCAACCACCGAGAGCCAGGAACATGCTACCCAGCGAGAAGCTAGTCAGGACAAAGCTGGTAATCATGAGTACTTTCTATAAAAGACAAATGGAATGTGGAACGGGGCATCAGTATTATGTAATATCTGTTATTAATAATACACTTCTACGCATTCATTTATTTGTTGCCACTCCACATAAATGGCAATGTTCCAGCAATTTTTTAAAATAATAACAACTATAAATTTAACAAAAGTCCCAAATGAAGGATTCTGTACAGAAAGGAAGACAGGATCATTTCATGCGTTTGAGTTCAAGCTCGGGTGTCAAGTCACTATCCTTAGCCTGATTAGCACTCCGGAGTCCGGTTAGTCTGATCCACACTCGGATAGCTTAATAAGCATTCCAGGCTGCTGACCTGACAATGGCAAGCTTTCATTTGCATGTAAGAGTAGAATAGTATACAAGTATTTATCCTAAGACTACATATAGGCTACATATTATTTGCTTCTCAGGTATGACTACTTAGACCAAGGCCACCGGACAAAACTTTGTGCAAATTGACAAACAAAAGCCTCAGATACAGTGTAGTAACTATAGACGTTCAATCCAAGCAAGCTGTACACTGCAGGAACAGTCAAGCTGAAGGTGCACACTCTTCCTGGGATGTTTCAATGATTAAACAATAGTTTTATTACAAACTGGACTTGAAACTCAAACTCATGAAATGAAAGAAAAGCAAAGAACTGCAGTTTTGAATGTGCTCTGTTTTGGTAGTGTACATGGACAACGTGGAAAACAGGTTTAGAGGTTAAATCTTTGGTATTTGGCCCAAGAGGTAAATAAGTGTCCATATTTACCACAGTTGTTCATAGACAGTGTCATTGATAGAGTTCTAAAATTTGACTTATATATATTAGCAGAATTTTTTCCTCCCAGATTTCTTTCTGTCCTTTTTCACTTTTATAACTCCTGATTGTTCATTGGCCTTTGCTTGTTGTTCTTTCTTTTGCCGTAAAACCATACGAGTTATTGCACTGAATACCTGGAGAAAAACAAGCATTAAGCAGTCAGTATAATAAAACGGTTGACTCTTTTAAGAAATAGTCACGTTCATAATTATGACTGACTGGTGAAAGACTCCAACTGACTTACCAAATAAGTAGTTTCAGATTGTTGTTGCTGTTATTATTATAGTTGACTGAAGGATTTATTGTCTGACTGACTGACTGACTGACTGACAGACAGACAAACAAACATAATGACTGGCTGTATCAGTGGCTGACTGATCGTTGAATGAAGAAGAGTTTCTTTCAGTACTGAAAGTAATCTGAACATTATTTTTGAAACACAAATTGAGGATCATTTTGACTACATGAACATGTCATTTAGGCTGAATTATAATTTGCTCTTAAAGTACTCTTGTGCAATGTTTAAGAAATAGAAAACATGTACCGTGTTTGTATCGAGTTATACAAACACGAGTGGAAGTTTGGGAGAACGAGAAATGCTGTGGGAACACGAGCCGCAGGCGAGTGTTTCCACAGCTTTTTCGAGTTCTCCCAAACTTTCAAGAGTGTTTGTATAACTCGATACAAACACGGAGTACATGTTTTCTATTTCTTTTAGAAAACACCACGACGAGAAAAAGGAAAACAACTTGTAAACTTTGATTATCATAATGTAAATTCTCTTTGCTCGCGCCATCACTACGTCAACAGCGCGCGCTCAGTTCTGTGTCTCCATCGAGTTATACAAACAGGCTTTTTAACCAATCAGCGCGCGCGCTTCCTTGGGACTGTTTTCTAAATCTTGTTACGAATGAGGGTAGTCTGTTATGTTAATCCAGGCAAAGAAAAGGTTCTATAAATTGACCAAATCATCACATACCTCTTCTACATTTTTGTTATCTTTAGCACTCGTTTCAAACACTTGGATCCCCATTTGTTCAGCAAACTTCATTGCATCCTCTTTTTCAACAACTTTCCTTTCTGGGTTATCATCTTTGTTACCAACTGTGTAGCGATGCCAAGAAACATAAAACAGCGTTAAATCGTCTTCGCAAAACAATCTTTCCCCTGACCAAATTGCCAAGAAAACAGCTAATTGGAAGAACTTACCTCTCTATTTGAGTTATTATTTGAGTTGCCATGCAATGCCAAATGCTCTTTGTTAAAAAAAATTGTGTATAGTCCATTGTGGTCCCAAGGCTGTGCTCTGGGAAAAATCCTAGGGAGCCCTTCGGGCATGCAACCTTGTAGGCTAGGGTGCCCAGAAGTCAAGCTTGGTAGCCCGAATGAAAAAATATAATTTTTTTTGCGCTAAAATGGTTGATATGTGCAGAAAAATAAAAGTCCTTTTTCCCTCTTGCCTTTTTATATCACACGCCAGTGTTAGGCACACAGATAGGGTAATCTGCCTACCTGGAACCCTAGCTGTCTTGAAAACAGAACAAAGAAAAAGAGTAATCCGTTTTCTAGGGTAACTCGCTTGCTAGGGTATTCTCTCTCCTTGTAAAGAGGCCCTTAAAGACGCACGCATTGAACCGAGCCTTTAAAAGACCTATGTTTTGACTTCACAGTTCACAGATGGATTTAAACAATCTGAATTGAGCCATTTTGCCTTGTAAACTTCAATACAACACAAGAAATCAAAAAAGGAAAGACAAATTACTCTAAGACTTTTTTAATCTCTAAGTTAAATCTCAAAAAGGAGCCAGCCGGGTGACAAAGTATGTTTTCCTTGTCGCCCAAAGATGGAAGCTGGTTGCCTGAAGCAACAACCGGGCGCTGCTAGAGCACAGCCTTGGGTTCCCCATTTCCTTTAGAGGAATAATGGTCACAGGGTATTATGAAGTTATTTTTCCAGCACTTTCATTTAATTTATAGTAACCTCTGCCCTCCCTCAATATTTCTCTGAATGCTTTCTGCCTTCACTGTCCAGCATTTAATGACCATTCAATGTTGAAATTTGAATTAACATTTATTTGTGTTATTACATTAAACACACTTACCCAAAATTCTCAAAACTTCATCACAATTTTGATCAATTTCATGTAGCCATCTTTTCACATTAACAAATGTGTCAGCACTTGTCACATCATATACCACAATAACTCCATGTGTTC
The DNA here is from genome assembly GCA_022496165.2 of Catalaphyllia jardinei. NCBI lineage: Eukaryota > Metazoa > Cnidaria > Anthozoa > Scleractinia > Caryophylliidae > Catalaphyllia > Catalaphyllia jardinei. Next base: position 2,203,182 of record CM042753.1, on the reverse strand, counting down.
CTCTGTAATACCTAACAGAGATACATAACTAAAAAATGAATGGTTGTTGTAGGAGACATGTCTGCAGCGCATCAATATTCATCAAAATCTACATCTTTCATTTGCCTCATTATTATAATAATTATAAATTGAAGTGTTCTTTGCATCTAAACTGGGGAAGCACATTGGTCTTATAATTACTGTGTTGGACTGCTGACCCAGTGTTCTGTGTTTGAACCCTGGCTGGGGTCATTGTGTCATGTTCTTGGGCAAGACACATTACTTTCGCAGTGCCTAGCAACTTCAAGGGCCAACTAGGGCCTGCTGGCCAAAATGCTGGCAAGTATCTACGATGGACTGCCATCCCATGAAGAGGTAGCCTGCGTAGCAAGCGTTTCCGTGGAGCAAAGGGCAAAGAAACGGGGGTTTTCGGCGTTTTGCCCGGGCAAAAAATAAGGTGAGAGCAAAAATAAGAAGGAGGGGGTGGGGGAAGGGAAGGATGGAAACGCTTGCAGCCAAGCAGTGTGATTTTCAAAGCCGCCGACTTGGCCTGACTGATTTCACGCCACCATCACCAAGCATTCAAGTAGCATTTGTAATCCTTGTGCTCACAAGATTCGAAATCTTGGATCACCTTATTTTTCCGTCTAATAAGAATCATACAAGGTTACCCTATGTGCCAGAGATTCTTTTTTCGTACTTTAGTAACGAACCTGCGATCGTGAGCGGCAAAGCCACTGATCAAATTAAATCTTCGGCCTTTCGTAGCGGTAGTGAACTTTGAACCAAAATAAACTTTAACTTGTAAAATATGTCTGAAACAAAGAGCATCTTGATGACTCCGGGCGACCAATGCAGGCTTTCAAAGTTAAGTTTGGTAACTTATAATCGAGTTATATTTCTACTCAATCCATCTAAAGGAAGGGCCGCAAGGGTGAAGTTTTACTGCAGAAATCTGGGAGAAGTATTCAAGTCGCGTTTGTATAATCCTTGTGCTCGAGAAGACTAAATGTTTGGTAAGGCAAATGTGTAATAAAAACTGGCATGCTGCAGCTCACTATAACGAATCATTCAGAATTGTACCCAAAGGTTCTAAATTCGCTCAACAAAAATGCTTCTAATGAAATGTCAGAGTGCCTACATGATAAAATCCGAAAGCATGCCATGAAACAAGCCAGACAAAATCGCTTCAGTTTTCCCACGCAGTAGTGTGAATTTTCTGTCCCATGGTTTTGAAATACCAAAGTGTCGGCATTGCACTACCGGATTCCTACCGTACTGTCGAAGCTCACGACTTAATACTCGTTTCGTGAGAAAAGTAAACGCTTTTTGTAAACAAGCTTCCAACGTTCTTTCCGGCACTCAGAACTTCAAGACCTTTGAATGACACATGTTCGACTAGCCCAGCCAATCACAAGCTCTGTTGGCTGGCGAATGGAGTATTTGAAAATCACAATGCTTGGCTGCAAATGTTTCCTTCCTTCCCTTCCCCCACCCCCTCCTCCTTATTTTTGCTCTCGCCTCATTTTTCGCGCGGGCAAAACGCTGAAAACCCCGTTTCTTCGCTCTTTGCTCCACGGAAACGCTTGCTACGCAGGCTAATGCAGAGGGAGTGTAGCCTTACTCCTAGGCCCTTCATGCTAGAGAAACTGGAGTTATTAAAGGTCTGAGAGATGTGAGCCAGTCGTAATTAAGAGGCTTTGCATTATGCATCTGAAGTGCTGATGTTACCTGTATAGGAACCAAGATCCTGCCAACAAGAACAAGCAACAGGGCTGGAAATAACTGGCGGTCATCAGACATTGTCCGACCAAATTTTGAATATTTCCGGACAATTTCACATTATGATCGGACATGACATCCAAACATTTTACCAACACCAAGTTATTGTCCATCCATAAAATTTGGTTACATACATTGTTGAAAGTCTCAAAGTTGCGACCGGTACGGTCACAAATGCGGCTAAAATTTCATGTTTGGCAACCGAAAATTCTGGTTTAGTCGACAGCCCAAAACACATCTGCGTTCACAGGTTACCATAATGGCGACTACAGTTCTCTGTGAATTGACGATCAATGACGGTTATTTTGTCAAACATTATGTCCTTCCAGAAATACATAGTGAAAGGTCTTTGCTTCTATAACATTCAATATAAGAAAAGAAAGCAATCTATCTTTTTGGTTTGCTCTAAGAGACAAACTTGCAAATGGCTGATCGTGTTTGAAATTGCCCTATAATGCATTGCAAACCCTTGAGCATTGAGTATGTTATGTATGCCCACCGTTTGTGTCTTTTATAATCCATACATAA
>CM042753.1:2160893-2195893 GCA_022496165.2 Catalaphyllia jardinei | reverse complement strand
TAACAACAAAACATTCTAGCACGTTTTGAAAGTACAGTATACACTGTAACTGTAAGAACTCTAAATTGTTCAGTGTGTGTTACTTACGTTGATGTTATGGTACGGAATCTTTCTTGTCCAGCCGTATCCCAAATCTGTAACTTCACCATTTCCCCATCCACATTGATCTTTCTTATTTTAAAATCCACACCAATTGTTGTAATGTAGGATCCTGTTGCCAGTAGTAACCGGCAAATAGATTATAATACTTTTTCAAGTTAAATCACATACAGTGTAACAGCAATAACTAACATTTGGAGAAAAGTATGAACAGACACAAGCACATGGACATTTGTGACAATGAAGTCAGGGCTCAAAATTAAACAAATCTTAAGTCGCCATTTGATGACTAAGTGGTAAAAAATAGTCGTCAAATGCAAACTTTCAGTTGCCAGATTGTAAAGTCAAATAGAAAAGACACAATCTGTTGGATAGATGATGGACTAGGATACTCCAGGGTTTGCACTGCATTAAAAAAGGGTAAAGCAAAATTATGATGGAATGACTCTGTGAATGCATTATTTAGTGTGTCCTAAAATAAAGCTGCTGCTGAATGAAACATGGCCATCTAGTTAGCGATCGATGAATTGCAGGTTTGTTTTGTTACATCTATTCAAATAAATCGTATCTTACACCCACAAGTAATGTCATTTTCTTCCAAGGTAAAAAGGTTGACGAAAGAAAAGGTGAGTTGCCCATCTGGTCGCAAACACTCGATTTGTAGTAAATTATTGTTGACCAGTAAGTTGCAATTTCAAGCTCTTACAGTGCTGTATTGTAGGTGTTAAATTAATGTACTTTTCTGGAATATTTTTACATAAAACTGGATTTTGTGGAAAAGCTCAGTTCAAGTTGACAACAGAATTAAGAAATTCTGCCGTACATATAATGTACATGATTAGCAGTATGTAAATATGTTAAATACTCTGTTAATACAAAGAGCCCTCACTAAGCTGTCCCTAAAATTGTACTAAAAATGTCAGATGTTCACAGTTCTAGTGTCTCCAGTGTAATACCTTTTGGTACACTACTGTTACATATGCTAAATCCTACTTTCCCAAAACAGTACATCAAGGTAAAAAGATGATCAAGTAATTCCATTTCAAAATCATACGAACTTAAGTTAATTTACCTGAAAACATATTATCTGCAAACCTGAGGAGCAAACTGCTCTTTCCAACACCTAAGCAGTGAAATAAATCCCAGATTAGAGGACAAGGCATGCATGTAAACATTTTAAACTCACAATCACACTAACGCAGCTTTACATTAAGTACAAGTAATATTATATGTACAGTAGTTCTAATTTGCATACAACTGAACTAAAATCCTGAACCTGCTAAGTTAGTTGAACTACTGACCAACCACCTGACAGCTGACATCATGCACATTATAGGCTGACAAATGTTTAATATTTCAAAGTTCTATGCATACGAGTAGACCTTACAAATAATATTGACCAGCTCCCAAAAGCTACTGACATTCATTGTGAAGCATTGGTTGAGAGCACTTCCCCCAGAATCAAGTTAACCAGCTTAATTATTTAACAGTTAGACCTGTTGCTGGCAAGGGCTACAGGTCAATAACCCATTAGGCAAAGCCGAATGGGCTACTGACCCGTGGCCCTTGAGGGCGAAGGGTCTAATTGTTTTAGTATTGGCCAACTCGTCATACAGAAAAGGCAATAATAAAGTTAGCAAATGTTTAAGTTGAATATTTATTTGGGAATAAAATGAGAGAAACGCCATCAAATTTCACTACTTGAGGACTATTACCAATAGTTCAGCGTAGCCAATTAAAATGCAGGATTTGCATTAGTCCACTAGTTGGGTGATACTAAATAGCATATGGTCCCTGAACTTGTCTCAAAGTACATGTATGTACTCAGTAAAACCAGGAACACCAAAGCCTTGCAAATTGGCAGTAACTTGACAATAACTTAGAAATTGTTTATGACATCTACAGAGCAACCTTTTGAGGCTCTCAGAACTGTGATCTCTAGCCTGCGAAAACAACCATCCTTCTTTGCTCACAGCCTGAGTGGCGCTTCACCGCAAAAAATTCCATACTGATGACATAAGCATGAACTTTACAATTTTGAATTAATTATCATTTGCAGTCATGAAAGGTTTGTGTCAAGCTGCAAATGTCTTACATTCTCACAAATGTATGGGTTACGCTAGCAACTTCAGAGGTACAGAGTATTTTAAAAATACCAGTAACTGATGAGATCCACATGGAGGATCAAAACCATGGTCTTGACTGATCTGTACAAAGACACATTCAACAGACTTGCATTTCAAAAGTTGCATTTGAATCATGTCAAGCTTGAAAAACATAAGCTCAATCAGATTTTATAGCTTTCTTGAAAAAGATACAAGGGCAAATATGAGATCAGTTCTGTACTCTTAAACAGTTCTAATCACTGTTTTGGGAGGTGTCAAAATCCAAGAAGTAACATGCAGATAACAGAGGAAATCTTGTACACTTATGACCTCTCAAAATTTGCCATGGCACGTCTAACGCCTTAACTCTTCTTAAAATTCCTCTTTATAACACAGCATGAAGTGCCCTTCATAAACAAGATTGAAGCGACAAAAAGGTTGAGTAACTGAACAGAGAACGGCAAATGTACAGATGTCACAAACTGTCGAAGTTGTGTATATTTACGGACTTAATTATGCATAATTACTGATCGAACCAATCTGTGCTCATGACCAGATGAGGGACAGATTTTCATCATCAGTATGGAATTTTCTGTGTTGAATTGCAGATGTCCTTCACGTGAAACGCCACTCGGCCCGAAGCCAAGAAGGACGGCTGTTTTCGCAGGCTATGTGATCTCTTCCACATTTGTATATTTCAATGTCACACTGTTGTCAGGTACAGTTTATATTGTGCTCACTGTCAACCAGATTTTTTGTTTCCTGGACACTCTTAGTACATTCTCTCTATATAATGCATACACATACACAATGCTGACGTCATGTAGACTTTTTTACAATAGAGATCAAATTTACGTTACGTACGAGATCGACATAAACGGCAAACAATGAAGCAATAAATATTCTCAAAATGGCTAAAATGAAGCTAGTTCTTACCGATATATGATCACATTTTAACTTGATTTACAATTCGTCAGAAAACGAAGCTTACAAGATAATTCACGTTACAATAATTTAGTTACAATGCAACCAACGTTGACCAGTTTGTTTACAACTGTTTTATATCGATCGACTGGGGCTCACTTTTCCAATGGCCACGCTACAGAGAAGCAAATTTTGCGTGTACGAAAACACCAATATATTGCCACAAGATTTTACAATGGAATAGTTTGTTTGGGCGCCAATGAGTTTTCACGACAAACTAGGTTTCATTCGACGTTAGCGATGTCAGATTTTACCGGTTCATCTTTAGGCTGCCACAAAACTAATACTCACCACTATCTCCAATGATTAGGAGCTTGAATAAATGATCATAATCCCTCGCAGCCATACCACAATACTCATTTAAAATATCTATAAAAACCTAAATAGAACAAGGAATATTTCGCCTTTGCTACCACAGGAAGTAAGCTTATGAGAGAAGTTCATGGAGTTTTGATCACGTGGTATTTCGAGGTGGGGCTTAGCTGAACCAGTTTTCTGACGGCAGCTAAAAAGGCTTGGTTTCCCAGCATTTTATTTGACTACGTAACCTGGCCAGCAAAGTGGAACGCCTTGCAATAATGTGTTTTTTATTTGAGACTGCATAATGAGCCTTTTGCGACTCAACAGGCTGTTTAAACTTGTCCAGAAGCAACGCATTTGTCTTAAAAGCGGCCACATGCTAAGATGCCAAAAACGTTTACCATACAGTACTATATATGGAAGGTACCGAAGAAAGTTTGTTTCAACAGTAAGGTTTTGAGGGCTGAAAACGGAAGGGTCTCGATCTCACTAAAGCTGAGGGATGGTAGATGGGGCTCAGATTTCTCTTCCGATCTAAAGTTAGAAAGCGGAAGATCAATTTTGTGCAACCCTGTTGAGGTTTTGGTAATTTGTAGGTCGGCATTGACATCTTCACTGCAAATGCCCTTTATTTCCACAATTTGCTTTGCCTTGGTATGTTCTCAGTGAATCTCAGGTTCCGTAAGAAGGTCCTTGGGCAATTCTATTCTTTTTGTAGTAATCATGCCGATCACAGGTTGAAAGCTTTGATAACGAAGCCTTATTCATGTCATTGACCAAGTACATTTAAAATCTGGGCCTGAAGTAAACTGTCATAAACTTGACATCCTGTAAGAAATTCAAAATACATTTGCTCAGATAGATTTCACAGATCATGACTTCAGATTTTACAGATGCTCGGCTGACTTCAAAGTCTGGTCAATTACCAAGTGACCCATGAAAGTAAATATGTACGTGTCATCACCTTGGCAATGAGGTTGTTGACTGTCCATTTCTTTAATTTTCTACTGTAGTTCAGCGGTAAGGCTAGCTTATGAATCCATTGATGCAACCACTGATGAGGAAAAGCTTCCTCCTCTGGTTATTTTACATGGCCTGTTTGGATCCAAACAAAACTGGAGAACACTAGCCAAGCTGTTCCACAAAGAAACTGGCAGGCAGGTAATTGATCACAATTTTTTCTGTGAATTTTTTTTTGGCAAATTTGCTTGCATTGGCCAAATTTATACTAGAGACGAATTATCCATCGCCGAATTTATATTAGAAGACGATTTATCCATCGCAGAAGATTTAGTATCCAGGGAAGGATAACTCGTCTAGGTATATATCCGGTGTTTAGACAACTTATGTGACCAAATATCGTCTTCAGTTGATTCATTCGTCAGCACGTCTTGGAGACGTGCTGACAGACGAATCAGTTGAAGACGAATTTAGCCACATAATTCGTCTTAACACTGGATTTATACCTAAACTAGGTATCCGTCTTAGGCAGACAAATTACCTGTCTCAGACATGTAATTCGTCTCAGATGAATAATTCGTCCCTTATATAAATTCGGCCAATGTCTTATGACTGAGATTACGATTGGTTCTGTTGTCTCTTAGTGATGGTTTGTTATAACTCCATCAACATGATGCAGTTCCAGTCAAACCTGTATGTACATGTAATGTACGCGTATCAATCATACTTGAATGAGTGGCTTCTTGTCCACTTGTGAAAAGATTGGTGACTTCAAGGGGAATTGAATGTCCTGTGAGCTTGCGCTTTTCAGGCTGTAGCCCTGTAACCTGTTGTGTTCTCTCTTCATCACAGATAGTAACGGTTGATGCAAGAAATCATGGAGAAAGTGCACACAGTCCAGAAATGAACTATTTTGTTCAAGCTGCTGATGTATGGAATTTGTTTCAACAACTGGAGCTCTCCAGGGCAGTGTTAATAGGTCACAGTATGGGTGGAAAAACATCTATGACATTTACTCTATGTCATCCTGAATATGTGGACAGCCTCATAGTTGTTGACATGTCTCCTACCAAAATTGGTGTGGATAAAGATATCCCAAGTTATTTAGCAGCAAAGCAGGGAATGAATTTAAGTCTCATCAGAGACAAACGAGATGCTGAAAGGATGTTGGTGGATGTTGTACCAGTGAGTAAATATTCTAGTGATAAATGATTGCATACATTATGGTGCTGGTAAGGACAGACCAACAGCTAATAATGCATCAGCCGAAAAATGTTACTGACTCAAATTTCACTAGGAAATAATACTTGAGGTCATTTTAAAGGTGCACTTGCCAGAAAAATGGACTGAGTTTATCAATGAGCCAGCTTAGTTTTTTCATAGCCAAATCATCAGCTGTATGGCCCACCTTGAGACATTTTGGTTCCAGATTTATTAAGTCTTAAAGTCAGCAAAACCTGCAAAACAAATAATTTATTATTACTCTGAAATCAATTTGATCCTAATATAAATCCCATTTTCAAAGCTTGCCTACAACATCTGCAAGCAGAAGGTCTACCCTTTCCCTCTAATTATGATTCACTTTATGTTTTGATCTTGTTATTTCATACAGAATGCATTTTTAAGGTCATTCTTCTTGACAAACCTTGTTAAAACAGAGGTTGGATTTAAGTGGAGAATTAATCTAGAAGCCCTAGAAAACAACCTTTCAGAAGTGTCAGGCTTTCCATCAGATTTTCCACACCAAGAATTTAATGGAAAGACACTTTTTGTTGGTGGAGCTAAATCAGACTACATCCGGTGAGTGTTGCCCAGGAATTATCTGCAAAAGTCTTGAAAAAAGTACATATATGGCTGGATTTGTGTTTGGTTTTTGAGAACACCTCAGATCACAACTGTTGGGTGGTCACTTCTTTCCAGACATATAAATTCAGTCCTTTTTTGTTACAACTGTGTAGGTAGTTAAGACCCCTGAGCAGACATTTGTTTGGCTCATGAATTCCTCCCCAATGAAGTGATTTTACACACTTGCCAAATTCACTTTAATGTTGTTTTAATGTATCATTTGGTAGTGGTAAGCAAATTGCTTGGGGGTCTAACTGCTGACAGGCTACAATTACTTCATGATGATCAAGCAAGTATTGATTAAATTCTTGCCATTTTTTCACCAAATGGCAAAAATTATGCAAGTGGTTACTTACACAAAGGTTTGTCACTTTGGTACAAAACATGCCCTGTGTTGCAATTACATCAACCTAATAATATTTTTAATCAATATAATCTTTCTTTAAAGGTTAGAGGATTTCCCTGAAATTCATAAACATTTTCCCAGAGCTGACATTAAATTTATACCAGACAGCGGGCACTGGCCTCATGCAGAGAAACCAAAGGAATTTTCACAGACTGTGATAGATTTCTTGGATGAATCTCTTCGAGATCATGAAGAGCAGCAGTTAGATGATAATTGACATATACCATTTATCTACATGTATATTGTCAGTAGAATATTGTAACATAAACATCGAAAGGGTCTGTAAGACACTGACTTCTTTTTTGCACACCACTTATGGTATGTTTAAGAGTATCTAACAAGAACAAAATGGAGCCTTCAATATTCTTAGTTGAATGTGTGCAGCATAACCAGTCAATTTTGATTTAAACACATTTTAAAATTTGTACTGTAATTAAGTCAACCCTTTACCCCCAAGGTGAACGGCACTTTTTCCTAAATTGGTAAATAAAGACACTCAGCCTATGTACAATGTACCATTTGAAAGCCACTGATCAGTTTATTTAAGAACTGACATCAGCAGCTATGAAGGAGGTAGACATTTTGAGAGAAATTTCTTTAAAATATGAAAATGACTGACTTAAAAATGTATCAATATTCTACTATAGTAGGTATACCCCTAAACTATTATAGCTTATCTAGCAGCTCTTAGTGTATAGCTTCATGTGAAACAAGTCTTGCATTCCATTTGCATCCCAAAAAAGAAACTTAAAACTTGTGGGGTGGTCAACCATGCCTTTGATAGGGAGGGGTCACAATTTTATGACTTCAATGAGAAGATCTTCACAAGACAATTTTTGGTGGCAAAAATTCATAGAAATCCATCACATATTCACAAAGTTATGATGTTGTGTGCCAATTGGCACTCTTAGAGGGTAAAGGGTTAAGTCATATAAGATTCTGCATGATGCAAAATTAAGTTTTTGAATAAGTTGAGAGAGTTTGACTGTCATTTCAATAAAAAATATACATATAATAACCAAATGGTCTTGTAAGCACAAATGAAACAATTATCTTTAAAAACACAACGCTTTTCATTTTGCGGAACATGTTTTGATGTTTCAGACATCATCAGCCAATATGAATATATAGTAAAGATTTACAAAGATGGTCGGTATATATAACTACTCATATACAGTGAAGCTTTATAAATTTGAATAGTCGTTAACTGTTAAACTTTTTTAAACTAACCAATAAAATTATACACTAAGAAAAAAAATAACGAAAAATAAACTTAAACTTCCTGTAAACAACAGTAGATAAACTTAGAAATGCAATGACAAATTGAGGTGCTCAACTTGTATATAACCATTCTTTTTTTAAAAAAAAAAAAATCAGAAATGAAGGGGGCAAGTTTCAGAAGGTTCCATGGTTTGTCGATAAAAATATATATAAATTTTGACCATTTATCATTTGGCTTCAAGAAATTAAATTTATAAATATTTATATTTAATTTTTCACCTGTATAAAAAGTGTTTGAAAAATACCGGTAAGTACTTTGCAGAGTAAGCTAATATTTATTGATCTCTTACTTACATCTAAAAAAAAATATGTTATAAATGAAAAGTTTATGTATATGTACATTTCTGTCAGTAAAATATGAGTCATGTTTGAAGGTGGGAGAGGTTGGCACTGGACATGGTATCATATGACATGGAATTATGACAGACATTTCATTTTGTTAAAAATAAATTGTGGAGACACATGATATGGATTTATGGCTAGAGTCTCAGTTCACAAACAATTTCATTTTTTCTTAATAACTCAAATAAATAAATGCACATAATAGTACTTTTACATTGAATGGTGTTGGTCTTTTCCAACCTCAACCACAGGGTCTGCGAGAAAATAGGGCAGGACGATGACACCTGGGAGAGGTTGGGTGTTTTCAGTAATTTTACTAATCTATGAATAGTGAAAACGCAACACAAATTAGCAACAGTTTAACTTAGAGTTTAGAAACTCAATGCTTTTGTAAAGGGAAACAACAAAAACAAATGAAATTAAGCTTCAACAATGATGCTTCCATGAAAATATTTGAAATACTTGCAAAACAGTAAAACCAGACCAATACAAGAGTGTAGATTCATCACTTGGATCAAGGGGTTTTGTGTTCAAAACAAATTATAAGAAATTCTGTTGACTACTGTCAAGCTTAGTGAAGTTTAGAAGCAAAATCAGAATCTCTAGTTAACAATTAGACTACAAGCCAGAGTTTTCTACAAGCAGATAGTCAACAAGGCACAGCCAAGTTGACTATTGCTTGTAAAAAAACGAGGGCGAGTAGTCTAAAAATTTTGTTTTAGTATAAATTTACCGTAGTCTCATTGTAGAAAAAAGCAAAAAATGTCAAGTAACACGTAGAAAGAACCGTTTTGTCATGTCACATCAGGTTCCAACGTGATGTGTGATGTGCACTGATGTGTAACTGTTTTCTATCAGCAGATACCAAACAGTAATATAGCCAATCAAATTCACGGATTCACAATAGACTATGGTAAATTTATACTAATTTGCAATAGATCATAATTTTGAATATTTATAAAGAATTTATATGACTTCGTTGTTAAAGCAATGAGTAGAGCCAAAGGTTGAAACCAGTCATGCAATAGATCCTAGATGTAAAACATGGTGGGGGCACCCTGTAAAGAGAGACAGCCTGAAGGGTTAAATACTCCTCTCCCCTCCCTGAAGACCTCACTCAAATCCAAAACACAACATTCTCAAAACATGATTTTAAACTATAAAACAATACCTAAAAAATAACACCTTTTAATCACTGCAGCCAACCCAACTGTTTCTCATCAAAACCCTATCACATCTAAGCTTGAAAGTTGTTACTTTTGTAAGGCCAAGTAAAAAAAAAACATGTTTCTTGTCCCCGCCCGCTTCATTTTTTAGTGCCACCTCTCTTTTTTTATTATTTTTTATGAGCAACGTTTTTATGAGAAAAACCAACAGGCATCACTTTTACCTTGTACTTAGTTCTCCTCTGTCTCATACAAAGAAAACTCAAAATAGAGAGATGGCATTTGTCTGCATCCTTATTCAAACTGAGGCTAAAATACTAAAGACATGGTATGCAAGGTCGGTAGTAGATAGGACAATCACCTTACAGGATTTATTTTGTAAGCTCGCATCCGGCAAATTTGACAATGGAGGGAAGCACATCGATATTTGAACAACACAGGTGAGGAATGCAAATAGCTTTATATGATAAAAATATTCTGTGTCGTGAAATATTCATAATATCCACTTGAAATGAATATCATAGCTCTAAATTAATAACATCTCAATTTGACCTCTAGTGTTTTTTAACATTAAGAAGGTGTAATTATAACATAAAATATGTGTAAAGTCCATTGGTGCTGTGTACACACCAAAATAATGTAATTTTTTTACTGTTAACCTGTGTGTATCAAAATTAAACAAACTTGTGTTCAATCAATATCTGTTTTGTTTTATTAATATTTGACCTAAGAGTTCCAATGTATCCCTGGGGGAAGTTAATAATGTGTAAAAAAAGGAAGCAATAGGAAATAATAGATAACAAAAAAAACACCCGTCAGCTCTCTTTTTTATAGACTGAAATCCGGATGAGAAACGCATTTTCTTTTAACTTGGCCTAACAAATACTACTGCATATAGTTCTTCTGTCATGCCTGGTTTGAACTTTGAGAAAACAGGAGAGAAAGGGGGTAATCAAACATAAATTTAGAGGAATATAAACCTGGGGATAATTTTCCGCTGATGTGAAGGTTATCACGTTTAGACGGCCCGAGGGTCACATCCCCAGGGAAAAATGTCCCGGTGCGCAAAATGCAGTCTTCAGGTATAACCTTGCTCGAAAAACAAAACAGGAACGGTTCAATGTTATTTACAATGTTTAGAGACTCAATTGACGAAGCCGTAGTACCTCTGATGGACTTCACGTCTCATTCTTTTTATTTGGGCGCCCGTAAGGCCAACTTCGTCACTCAGTAACAGTCGCGTGGGACCAATGACTAACTTGTTCTGCAGCCAAGCAATGCAATAACGGGGAGTACCGCGCTCTCCAACCCGAGCCAAAACACTGTTGATGTATTTGTGAAGAAACTCATCCAAAGCATTCCTTTCGTATGCCTCCAGAATCATCCTCTTTGATGCTCCAATTGAATTTAACACTGGGTAGTGGGCGCCGCCATTGTATTCATCATTTTCAATGTCCTTCGAGATGACTTGATAAAGGCCCAACAGTATGGTTTCCGCCGATAAACCTTCTGGGGTCATCACATCTCCATGGAATAACTGCATATTGTCAAACCCATAGTCGCATCTTACTGAAGGAATTGGTAACACGTCCATACAGCAGGCGTCGAACAAAGCGTTCAGTGAGAATTGACTGGAAATACAGTTCGCCCGGTGTCTGCTCCAGTGCTGAGTCTGGCATTCCCTAGAACAATAGGTAACGTGCAAACATCCTGTGCATCGTCTCGCTCCATTCTGATGGCAATTGTAGCAACTCATCTTTACCACCGCGAGCAAAGCAAATGAAAGCTAACCTTTCACCCCTACGTGTTGAACAGTGTGGCTTCGCTTGGGTCACGACCAGTAAGTTGACCTGTCAAATCCCTGTCAAAGATGTGAGAAGTTCATCTGATGACCAATAAAAATGCTGCGGCCCTTTTTATGGACATTTCCGGCCTAGCACCGTTGCTCGTGACCGAGAGCGAGACATGTCTCAAAAACTAAGACTTATCCAGGCCCTGTTCGCACTAAGACGAAAATTCGAGTTTGGCGCTTGCAAAAAAAGTGAAAATTTTGTAATCACCATTTTTTTGTTTTCGCAATCCTGTTCGCACATGAAGATACGAAATTTTTTTAGTGACAGATAACTTGATCAATTTACCATTAAGATGTCGTGAAATGTATGTCGGTGTCTCATGAGGCCTAACATATTCTACCTTGAAATTCATCATTTCTACCTTGAAATTCATGAGGTCGACTTGTGGCAAGTCTAGTGTCTGTTTCGCGCGAAGTTTCCGGTCGAATCTGTGAAAGAAAAATGCTCCCCGAATGCCTTTTGCTTTTCATGCAGAACCTGTTCTTAACACATCAACAATTAGTTATAGTTTTGGTTGCTAGGATTCACCTGTTATGGATTTTGGAGGTTTTAATTCAGCTGAGAACACGTCGCCATAGCCGTCGATTTTGGCGCGTTTTTCCTATCAAAATTCAATTTATTAGTCGTTTTTACTTACGACCGTGGTTTTTCTAATTAAACACTCCTTCTATTCAGCATTGGCATTCGTTTTACAACTTCAACATTCGTCCTATCTAACTTTGACAGTCGTTTTCTAAGTTCAACATTTGTTTTAATCAAGCGCAACGTTAGTGATTTAAAGTTTGACATTTGCTTTTTTTCAAGCGTGACGTTCGTGTATAATATTGACGTCAATTTACATATTTTTACTCAAGCGCGACATAATCTGACATTTGTTTCCAGTTTGCCATTCGTTTTTCACTTAACATCATTCGTTTTAAAAAAAACAAATGACAAATTCGTCACTCTTGAATAAAACGAATGTCGAGGTTAAATAACGAACGTTGTGCTTGAATAAAACGAATGCTGAACTTAGAAAACGACTGTCAAGGTTAAATAGAACGAATGTTAAAGTTGAAAAACGAACGTCATGGTGGAATAAAAGGAATATTGAATTTGAAAAACGAAGGTATTTAAAAAAGACTAAATTGAGTTTTGATAGGAAAAACGCGTCATAGTCGTTTTCACCCGCACTGGATATTTCCTCGCTCTGCAGGAATTACGGTCATTTCGCCCCCACCAAAAGTCACTTTGCCCCATATAAGAGTTACTTCGCTCCATACAGAAGTTACTTCGCTCCATGTAAGAAATCTGTAAAATTTGTTGTGGAACTTTTTGTTTTGATGAGGCAGGTACAAAAGTCGGACCGGATCAACTCGGACCGCCAGTCCGGGTCGGATCAACTCGGATCGACCCGGATCGTCTCAGATTGTAAAAAAGTAAAAAAATTGAATGGAATATTGAAACTTTTACCCATTTGAAGGTTAAAAATGGGCCAAATCAAGAAAGACTCGCGACGTTTCTCCGTGTCGTGCTAGTCAAGCCGCCATTTTGTATTCTAAGTACCAGTTCTTCTCACAGGCTCCCCAAGCTCAAAATACGTGGTGTATGCGACAGCTTGTGTATGTAGAGAATTGTATGGGAAAATCACACAATTTGGTTGCTTTCCAACTTACACCATTGCTGATTCAAAGAAAAATAGTTCCTAGTTTTTGAGATTCGTAGGGGGTCTTAGTTATTGGGATTCAAAGGGGGTCTTAGGTCTTAGTTTTTGAGATTCAGAGGGGGTCTCGGGTCTTAGTTTTTGAGATTCAGAGGGGGTCTCGGGTCTTAGTTTTTGAGATTCAGAGGGGGTCTCAGGTCTTAGTTCTTGAGATTCAGAGGGGGTCTTAGGTCTTAGTTTTGAGACACCCAAAGCAAAAGACCTCTGTCTTGTCTGTCTTGGTGCAGTGTTTGTCGAGTTCTACTTCCAATAAAAGACACCACCCTCTGTAGAACTCAGTTTGAGTTTCATATTGCTATCTTTTTCAGTCTTCTGTTACACATCTAGGACATGGAAATGCAAAAAATCCTTCGGATGATAAACTCCCACACTAATAAACCCCTTGCAGAAATGACAAAAAAAGTCTTGAAAAAACATAACGCCAAAACGGACAGGAAACCAGACCCTTAACCCCTAAGGAAACCAGATAGTCATGATAGCAATGAGAGATAAAATCTGAGCCACCACACCTCATCCTGCAAACTTAAAGACTCGCAAATAATTTTTTAGATTGACATCCCAAAGAAAGATTTCCCTTCTCCTGCTATTGGCGACCAATTCACGAGTTTGTCGTTATAGCATATCCATCCCCACCCACATCCCCATTAAGCGAAAAAAAAACATTTTGAACAAGGTTAGCTGAGGGGATCAGGGAAGGTTCAGGGCAGAGATGGATCTAGGGGAGGGGCCCAGGCCCCCTCTTATTTTGGGTGAAAAAAGAAATGACTGAAGGAAGAAAAGCCGGCTGGGCGAGTAAAATAAAACCGGGCCCCCTCCTTAGCTCAGAGTCTGGATCTGCCACTGCAAGGGTTTTGGTCAAACCTCCTAAATAAAAACAGCTTATGTCATGGAACTAGTAAAAATATCAATAAACGCATCCAGTCCTTGATGGAATGAAACCTGCCCCCCCCCCCCCCACCTACACCACTTTTAACGGTCCATACCCTGCAACCACTCCATGTTAGGGATTTATTATGCCTTCTCCATCTACTGAGTAAGAAACTGGAAAGAAACTTTTAATAGTAAATTTTTAAACACTTTCATATCCCAGTTACAATGCACTTGATCTATCCTCCATGACAGAACCGATCCTTGTAAAGTAGCAAGAGGGTTTCTCAACAGAAGTGAAATTCAAAGTTTATCCACAGCTGCATCATTGTCTCTTGAACATCTCTAAGATCAGGGTTCACTTGAAAGCTCAATACAAACACCTGCAACAGCTATTAAAAAAGTGTTGAGATTGTTGCTGTGACTGTATGTTGAGTTAAGCTATCTACCAACTACAAAAGAGCAGTTTTCCAATGAGTGTTGAAAATGATTCGCATTGGTTTGAGTTTTGTATTGAAAACGATTCACAATGTGTTATCGAATCAAAAGTAAAGTCAAAACCAGTCATGACCTGTTTACACATTTTGCAGCAGTTCCCATCAGCTACGTAAATCTGCTTGGCGTTTTGATTGGTTCATGGGATTGTCTGACTTGTCTCTTGGCAAGAATTATCACTTTAGTGTTGGCTTACCAACACTCAATTGAAAACTGCTCCAAATATGACTACTGCAGTATTGTGTTGTTCCAGAAAATAACCATCCCTTTCCCAAGGAAGGTTTTTAAGTTTGAATACCCCACCACTGGAAAATTCCAGTTTAATTTCATAGTTTGCTTTATAAAGTTTCATTTTTGAAGCCCCCTTCCCTTGGTAATTTCTGTTAACCTTACTTGGGGTGTGTATTTCTATTCTCTGGAACTGCACATTATAATAAAATTATGATACCCTTTCATGCTAATCCTAGTGAAATAATTGTGCAAAATTTTATTTTGTTTTGAAATTGTGTGAATCTAAAGTTCTGTATGTTCAGTAGCATCATCGTCATCATCTTCTTCCTCTGTTTCTGGCCCTTCAGGCCCACCTTCAAACCCATCTTCCTCCCTGTCCTCCTCCTCATCCCATGGTTCATCAGGCTCCTCTGGTTCTTCCTCAAATGGCTCCTCAGGGACTTCACTCCTGCCTTCTGCTGATTTCAACAAGCCATGGGTTTCCAGAAGCTGGGATATTTCCTCCCTTTTCTTCTCTGAAACATCCTCTTCCTGTGAGGAGAAACAAAAAGACAAAAGGTTAAGATCACTGGACCAAGAACAGGTTACAAGGACTTGTGAGGAAACGGTACAAGTCACATAACATTCCTCGCAAAATGTCTGGAGCCCATCACAAGTTGCAGGTGCAGAATGAAAATTTTCTATTATTGCACAGTGGAAGTGTGCCCTACAGACACCTAATACAGAAACCTGCTTATTTAATGTGCCTATGAACTAAAAAATAATTGCTGCTTATTTGAAAGGCCTTTTAAAGTATAGAAGAATGGTGTTTATTCTATTAAAATATCTATTTTCGTCTTAGAGATATTTACGTTTTTGTGAGTAAAGTGATGACATCATAGGCGGTTTCACAAAAACAGTACAACACTCAATCAAGAATATCTCTAGAAATATTTAAGCAGTGTTCTTCAAACTTGGCATCAGGACTGTACATCACAAAAGAAGCAAAATGACACCTGTTGTGTTGTTGCCATGACAACAGTTATGCCGCTGGTCTTGTTTTAATTAGGACTAAGATTTCCAGATTTTATCCTAAACAAGGATCATCCACTCACAACAATCTAATGGGGTTAGGAGCCATTTGTCTGCTGAGCTAGACGCTCTGTCCCATTTTAAAAGATTGCAAATGGAGATATTTGGTTTTTCACAGAAAGAGACTGGAGCTGAGAGTGTTGCCATGACAACAACATAGTAGGTGTCATTTTGTTTCTTTTGTGATGTACGTTTCTGGTGCCAAGTTTGAAGAGCACTGCTCCAATATTTCTGGAGATATTCTTGATCAAGTGTTGTATTGTTTTAGTGGAACCACCTGTCGGAAACTAGCACGTTGAATGGCTGACAAAATACCGTAAAGACTCGCGGATAAGCCGCACTCGCAGATAAACCGCACCCTGAGTTTAGCAACTCAAATTTTGGAAAAAAAGTTTTTCATGAAAAAAACTCAAAAGAAATCCAAAGTCGAGACCATGAAGTGTTCCGTCTTCATCCAAGGCAAACTCGCCAACAATGGATCGAAAAATACTCTAAAGTCTTACCCGTAATTTTAGCTCCACCACTTATGACATACGATTGATATTATCCTGGTATTTGTTCACAGGTATTTCACCATTCAAGGCAGTTTTTCCATAGAATTTTGCACGTAAATTTGTTTTCTTGCATACACTGTGCGAAGCTGTGTAACCAGGCATAATATCGGATTGTTGACAGAATGCAAATAAGGCATTTCATTGCGTAGTAACAGAATGCGCTTAGCTTTAATTGGTTCAGCTTTGGGCGAGAATGATAAATGTAGGTTTCTTTACTCAGTAGCAAAACAGGTCAAAACAAGATGGAAACGTTTGAGTTTGTCTCTGCCGTTTGTGGCTATCATATCTACAAAGATATTTGGGAGCCATCTGTTGGTGAAAAACTCATTGCACATAGAGAGTTTCGTAATCAGTTCGACAAATTTGCTATCAAAGTGCTCAACCGCGAACAAACAGTGGGCCATCTACCACGCGAATACTCGAGAATAGCGTGGTATTTTCTCGCTCGTGGAGGATCAATTACCCTTGAAGTAACAGGCCGTCGTCGACACTGTAAACAACTTTGTGGGGGAATGGAAATTCCATGCTGTGTAAGGTTCTCCTGTTCAAGAAAAGCGACCATAAACCGTTTAAAAGACTTGTTAACGAAGAAGGTTTAACGGCAAGAAATGTAAGCTTGAAATAAGCTTATACTTATCACCAACGGCTCTTTTAGGAGCCACCAAACTCGCAAAAGCAATGACCAATATTCTCTTGTTGTTGTAATGTAGCATTTATTCCAGTATTATGCCATGAAAGTGTCCATTCACGGAAATTCACAGCACCTTTCCCAAATGGTCTCGCAGATAAGCCGCACCTACGATTTTGATCACAAATTTATGGAAAAAAGGTGCGGCTTATCCGCGAGTCTTTACGGTAGATGACATTTAAATTTAATTCATAATCAGCGATAATTAGTGAGAACGATATGTGTCAAGAGCTGGATGCGTACTTTTTAGCCGTCTGCATGCAATGTATAGCATAAAAAAAACACTCCGTGATTAGTTTTCTGTCGACGTTTGAGCCATATGTGAGTGAAATCCATGATCGTTGAGTTTGTACCGAGGAGCCTGTAGCACCAATAAACCAGAGGACCTGTGAGTATTTCCATTTGTTGTTTTTCATTCCTTTTGTCGATTTCATGGGAATAACTGCTTTGGAGGCGAGCATTTTCCCACACCTGGCACCTCCGACGGGACCGCTTTATCAAGAGGAAGCATAAGCCTTAACCATGGACGCTTTGGACACCAAGCTAAAGCAACTGAAGCTGGCCATGGATAGAACTAAATCAATTGTTGAGCAAAGAAATGAAGAAGCGATAGAACGACATCTCTCTGCCTTAAAAGTTTTAAAAACAGAAGTTGATCAGTGTAGTCAAAGAGTAGTCAAAGAATCGAAAATTGCAGCCAAAGAAAACCCCGAAGAGCTAAATAAGTGGGTCTTTCAAGTTGACACCAAGATCTTTGAAGCTGACGAAAGCGTAAAAAACTTAAAAACCGCACTTGAAGAGTTTCATCAAGAAGCTGTGCTGAAGAAGCAACAAAAGGAACTGGACTTCGGAAAAAGGCTTTTCGAAGCAAAAATGAAGTACCAAACGGAATAATTAAAAACTCAAGGAAGAGGAACTCGAAAAAGCAAGTCTATAGCCAGTGGATCTATGTCCGGCCATGGTCTTTCAGCGAAATTGCCCAAGCTCAATATTTCACGTTTCAATGGAACCTATGAAGATTGGCCTGGGTTTTGGAATCGATTTGTCGAAATTATTGATAAAACCGCAATGCCTGGTTTCACGAAATTCCCCTACCTAAAGTCATTCTTAGACCCAAAGGTGAAAAAAATCGGTAGAGGGACTGCCCTTTAAAAACGAAGGCTACAACAGGGCAAAGTCAATACTACTGGACAAGCATGGCAAGGACGCAGAAATTATCACAGCCTACACCCAACACATATTTGACCTGCCTACCATACCAAACCAGGATGTTTACCACATCCATGAAATCCAAAAATTAACTTTTGCGGTTCAGTCCTTGCAGACAATGGGAAAACTAGAGCAAGTCAATGGTTATGTCGCGATGACTCTGGACAAATTGCCGGCGATTCGTGGGGATTTGGTTTGAACAGATTTGACAAGTTAACAGAAGCGTTACAGCTTTGGACGCGAAGAAATCCAATTAGCAAACAAGAAGATAGAGATCAGCGGGATGAAAGAAACCAGTGTGATGACAGGAACTGGCGTACGCCATGTTGCGTGTACTGCTACGCGATAGAGCATAAGTCCTTTAGCTGTCCTAATGTTGTTGACGTGACTACAAGACGGTCCATACTACTTCAGAAGAGATTATGCTTCAACTGCACCAGTCCCCATAAAGCTGATAACTGTCACAGTAAAATGACATGCAAGAGATGCCAGCAGAAGCATCACACGTCACTTTGTGACAGCACTCCAAGGTCCGAAGGATTGTTGACGGCACATTTATCTGACAAAACGGAAGTGGTGTATCCTGTGATTTTAGTAAACGTTGATGGAATTAAAACAAGAGGCTTGCTTGACACCGGAGCTGGAAGCTCGTACGCCTCTGCCCAGCTGATCAACGCCTTGCATAAAAGACCAGCTGAAACCCAAACAAAGCGAATCAAGATGATGTTGAGCTCCATGACAACCAAAGTCGAAATGTACAACGTGACCATGACATCAATTACTGGCGATTTCAGTATGAGCGTGACAGTATCCAAGGTCGATAAATCGGAACTTATGATGCTAGAAAACCCGAAATAAGATAAACAAGTACACACACTTGAGTGGAGTTCACATGGATGATAATGACACCAAACCGCAACTTCCAATCCATCTAGTGTTGGGCACGTCTGAGTATGCAAGAGTCAAGACGAGCACTTCACCCAAGCTTGCCTCATCAGGACAACCTGTAGCAGAGAATACAGCACTCGGCTGGACAATCATGTCACCAGGTCGTGAACACAAAGCCAGTACAACTTTCCTTGACCAGTCAACCAGCGTGGACTTTGAACAGCTGTCCCGTTTAGATATTCTTGGCCTCGCTGACTCCTCAGCAAATGATCAGGATGTTGTCTACTCAGAATTTAAAGAGCAATAAATTAATACACCACCCAGACGGATGTTATGAAACTGGCCTGCCCTGGAAGGGAAATTACCTACCCTTGCCCTCAAACAAGTCTGTCAGTCTTCAAAGACTTCAGCAGCTCCTAAGGAAACTCGAACGCAACAACACTTATGACCAGTACGACAACATTATCCAGGAGCAGAGAGAAGATGGCATTGTTGAGCTAGCTCCCACTGAACCTAAGGGGACAGAATTTTACATAACTCACAGAGCAGTAGTTGGGGAGAACGCAGAAACAACCAAGTTAAGAATTGTTTACGATACCTCAGCACGAGAAAGCGCCAACCAACCATCTTTAAACGACTGCCTTCACCCAGGACCTCCCTTACAGAACCTGTTATGGAGCATGTTAGTAAGAACTCGCTTCTACCCTGTTTTGCTAACTGGAGACCTGCAGAAAGCCTTTTTACAAGTGCGCTCTTAGATTTCACTGGAAATTTAAGGGACACTCAGAAATTGAGACTTTAAGATTCACCAGGGCCCTATTTGGTCTTACATCCTCGCCATTCCTTTTGGGGGGAGTTATTCAACAGCATTTGAAAGCATGGGAGGAGCAAGAGCCAGAGTTAGTCGCTCAAATCAGAAAGAGCCTCTATGTTGACAATCTAATTTCCGGTGCGCCAACGGTCCAAGAAACCCAGCATCAGAAAGAGAAGGCCACCGAAATCTTTAGTGATGCTCAGTTTACCCTTCATAAATGGAAATCCAATGCAGTCAAGCTGGGACAGCATGATAAACCTGGAGACCCTGATGAACAGAGTTTTGCCAAAGAACAACTAGGAACCAAGACCTCTGAATCGAAGCACCAAGACCTCTGAATTGAAGCTACTGGGATTACCTTGGGATCCAATTGCAGACACATTGAGCGTTTGTTTTCTGCAGCAAAAAGAAGAAAAAACCAAGAGGGGAGTTCTCTCATGTTTAGCCAAAATCTACGACCCACTGGGGCTGGTATCACCCATGACGCTTTGCAGCAAGTTCATATTCCGAGACCTGTGTGAGAGGAAGCTACCTTGGGACATGCCCATCCTGGCAGATTTGGAAAGGAGCTGGAAGAAGTGGCGTTTCGATCTTCCAGAACTTGTGAGCATGAAGAGGATAACTGCACCGTTCAGAGAAGCAATCAATTCCATCCAACTTCACGCCTTGGAGATGCAAGCTCCAAAGGGGTCTGCGCCATGGTCTACACGGTGGTCAGCCAAGGGTCAGGAACAATGCAGGGTCTCATCACTTCTAAATCATGACTGTCAAAGTCCCAGATTGGAGCTTGTTGCAGGCCATATGGCGGTTAACCTAGCAGTTAACGTTCGTGATGCATTGCAAAGTTGTGATCCTGTTCTACACTGTTGGCTGGATAGCACAGTAGCCCTGTACTGGATTAAAGAAAGTGGAGAATACCGCCAGTTCGTTGCAAACCGAGTGCAAAAGATCCAGCAACATCAAGGAACTGTCTGGCGCCACATGCCAACAGATCAGAACCCAGCAGACCTGGGAAGTAGGGGTGAAACCCTGACTAGTACGCCACTGTGGCTGAATGGACCCCGTGGTTATCCATTCCAGATAAGTGGCCCCAAAACCTTGAAGTCAAGCCCTCCTTCGAATCTCGAGCTGAAGCTAAAGTGACAAAGGAAATCCTATCCTTAGCCCTACCGAAGAAGGATGCGTTTAGCAAGCTGTTGGGGAAACACAACCTGTGGAAAACTTTGCGCGTTTGCGCTTGGATCGCCAGACTTCTCTCCTACTGCAAGAAACCAAATTCAAGAAGAACCAACGGGCCATTGACCACTGACGAAATAAAGCGCCAAGAAGCCTGATGGATCAACCACACCCAAATTGAAGCCGGAAATTCCAGGAACTTCCCAGCTGATGAGCTTCAACTAAATTTGCAGCCTAAGAGCAGAATCCTGGAGTGTAGAGGATGAATCATTGGTGCATACCCCATCTACCTACCAGATGACAGCTTGTTCACCTTCAAGTTCGTCCAACTAGTGCACCTAATGACCCTCCACGGAGGAGTTACACTTACCATGGCCAAAGTCAGAGACACCCACTGGGTCCCTCGCCTAAGAAGGTTAACAAAGAAGGTAATCAAAAGCTGTTGGGGATGCAAAAGATTCCAAGCTCAGGCTTACCAATCACCGCCTCCAGGTAATTTGCCACTCACACACACCCAGGGAGAGACACCCTCCCAAACAATTGGAGTCGACTTCGCTGATCCCATTAAATAACGATTGACGCGGAAAACCGAGGGAAAGGCTTACCTGGCTCTCTATGCGTGCAGTCTCACCAGAGGAGTGTATCTTGATCTCCTTCCTAGTCTAGAGACAGACAAGTTTCTCATGAGTTTGAAAGGGTTCATAGCTAGGCGTGGTCGCCCACAAGTGATCTACTCTGACAAGGAAGCACGTTTAAAGCCGCTGCTGATTGGATGAGCAAAGTCAGAAAGGATAAGCAATTCCACCACTACCTTGCCCAGCATGACGTTGCCTGGAGATTCAAACTCAGCTGAGCACCATGGTGGGGTGGTCAATTTGAAAGGCTTATAGGCGTGTTCAAGTCTGCCTTCCGTAAAGCCGTGGGGAATGGAACCTTATCTTGGAACGAGTTATCAGATGTCATGCTCGATGTTGAAATTGCTATTAATAACCGCCCCCTGAGTTACCAAGAAGAAGATGTTGAGATGCCAGTGCTAACTCCGAACTCTATGCTGCACCTTCGGCCGAACCAGCTCCCCGAGCTAAGCCCCTATCGCATACAAGAGCCAGATCTAACGAAGAGAGCTAAGTACCTTCAGAGATGTAAGGAAGTCATGTGGTCCAGATGGACGAAAGAATATGTACAGAGCCTCAGAGAGCGACACAGCAAGAGCGGTGGACAACCCCACACCCTGCGGTTGGGGACATGGTCATTATTCAGGACGGGTTGCAAAATCGAAATTTATGGAAATTGAGAATCATGGATAACCTGATCATTGGCCGAGACCGGATAGTACGTGCAGCTAAGGTATGAGCTGGAAAGGGAGTAATAGAATGAGCCGTGAAGCACCTCTATCCATTGGAATTATCGGTTGACCGCACCCCCAAGGTAAACCTGGACCCTACAGTCCCAACGTTCAAGCCAAAACAAGTTGCTGCAGTTATTGCGAACGAGAGAATCCAAGAGATTGCACAAGAAGACGGATCCAGTGACGTTTAAACTATGAACTGTAAACATTTCAATCAAAGCGGACATGATTAACTAGTACCAGTCTCCTAGTGAACATATATATGCCTCAAGAGAGAAATATATGGGAGGAGTGTGTCAGAAACTAGGATGTTGAATACGTGACAAGATAGATGACATTTAAATTAAATTTATAATCAGCGATAATTAGTGAGAACGATATGTGTCAAGAGACGGATGCGTACTTTTTAGCTGTCTGCATGCAATCTATAGCATTAAAAAACACTCCATGATTAG
Source organism: Catalaphyllia jardinei (assembly GCA_022496165.2). Taxonomy (NCBI): domain Eukaryota; kingdom Metazoa; phylum Cnidaria; class Anthozoa; order Scleractinia; family Caryophylliidae; genus Catalaphyllia; species Catalaphyllia jardinei. Next base: position 2,173,054 of record CM042753.1, on the reverse strand, counting down.
TTTTCTGTCGAGACATTTGAGCCATATGTGAGTGAAATCCGTGATCATCATTGCGTTTGTACCGAGGAGCCTGTAGCGCCAATAAACCAGAGGACCTGTTAATATTTCCATTTGTTGTATTTCATTCCTTTTGTCGATTTCGTGGGAATAACCGCTTTGGACGCGAGCGTTTTTCCACACACCTATGACATCGTCACTTTCCTCATTTGCATAATACAAAAACATAAATATCTCTAAAAAGAAAAAAGATATTCTCAAAAAGAAAATGCCATTCTTTTTTACTTTGAAAAGCCTTTCAAATGAGCAGCAACTATTTTTTACTTCATAGGCACTTTAAGGCTATAAGTTTCATTTGTCCAGACAAACAGCTCACAACAGGTTAAATGCAGACAAGAGACACTTCTCTGTGACCCAAGTGACATACTTACACACAGTGTCTGTAACACTTGCTTTACAGACACTGGCTATCTATGCCTTGTAAATGTGATTTAAGCTCAGTCACTGAAATGTTTATTTTGTCCCATTTCGCTGGAAAACTAATTTCACATCAACTTCTGTACCTGAGATTAATAGTGTCAATGACAAAATTAGAGTACAAAGCATGATGAAGATGAGGTAAAATGCAAAGGTGAAGGACTTCATGATAAGCAGGTTCGTGAATACTCACCAGCACCACTTTGTTGTCAGCATTTAAGAACACCATGGTTGGGTCTTTACCTGGAATGTACCTGATTTTTACATCATGGCTATTGCAGTTAAGAAACATGTTGAAAATATGTTCTTGACTAAGAAAACAATATTACATTTTTATACAGTCAAAATTAATTTTAGTAAAACTGATGAGTTACAGCTTTTATTAACAGCAGTAAGTCTGGGGGGTAATGCATATCTAAAATAATATTATTATTGTCTCACATCTGTGTTTGAATGTATATAGTGCTGTATGGGAACATGGAAAATTATCAGATTGAAAAAAGGTAACTATAACATACTGTTGCCAATAAGCAATAGTGACACAACATAGTTACAGGTTATAATAGAGTACTAAACATTCATGTATTGAGAATTGATGCGTGGGATGCACTTTGGACTTATGGCTAGGGTGCTAGACTCCGGAGTGAGTGGTCTGTTGCACTTTACTCTCAGTGCCTCTTTTCACCCAGGTGTATACATCTAAATGGGTACCAACAAATTAAATGCTAGGGGGTAACTCTGCAATGGATTATATCCCAAGGGTGGGAAGGGAGAAATACTCCTAATTGCAGATGCAGACTTACAGTGTACCTTCCTATTGATAATAAGACATGAATGCAAGGATACTAGTGAGGCAATAGCTCTCTAATGAAAGCCTTTACCTGTTGAAATAATGAAGAATGCCTATAATCAGAAGGTAACAACTTAAAGGTTGATTTGTTTCAAGTGAAGTCTTCTGTTCATTTGAATAGTACAAGTTTGAAGTGACAAAAGAAAAAGGTTTTCTTGAGGAACCCGTTGCATCATGATTGCAAAGAAAACAATATTTATATAACAAAATTAAGACAATGCCACAAATGCTACAACATTTACCTCTGGAAGAGAATTTAAACGTCATCCACCGCAAGTCTGAGGAAACACAATCAAATGTCAAGCATAAATTAACTAGCAGAAGGTCAAATGTTTTGAAGTGGGCATCTGCAGCTGGAAGAGTAGGCAGTTGTGACAAGTTAGGGCCATCAAACCCCTCATCTTAGGGGCTGCTTAAGGGCCACCATCCCCCTTATCTTAGGGGGTCTAGTTTCATGCCTCCCTTTCCAAGAAAATTTCGAAATCTACAAAATACATGTAGAAGCTAGATAATACCATGAGAAATAACCTACTTAGGATAATCATCTAGGGTGAGAATCAAGCAATAAAATCACTGACATTGGTTAAAAGTTTCAAATTTCACATTGCATGTTGTTTTGCCAGTATGCAAAATATGTTTTTAAAAAATTTGCAAAGGAAGTTCACTCTTACCATTTTACTCTTATTCTTTCTTTATTGTTTATATTAATCAGAGAAGTTGATATATTTACTTCCTTTGACCTATATTTTTAATTGCACTGATTCATTTTAATCAAATCTAGGACAGCCAAGTCAAATCATTATGGCAAAGCTTACATTTTCCCTTTTTTGTTCTCTCAAAGAAGCCAGTTTACAACAGACTGTGAATTATTCATATCAATCAATGTCTAGAAGACTCCTAGGGATTTTTAAGTCAGTATTGAGCAGCTTGGAGACCTTCTCTAGGTGGTTCAACAATAAAATTATTTTTAAAATAATTTTCAAAAAAATGGATGATGAATTGAAATCTTCTGGCGCCATAGAGAGTGTCAACACGACTCTCAAGTGTTTGTATCATGCTATACAAGGTGACCAGTTATTACCTGTATTTCTTTTAATTAAACAGAGTCTTCAAAATGCTAATAATTGGACATCCTCCAGATAAAATGACCTTGTAAAAAACACCTTCACAGCCAATCAGAGTGCGTTTTGTGTGACATGTTTAAATGATCAAAACGTTCCAATTAATTATTCAAAAACACAAACAGAACAGAGTCAGAAAAATGTCAGTTGCTGAGGGTAAACATGTGCTTCTCATTCATTTCTTTGTTATCTTCCCCAGATGACAAAAGGGGTGATAATTCCATAATTTAACACTTCATTTTCACTGGTAATGTTCGTGGTTGCAAAAATAGTGTAAAACGGTACAAAAAGGCATGAGCTGCTGTTACAAATCATAGTCATGAAAAACAGATTTGAACAAAGAAAAATTAACGCCAGTATCGTTTATCGTTCAAGTGTCCTCATTCTAAAGAAGAGAAAAAAGATAAATAGCCGACGAATGAAACGACACTTGAGTCACAAGAATTTCCTCATTTCAATCGCTTTGATCACGTATTGTTAAAATTATGCAGGTAAGCTGCTTCCTACCATGGCCAGGCATGCAAAATCACAATGGAGACTTGTAAGTGATGTTCAATAGGTGTTATCCGTTATACAGGTTTGAAGCAGAAGAATCTCGTCCTAATACCAATTTGATGAGTATGCTGAACGAAAACAAGATTCAGGAACCCCAACAGGCTTCCATACGATCGAGAGTCGTGTCGCTTAAAGTTGTAACAAGATAAAGGCTTACAAATGCGGGCCTGAACAAACCTCTAAGCGAGCTCTCACTATAGCTCCCTTTACCACGTCCTGTTTCTCTTCAGAGTGCACAGCCGTGAAAATAAAAAAGAGAAGTAGTGTGGTTAGCGGCGAAAAGTCCCACATATTTCTCCTTTTCCTCGAGCAACGCGACCCAACGTGTCCCAAATGAAGATAAGCTCTCCAATTGTTAATTAGCCAAAGTGGCCCAAAATCTCCTTGACCAGCGGTGTGACAACAAAAAGCATTTCCGAGCTTTCCCCACTCATACCGACTGTATCACGAGTTCTCACGAGTGGGGATCTTGAGTCGAACTGATCGTAAGGAGAAGGAAAATATTAACCGTCACCAACAGTTGGGTTTGAGATTTATTTTTTGTGCGTGGTATTTCAAGTGTTTTGTTTGAGCCAGAGTCGGAGAGTCATAGCTCAAAGTACAACGATGTTCCTTGCGACGTCAAGAGCTCTCTGACGATCACTGAGGTTTGCGAAAGAGGAAAACAAGAGAGAATAAATCAGTCCAGTGAAATAGCTCTTGTTACATTTCCGTTTTTCAATTGTTTAGAAATTAAAAATATAATTTTTTGGTTATTGATTGAAGTAGCCAAGGAAAAAGGAACTATATCTGAAAAGCAATCGAATGCATATGTAGCAAGGAAAGGAGCGGTTGAAATAAAAAATTAGAACGAAATACAAGAAAATGGAACCCTTATCTGTAGGCAAAATTGATTGTGATTCCAAGGTAGATAAGTGGGCTATACTCGTGACATACACTGGCTGCATGCACTCATTTCTTAGGAAACTTGCTCAGCTGTGGGACCAGAAAATAATAATTCCTTCAGTTGTTGCGTTCGCAGAACGCAATTCATATACTTGGGTGTCCTGTCTGCAATTTCTGCGTCATTTTGGATGACATCATATGTCAGTGATATATCGTAGAAGTCTGAGCGACAGATAAGGAAGTCTGAGAATAGCTAGAGACTACCTCGTGGTTTATAGTTTATTGTATACATGTATGTTCACGAGCCTCGGACTTTAAATCGCCTTGGCTTTGGGATGTTAACCACGGGCCGGAACAGCTATATTCGAAATTATATCACCTAGATACGTGATATGCTTCAACTATATTTCATTGGCTATAGTTGATAGCGCAGTCTTTATCCGGTTGCAAATTATTCGCTCGAATATCGTTTGGAATGTAAAAATACTGTCTACTTTTATTCACCAGGGCAAATATTCGAATCAGTCCCAAGGACTGATTACGATAAGCAAGCATGGTGATTGCAAATGTCTGCTTACATTTCTGCTTCCAGCTTAAACCTTTTTTATTAAACATTTGCGTGGTTAAAGAGCCATTGAGTCTAAATGTATTCGTTTGATTACGCGCGTAGATCAGAAGTGTTGTAGCACTCGTATAGCAAAGTCAAACAAAGTCCGTTGACCTTCCACGGCTTTTACCTGTAGAGTAAATTAAGGGTCTCAACAGTGCTTGTTTTGTTCAAGTTACCATTTATTGCTTTCTAAAACGTATAAAAAAACTTCATGTGAACTAACTTTTGGTCGGGGCGAAACGACTTTGAGTTGGGGTGAAACGACTTTGAGTTGGGGTGAAACGACTTCGGGTTGGGCAAAACGGACCTGGGGCGAAACGACCGTAATTCGAATAATGTGCGTATACTTTTACAAATTACTGTTTCAGTTTAAACATCACTAGTTAATGTGAAAATGAAATGAACGAAATAATGTATACACTTTTGTGAGTCTACGCCAGAAACTGGCGCCGTCACGCAACGTTACTACAAATCGTAGTTTATACAGGGGATCTACTTTGACACTACGTACGATATATATGTCTGTAAAACCTCGGTTGTAACTGTTGAAGAAAATTGTGGAACTCAGGTTGAAGGTCAGTTAGTGAAATCATTTGAGTATATATATTAGTGATCGCGTCGAGCGCACTCATATTCTTTGATGAGGCTCTGAATGGGGTTTAGTGTTAAGTGTTATTTGGCCTTTATTTTTAATGTTTAGTGTTAAAGTTTATAAAATTTTTATGTTTAGCGTTTTAAAAAAGTTAACTGTTAAGTGTTAAAAGGTGTTAGAAGGGTCTTAGAACAGCGATTTCAGTCATTAAAGATCAATAAAAGTTTCATAGAGAAGGCAATAATGTTAGAAAAAAGGACTAAGATTCTTTAAACTTAGCTCTTATAATAAAGGAGAAGAGCCTGCGCCGAACTGACCGAACTGGTCAGCATGCATACTTTGTACTCATGCGCATAAGTTCTTGAGACATTTTGTGGTCAGCGGTATTTTTTAGCAGTCTGTATGCAAATTAACAAATTGACGTCAGTTTTTTATGCGTCTGTCCTGTTATTGATCATGAATTTCGTCATCGCATTGTCAAAGTAGCTGTGGATCCACGAGGCGATAGCCGAATGGATCCGCAGACTACTTTGACAATGTGACGACGAAATGCATTGTCAATGACAGAACAGACGCATTAAAAACTGACATTAATTTGTTTTTTACGATAACAAATTGTCTAATTGCCCGCTCTCGCTTGCTGACGCGTCACATGAATTTCAAATTCATGTCTGTCCGCATATTGACATTATAATTTAACCAATGAGCGCGCGTGAATTTCTGCAGTTATCGTAAAAAGCAAAATGGCCATCAAGGCACCAAAGGCGCCACGTCCGCATCGGCGGGCGGGAGTTGTGGAAGTATTAGTCAGCTTTTATATATGTGACGAGGAAAGCTTTGAAAGGCATCGAAGCAGAATTCCAATCGGTAAAGAGCAAAGAAATATAACGAACGCAATGAAGCATTTGATCAACTTTCTTAGTGTTTTGCAAATGGCCACCTCGTTGGGGATGGGAAATTTCGAGTTGAAACTGTATCGGCTGGCCAGGAATGCCCACGGGAAAACGAAGAATCTACATATCTTTACGCAACATCAATGGGAAAATGGAAGTTCCACTCCTTGTTGCTGACGAAACCCAGAGTGAACTCAATGGTGGGTAGACAACTGAGCTTTCAAATTCATAAAGTGCAAATTGCAATATTCGCTGGAAAAACTAAGGTTTTGCTACTCAAGCCCAGGTTGTTCTTAATAAAAATAACTGTTATACTTGGTGACTTATACTTATGTTAAAAGTCCTTAAGCAAGCAAAGGAAAATCAAGATTGTGAAGGGTATAATTTCATCTTTAGAATATTTGTTGTGGTTCAAATTTTTTTAAAACCAGTTTGATTTTTATTACCCCTTGTTTCTAGTGGGGACAAAACATGACAAGACATGACCCTGCTAGATGTGGTTCATCTTGGCCAGAGTATGAAATGAAGCTGGCCAACTGGTTCATTGATCTTGAGGGCGCGAAGAGTTCTATTTCACTCCGCGATTCTGCTGGACCTGATGTGCGTAAGAAGTTACGAAAACTGCTGACCCTGGACTGTGTAAGGAATAAAGATCGGATGACTGTAGAACCTATTGTGCGCCTTACGAGAACCTCGGTACTAGAAGTACCGAGAGGAATAAGTTTGGTCGTGCACACAATAGTTCCAGAAAAGTATCGCTTTTGGAAAACCAGTCAGAGTGGGGCATGCAAAAGACCCATTGCAGTTGAAAGTGGGCCTCAAGGAAAAGTGCTCGTGTTAGACTATGACTTCAAATCTAGACTCGTCTCGTGGAATTACGTTTGCATCAACCAGTTGACGTACACGTACGGAAAGAAACATTCAAAGATACAAGAGGCCTTTGCTTTACTGACGGTATAGTTTTCGTTTCTGAGCTTCTGAGCTAGGATCTGAGGCAATTCGTGTTATTGACTTGGAAGGCAAAGTACGTTTAAAGCCGAAGGGCCTGATATCGCGAGCAGAGCTACTTTCACAGCTGGGTCGTTTTAGCTAGCCACAGGAGGGCACAGTGCCAATTCTTCCTAAGCGACTTGCGACACATTTACAAGCCATAGCTGCACAAGTTAAGAACCCAGACATCCTTTTGTGTGCAGATGACGAGCACCAAAGGATTATTCAACTGGAACTAAGCTACAATGGAGTTACCGTCGTTGGTACTAGCATGCGAGAAATAAATTATCCCGATGGCGTTTCAAGTATTGAATCTCTTTGTGTGTGAAGACGGTCAGCATACTTGGCTGCATCTGGTAAAGCAGGTGGGGTATGCGCCTGTGACCTTGCAAATTCAAACGTCAAACAGCTCCTGCGGAATTCGTCTGATTCATGCAGTGAAATCAAGAGGCTGTGTCATCATGGCAACGTCATTGTCTTCACTTACATCGAAGATAGGAAGGTTAAGACCTTACATCCCAGAACCACAACTGTTGAAACATTGATGGGCACTGGAAAAGAAGGAATTAATGATGGAACTGGTGAAACCCGCTGCACCTTTGCGCGAGTCCACGGAGTATGCTGTTTGCAGAATACTTTCTTTGTGTCTTTAAATAAGCAATTATATCACGTCATTTTAACTCTCTCGTTCTAATCAACACGTTACTTTTGTACACTCTTTTGTTATCTTTAGCTATTTTGTTAGATTCCTAATTTCATTTCACGTTTGTTATTTACCTTTGTTTAGCATTATATTATAAATTCAAATGTAACTTTAGATTAATTCTACTTTCAACTGAAGATGGTCGTTGTGCGACCGAAGCATGTCTTGTGAATTCAAATATGTCGTCATTTTTACCAAAATTGTTGTCAGTTTGCTTCTTTCCAGATCTTTTGTAATGTAATAGGACTGAGTGGAGTCCAATTCGGTCTGTAATCATACGAGTGTAACAAAATCGGGCGACCGCGAAGCGGGAGTCTGATTTGTTCATCACGAGTATGATTACAGAACGAATTGGACGACACGAAGTCTTATTACCAATTAATCACAAAAATTGCAATTTTCTAGAAAAGAATAGCCAAGAAGGGGAAAATTCGTAAATTAGGCGCCAAAAACACAAAAGCAAGTGCGCGCACGCACGTCATTGCAACTTTGAATGTGATTGGTTGATTTAAATTACAACTTTGAATGTGATTGGCCTATTGAACTGTCCGATGGCAAACTGTCCAACAACAAACTGTCCGATAACAACTTGGCAAGTGAAGTAGTGGAAAAATAAGAGTTTTTTAAACCAATCACAGTCGAGGAAATTGTAATTTTTATGATTAATAAAATAATAACGGATGTAGTTGTTGTCACTCTACGCCTAGCTATGTGGGTTGCAAATGTGGTTGGGGTTGGTTGTTTACTGAGCATTTCATTGACACAATTATATAAAGCCTGGGACCCCTTTCGAATTATTTAAGTTGAAGAAGGTTGTTGGAACATTTTTGTCAATTGATCTGTTTTGTTTGTTGACTGACGGGGGAAGCCTCAGCCTGAAATGTCAGTCAGCTGAGGGCAGGGAGGCGCCTTTCAATCACTTGAAGATGGTAATCATCCCATACAGTGCCCAGGTGATATACTTCGCGAGAGGAACATGGGAAAATCACAGCCAATTATTTGATAATCCTAGGTCATGAAGGATCCAATGCCCAGTTGATTGTTAAATACGAGAAAAGGACGACTAGCTTAAAACCGTGTTTCCGCTCGTTGTTTGCGTGCCGTGCAAAGGTGATCGGGAAGGCAAAAATGTTCCTTTGCACTTCACACGACCCTCGTTACCAGTCGCTCCCTTCTTCACGCTTATTCAAAGCGCCCGGAATGCCCGGCTGTTGAGCTCTGAATATTTTTCCTCTTAAATGAATATTACACCTCACCCAGCCTGAAACTAATGTGACATCGTTCTTGTTCCGTTCACAAACAAGAGATCTTCCTTTTAAAAACAAAACGGTCATGAGATCACAGGAACGAGGACGGGCTGAAAGTAATGATGTAAGGTGGAAAGTGATCGTAGTGTAAGTGGTGTAATAAAGTTTGCTCTTCTCCTTTTAGCGAAACACAAGTCTGCAATATTAAGTACAACTGGTGTAAACGGAGTGTATAAAGGTCTTCATCACCCGCCAGTTCGCAAAGTTTTCCTGTTTTTATTGGTATTTAATTGACATTCTCGTTTGTACGTTCAACTCTACTCAGGGCTACAGTTTAGCTCAACCATAAACAGAACGCAGTCATGTGACCAATAACTAACCAATAGAGGTTTTGCCACACGGCAGCCATGTTGCATGGCAGGAACAATGAAAACGTTTTGCATAAGAAAGAACATTTTTTTCCTATAGGAAAAAGAATCTATTGTTCCTGCCATGCAACATGGCTGCCGTGCGGCAAAACCTCAAAACCTGAATGGCACGTGGGTAAATCGCTCCATATTTGTTTTCTTAAAAGAAAAACAAATATTCCTCTTAAAGGTAAGAAAAAAATAAACATGGACAAGAATGTGCTATAAAAGTAAATTAATTAAAGAAAAAAACACTTGTACTGTCAGGGTTTAGGTCATAACTGCGTTGCTGTACAGGAAAAAGCCAGACTGCCAACAGTTTTAGTTTATCGTGTTAGAGAATACAGGACATTCACCATTAAAAAATAATCTGAAAAGTTCAGTAACATCTAAGTATCTATATACTGTCTCTTAATAAATAAAGAAATCTGTTGATCTGGTAGTAAGCATATATCGTCGCTCACCCTCGTAAAAATTAACTAGTCTAACTAGATTTGACTCGTTAAACTTAAGTCCAGCTACGAACGTTTTCATCATATAAACGCAATCAGATCGAGTCAAATCAAGAAATTTCTAATCATAAGCGAAATCAAAGGGTTATAATTAATAATTGTCAATAATTGTTTAAATTAGTGGCACTTATTTATTCAGCTCGGTCACACGTTCGCATCCGCGCAATACCTAAGTCATGAATTTCATTAAAATAATTCAGTTTAGCAAGTACTATCCTCTTCTCTCCAATTTCATTAGAGTTCCTCATTCCCGAGTACCGGCTCATCCCCGTCTAGCGAGGAACAAGCACTGAAGGCCTTATTTATTAAGTGCGATTTACTTAATGACATATAGATTGTTTGCATATAAACTGTTGTGGCTTCCGGTACCAGTATATTATAATTAGTTATTTCACCTGGAAACAAGACTTTCGTCACCTTTCCGCGTGAAACAATTGGCGCGCAGGCTATATTGTCGTGAGCTGACTGGTTCACACCAGCTAGGAAGTGAAATGCTAGTTTAGCCAAGTTATTGACAAATGTAAAAGGAATCAAGCACAAAACCTCAGCTTAAATTAGAGTCAGATACTTAAGCTTTCGATACATGAAGCCGATTTAATAGTGCTAAGTAAAGTATACTACAATAATCGGCCTTGGAAATTTTTCTTTAAGAACTGGTCACTGAAAGCCAAACAAAAATAAACTATGTACGGAATAATGACCCTTTTGTGGTTTAAATATTAAACTTGGCACGAGTTTTTGTCTTTTGCACTAAAGGATAAGACTTAAGAGCAGTTCAAAGGATTTTTATACCCAATACAATAATAACAGCTCCCACTTCACCGTCCAACGTCTCAAATACTTCAACCAATACATTATAATTAAGAGAGCTATCCCTTAACTCACAACTGAATAATATATTCACATAATATTTTACGCTTTTTCCTGGTTTTTTTTTGTTACTATGTACAGGGACAAATAATTATCTATTTACTGTCACAGTTTTGTCCTTCCGCTAGGGAAATTCTCAATAACTTAGAGCTCTAAGCTTTTAAATAATTATTTGAAGAAACCAAGGCGACATGTTATAGCTTAGGCCTTGATAATTAATTTACTGACTGTTAATTTATGCAGTATTTCACTGGTTCTTAATGAGTTCTTGGACTTTCGCCACCAGGCCCCGCGCCACCTTTAGCGCCGCCTTCGCATCATGACGTTCCGCCATTTCTGAAATTTACAGCAAATTTATAAAGTATGATCAAGGTAAAAAGTCTCCCTACTGAGCTCTATACATTTCTTACAGTAGCTTGTAGTGCTAGTCTAGGAAATCTGATGATGCATGAACCCAACATGTAAATTCTTACCTTAAATCTCACTGATGAGCGTATTTCTTCTGTAACATTCATTATTATCTTTGCACTGCTTCATCAAGGAGACAGCCGTAAAATTCCAGTTATAATCCCTGGGCTTATACAACATCGTAAGGGTTTTTGGGTGGGTTTATATACGAGGGGGGAGGGGGTTATAAACGGAATAAAAAAACGTTTTGAAATGAGCCACAGTAAACATTCAAGCCTCAGTATAAATCAAATGCATTTCAATTTTAGGATCAAAACCAAAACTTAACGTGAATGCGACCAGAAAGCAACAAACCGCAAGCTCAGAATTCATCTTCGCTGTCATTGTTAAAAAATTAATGTCTAGTTCATGGCAGCGAGGCTTCCTGCACTTAATTCTGCCAGTTTATAGTTTACTGAGTGATCTGACTTTCTGCTTCGAACTCATCGTCATCATCATCATCATCATCATCATCATCATCATCATAAACGTCATTGTCTGAGTCATCACTTTCAAGAAGGAACTCTACATCATCTTCAAGGATTTAGTCAGCTGATGGTATCTTGTAATCGGGAATCCCTTCGATGTTAATTTTATTATTTTTCAGTCCACTAATAATGAAGATATTTTATGTATATATGAAATAAGTCATATTTGAACTGCGGTTATAGATGCAAGTGAAGTATGATCTTCGCAGTAAATTTTCCAATTTAAGCAACTGGAAAGAAGAAGCCTGAAAAAAAAAAATCAGGGCTTCAACGGGATTCGAACCCAGTTCATATTTGAACTGCGGAGGATCATACTTGACTTGCATCTATAACCGCAGTTCAAATATGAATTATTTCATATATACATAACGTAACTTCGCTGCACGGGAAAATATGAACTCAATAATTTGACCTTGCTCCCAATGTGTGGCTTCATAGCTCAGTTGGTAGAGCATCGCACCGGTATCGCAGAGGTCATGGGTTCGAATCCCGTTGAAGCCCTGATTTTTTTCAGGCT
>CM042753.1:2125271-2160883 GCA_022496165.2 Catalaphyllia jardinei | reverse complement strand
GTTGCTTAAATTGGAAAATTTACTGCGAGGATCATACTTCACTTGCAATGAAGATATTGTTCTGCAATCTATCCTAATTGTACAGGGTACTGTATGAGTACTTCAATAATATTAAGAAAACTAGACGCATATTTGCGTTCACTCGGGCTTTATGTTGGAGAGAAACTCTGGTTTTGTTGCACGTAGTTTCGCAAGGTTTTTTTTTTGTAATGATGGTTTATCTTGTAACTGTTTCTGTATCGGTATGTTGAAAATGCAGGGTTATTACTTATGTATACAAGTTGAAACTGATAGTTGTTATGTAGGCTGAAGACATGTTCCTGGGCTGGTTGGGGGAGATAATGCCCCCCATATATTAAGGGCTATTGTTTCAAACATTTTACTAGCAACCATTTATTTCATTATTATTTTTTTTGAGTTTCTACTTGAGTAAAAATGTTTTGGCTGGCTTAGAGAGTTGTAGCGGGTTAACAGATGGTCCCAGGTTAAGGTTGCTGGTAATCATCAACAGGTTTAATATAAAGTGTTAGGGAGATTACACTTTCTAACTTTGAAAACCGAATGCTGTTATTTCTTATCAGGAAAAGAATTGTAAAAGTCATTGGTCAAGGTTAATAGCATTTGAACTATGAATATTTTGGGTTGAGGATGTTTTTCATGATCCCTTGTAATATATTATGGCCTATTTTGTACAATTAGTCTCCAATTTGGTTGTTTGGATTTGGAGTTACAGGGCTAGTATACGTCAGTTTAAGACGTTTTTATTGGTTAGAGTGATTGTGTGTACTAGTTGGCTGTGAACTTAGAGTCGTTTGTCTTCTTTTGTTCTTTATCAACTACTGCAGAGTGAATAGTGTTTTTCTTCTATGGGCATAGAAGAAATTGTCATCCATCATGAATGATAAAAATATTTTTATTTGTAAAGAATTAATAGTTCGTTAAATTTCAAATTATCTTTTGTGAATCATTTCATGTTATAAAAATTTACAACTGTAACAGGAACTTAACACGAAAGTTGAGAAATCAAAATACTTAATTTATCACTTAATATACTAATGCGTGACAAATTAAGAAATACATGTTGCTAAGAAAGTATCCTTTTGTGAATTTCACTTTACATCATTGATTAATTGCAAATGTTACAACATTTATCTTCGTATAAAAAATTGACAACAGTAACTTGAACATGAAAGATAAACCACTTGACGAATTAAGCGAAAGATTAGTAATCAAAGTGAATACTCATCACTGTCACTAATGCGCTACCAATTAACAAACAGTTGTTACTAAGAAAGTATCTTTCTCATATGTTAATGTTACATTGTTTATAAATAGCAAATGTTCTGCCAATGTATCCTCGTCTAATTCTAAAACATCTGGTTTCATACACGATGAGACTTTAGTTTATGCTTCTCTCGATTAACATAACATAACTCAGTTGATATAGCATGTTTCTCGATGAAAGGTTTACTCATAAATGTTCGCTCATAAAGAGATCTCTCGTAAGGTTTGCGGACCAACCCGTTCCGAAAGCGTTCCTCATCTTTTAGTGTGGGTCTACCGCGAACGCTGTGAGCACATTTTGTATCCGTTTTGTATCCGTACGCAGCATTTGTGCCGATCCGGCTTCCACGGTCTTTAACCGGTCGTTTCGCCAACGACCAGTTCGCCAACGTATGAAGTCGATTCGCCAACGTCGAATGTCAGTTCGCCAACGCAGCTAAACTACAGAATGCAGGGCCACTTTTTGCCTACACGCATATCAATTATTCCTCGTTCTTTTATCCACTGCCGAGCCAAACAAGCCGCTAAATATGTGAACCCAACACTTCACGCCACACAACTTATTCCCCCTTTCATCCACTGCCGAGCTAAACGAAAAAGTATTTTGGACGTTGGCTCCCGAAGTAACTGGTATATAAGCATTGGCGAACAGACATTCGACATTGGCGAATCGACTTCATGCGTTGGCGAACTGGTCGTTGGCGAAACGACCAGTATTCGGCTTCCACCGCATAAACTCTTCTCCGTCCGCCATTACACCATGCCATGTGCTCATCAGTAATCTTCGCGCATGCGTATTAATTAAAGAATTGCAAACTGTGGCTGAACGAAAAAAAAAACGAAGCCGAAATTTCAACTCGGGCGTTTCCTTTGGAAAGCCCGAGTAACAAGGAAAACTGGAGAGGGTCGGATGATGTAGATGGTCCTATAACAAGGGGGCTTATAATCGAGGGGGGAGGGGGGGCTTATAATCGAGGGGGGAGGGGGGGGCTTATAACCGGAATTCTACGGTATTAGATCCCGATTAGCCTGATAAATGTTACAAAAAAGGTATTAAGCATAGATGTTTACATCTCTAGTCTTACCGTTGAAAAACTTGATGATGTCAGTGAAGTCCATTTTGTTATCCAAAATGATATCTCTGAAAGACAAGAGAAATAAAAGACTTATTTGCCATCAAACTAAAGCAAAGGGAAGACAATCACGTGGAGTTCGCGGAGACTTAAGGCAGCACAAAAACACTTTCTTCCTGATTCAATCAACAGATTGTTTACATGTACAACCAGTTCTGAGAGATTCAAAGGACAATGCCCAGGTGGCCATGTTGGATAACACAAGCTTTGGATGCCAGTTAGAGGTTTTACAAAATATTATCTTACATGGCGGCAATAGTGTCACCTGAAAACTAAAAATTGATGGATGTAAAAACAGCATCTTTCTTTACCTGTAAAACTGAAGCAATGCGAGAGCGATAAACAGAACGAAGTGTTCCGAAGTGCAGTGCCTGGCTGCCCAGATAGATTCCCATACCACAAACACATCATCATAGAGAAGCTCTGCAAAGAAAAGCATTCAACAGACACAACGTATGAAAACTTATGATATCGGCAATAAACGCTGACAAAGTTACTCTTGTAACGACATTTGCGAGTGACCATTTGTTTGTTGTTAATTTGCTTCCTCGTGAGTTTGTTTGCTTGTTTGTTTTAGTTCGTTTGTTTGTTTGTTTGTTTGTTTGCTCAAAGTGTCCTGAAATAGTGCTCGTTAAACTAACGTATTTTCTTTATTTAACACGAAATACTGATGGGCACTTACGTAATCTCGGCTTCTAAATACTCAGGCGATAAGCCCTTTCAGCATTTTTTTTACACAATACAGTCGGCCTTAGTGTTAGGTGCGGTGAATCAACTAAAACAACACATACCTCTTTTGAAGTCCAGCAGAAACCATCTGTAGCAGAAGTAGAAATGTGTCAGGTCACCATTCTGCTGAAGATGCTCAAACATTTCTGGGTCGAGAATCTGTGAAGGATTAAACACAACAACGTTTAAATACACGTTGACCAACCTTATTTTAACGATGTTACCCCCGCCAGGTACTTCAAAGCAGAAGTCCTGAATTGTACTCATTCTGCTTCACTGAACAGAAGTCAAGAGTTTAAATACAGTGCACTCTGAGATAACGCAATTCTTTATAACGTTCTCCACGGTATACCCCCGGGGGAGTTGGGGAGGGACTCCCATATGAAAAAGGTCGCGGACTCCCGTCGGAAAATTTCAATTAAACCCCCGAGCCTGGGCGTGGCTGGAACTCTATTTGACCCGTAAAGATACCAGTAAAACCGGAATAAACTCAATTTACGAGCTGCTGATCAGGAAACGAGCTCACGCTACAAGGACGGACTTCAGAGAATCCAGACTAACAGCGAAAATAAGATCATTTATGTTGTTATTTTTTCCAGATACTTTCACAGCTAAATTTAGCGGCGTTTCGTCATGAACACCCCGAGTGAGACCAGAATCCTTCCCCTAAGCAAGACCACGAGAATCCCTGACCTTTTCATATAGGAGTCCCCCCCCGGGGGGGGGGTAAAGGGAACCATGTTCTTCGGCCCCGCTAAAGTAATTAACGGTAACATGGAACGAACCCCCGTTATCACCGGTGAACACATTCTGCCGGTATTTTAACCCTTCGTTCTACTGTAACCACAATAAAACCGTGACGTACTTGAATTAACGATCGCATGTTCGAGAAGTGCGTGTCCATAGCTCCGCCGTGCGGGAAGTTGTTGTTCATTCTTTGCATGAGATCCACGAAACAGCTGTAGGTTATAGCCTCTGCAAAAAAATGTCAACAATATTCGGGTGGGGTGATAGGAATGATGCGCGAACAAACTGGAACAAGCGTCTTTGTAAGTAGAACCTTGACTGCGAGAATTAGCGAGCAATAATTATTTTCAACGAGTTTTCACCGGCGAAGGTTTGCCGAAATAAAAGAGGGACATGTTTACCTCAGTTACATCTCACAGAAACAATTATACAGTATCTACGTTACATGTCGTTTGTGACGTGATAATGTCCTCAGTTGATGTTTCTCTCAGTCGGCATATTCCACTGTCAAATAACTTACCACTGTCAAAGATAACAAGCAGAGGAGCCACAAGGTCACACATGCCCTGAACATAACCCACATCCAGTGTCTTCCACACGTAACTGTCACAACAAAAAAGCGTATCAAACTACATTGAACACGCGTTCTTTTTTTCGCGAAAGAACGCCAAATCACAAGTTAAAAGCCCATGAAGGTATATGAAGCTCTACAATACTCAGCATTACCTACTGATGACGTTTCGTAGTTTATCGAGGTTCTCGTGAGTGAAGTATGGATAGTTGCGATCACATCGCAGCACGTCTTTCTCAATTCGATGAAGATTTAAATCGAAGTGGTCAAGAAGTTCAGTCTGCCAAAAATAAAGTATAGACATATCAAAAATTAATTTTGTCTGGCATAAGCGATTGCACGACATGTTGTTCAAATTATTTGGAAATAATTAGACGAAAAATACTCCTAAGACTGTCAAAACTGGACGAGTCCTCAGACCAAGGATTTTTTTAAACCCAATTCGGTTATTTCGAAATTAGACAAGGATGTAGTCGTGTTACTTCAGTTGTTCATTATACTTCGCACAAAACTGTATGAGATGACCATGTATTTGTTGTATTTGATTTGGGGCCGGTTTATTTGTTTAAAAACAGTTACAGGTCCTTGAGTTTCTTCAAATAAAATGAATAATATTAAAAGTCAGAGACGTGTTTTAAGCAGTGTTTGGTGTAATGAGGAATTAGATCTTATACCATACATTGAAGGTTGTAGGAACTTGAATTTCCAGCGTTAGGCCTTGGACAGTAAAGTCAATGACCCCTATATCTCATTACTTTAATACATACATTGTTTTATTGTACTTGATAAAACACCCACAAAATTTTAAGTTGTTCACTCAAAGGCGACTAAAAGGCGAGATGGAGATGTTACTCGGAAATAGAAGTACAAAACCAAGCCTACTTCACTGTACAGTAATACTTAAACTCTATCATGAAACTCACCGAATACTGGCAAGAGGCTCTAGACCCAGTGCTTCCCTTGCTGCACTGTTTACAAAGGACTGGTACTTCAGTGTCGTCTCTTTCATGACCTGTCCGTTGTGATTCTTGTTCACTACTCTCCTCTGTGTGTGTGGAATCATGCCCGTTTGGCAAGTGACCTGTCCCATTTCCATTCAGTTCCACGGAAGAATTAAATCTCTTACTACACCGCTGGCAAGTTCTTGCCATTGTAATCCACTTGCCGGTTTCCTCCCCGCAATCACTGCAACACCCACTCTCGGCCTCGTCGCCATTTTTATTGGGAATAATAAGCTGTCCATTCATGAGTCTGGCCTTTCCATCCTCATCGAGTCCTTCTATCTCAGGTTCTTCAATACTAACTCTCTGATGGTGTAAATGTTCGGATTTTTCCAGCCCGTTACTGATCATTTCTAACTGTTCATAAACCTCATCTCTACTGCCAGTGCTGTCCATTGAAATACCGTCCATTTCACGGTCCTTCTCCTGCTGTCGGATAACGCTCTCCACGTCTTTCCACTCCTCCATGATGGAGTCAAACTCCTCATCAGCAGCTTTGTCGGTGGCCTGTCGATCCTGCGGTGTACTTCCAAACTTGTAGTGTCCGAGTAAATATGGCCACACCTGAGCACAAGATGGAAAGTCAGTTAACACTTCCTAAGCACATTATTTACCAATGAACAATAATCTGTCACAGGCGGAAGTGATGGGAGATCGTACCTCTCTTCTTATGGAGTGTTCTATTCCTCCAAAGTAAACATACTTCTTCACAGTGTCTTCATCTTTAATCTGGAAAACAAGCATTTATGAATGAGTTGAATATATTATGGTACGAGAAAATTATAGACACATTTATACATGTTAGCTAACAAAAAGCTTCATTGCCGTTTCACAAACTACCTGTCCTTTGTTGTACATGTTTCTCCACACTTCCTCTGTGAGGCCATGTGTATAATCGAGTCCATTCTCTTCTGAAGTGATTTTGCTGTGGTGAACTAGCCATAACAAGTGTGTTCTCACTGTCTTAAGGTGACGCACATATGACAGCCCTAGTAACAAAAAGTATTGTAAACACACAAACACTTAACATTCTGATTATGTGTTTATCATTCCAGACCAAATCGTCGCAATCAGCTTGGAGTAGAGTAAACGATCGAGGGGCAAAAAACCCTGTGTAAAAGCTATTCCCCCTCGCCCGATGTAAAAAGCCAGTCCGAGCAGGGTGACTGCCACGGAGCTCTAACTGAGTGCAGGGCTTGAAGTTAACTTTTTAATCCACTTGCAAAGTTTTGCTAGTAAGAATTTTTCCACTAGCAAACTGGTGACACCACTAGCAAATTCATTCCAAATGTTCGGGATATCTGCATGATTCTAACTCGCAAACGCTCGCTAGTTGATATATTTATCACTCGCAGATTATCAAAGTAACTCGCATTTTGTGAGTTTTCGAGCGTTAATTTCGAGCCCTGGTCAGGGAAGAAAGGTAGTGCTTACCGGGAGAAGGGTAGCTTAATCCTAACAAAGAGTTTAATCATTGTGTGACCCAGAAGGGTAGCTTGGCAATTTACGATTCTCATAAAGAGTAAATCTCATTTGTTTACATACATCCATTGAAGGCTCGTAGAGTAATTTGTCTTCTCATGGTCTCACATGCACTACTCAGGCACTCCCTGAAAAACCAACAACAACAGTAAATGGTATTAAAGGAATTCTATCAATGTGCAGACTTCATTCCAGTATTTCAGTCCCATGGAAACAAACACTTCTCATGAACAACTTCATTACAGTAGTTACATTACAGGGTAACAATGGAGATGTTGTGACAAACACAGAAGAACTGTAAACAAAACATGATAACAATGTTGCCAGACCAAACTGAAGAGGATTAATCTGACAACAAAAATTATCTCAGAACTCACATTGTGTGAGGAGAAGATTGTTTCTGGTTTCGCTTGAAGCTGGATTGAAGACGTGAACTTAAGTCTTGTCGTCTCCATGGCAACCCACCCTGCCTCTTGAAAGACTTTTGAGAAGACCACCGATCCATTTCCTTGGACACTGGGAACACAACACAAAAGAACAATGTTACATTAATAGAATACGAAAGACAAAAAACATTAACCATGTCAGAGACTGGATAGAAGAGAAGCAAAAGTGTTGGATACAGCAAGTAATTCCCAGTGGGCAAGACAGTGCCATCTTGCCTGCTCAGGACGTCAATCACAGCAGAGGAGCTAGCCATATAAAAAAGTCTAAACACAGTACCCGGCTTGTGACCTGTTCTAGCAAGTGGTCATTACAAATTTATTCCAAGGAAACATAACTGTGCCATGACCTTAAAACAGATTTGCTTTACAAGCAACTTACATTGTCTTTTAAAGACAATTGGAGCTATTGAAACGAAACAATTCACTAACTACGTCTGAAAACACATACCCACATCCTCTGGCTTTGTTCCAGAAACCAATCTAAACACATAGTCTTGATTTGCATTGTCCAATGGCATCAGGGGTAAGTTATCACTCGAAGCTGGTCTCTTGAGGCGTGGCAGGGCAAGCCCTTTGGAACGTGGATTAAACAAAGGAGGATCTAATTCACCATGAGGGTGGAGACCATTCTCAAGGCAGTTTAAGAATGACAATAAAGACCCCGTTGTTGGGAAACGGATTGGCGGACGCTGAACTCCATCTTGTCCAATCAGAATAACCACTCCATATAAACCTGTAATTCACCACAAATTAATGAACAAATAACGCACCAAAGCCACTCAAACTTGTTAACAGTAACATGTACCACTACTTCCACTCTTGTTCTGATCCTCACTTCTACCTGCTTCTGTTCTTACACCCTGTCTGAACCCCTCCCCATCCAGATATCACGCCTGTTATTCTGTTGACAGTCAAGCCCAAAAACTCTTTAACTAGAGTTATTCTATGCATATTTAGCAAAACTAGTCAACCATTTTCTGAATACCTGAAGTTATTATTATACTATGATTATCAGTTGAGTAGAGCACAACGAAAGTTTGGTGACAAAAGTTTTAGCCTTAAAATTACAGTTTTGTCATCAGCAACCTACCTCATTTCCTTTGGTAACAATATCAACAGTCGTACATCGCTTGTCGCATTGCCTACAATTTTGCACACTTTGCTACCAATGACTTCAAAGACCAACAGGTTGCCACTGGAAGCAAAGCCAGTTGCTCAAGACAACAACACAATTTTCATGTTAAAATCTGGTGACCAAACTTTCGTTGCACCTTACTCAACTGATAATGGTAGCAATATTGCAAATCAAGCACTGGCAGTAGCTTGTTTCTGATAAAAATTATAAACATAATGCTATCAATTGAGCTTACCATGTTGATGACAGTGAATATAGACAACGTCATGTAAGTTGACTGTCAGAGCATAATCCCAAAATTGGCTTTTTTCTCGTTCACATGAGCCGCTCATCAACTTGTTAGGTGTCCACTTGAGGAGCATACTCTCATTGTTCTTATGCAGTGATAGGTATCCTGCAATAGGCTCTTCATCATGCTGTGGAAACAAATGCACAACTTCCCATAGACACAAAAGTTTGACCCATATCTGAGGACAAAACTCATTAATCTGACTAGCAGTATATAAATTTTAAAGGCCATTAAAATCTGACGATGCTAACAGGCTGGTCACAAATCTTGAATTCAACTCAGTTTAGTTACATTATATATTGTAAGGTAGGAATACAATAATAAAGAAGAAGAAAAAGGAAATTAATAGCTTTGTTGGAAGCTTTGTTCAAATGACTGGCAGAACGTCAATTTGTTCCAGCCATAGGTTTATAGTAACATGGTGATTTATGCAACATTTGTTCTGCACTGTTTCTTAATTTTGAACACCAAACACCAAAACAATCATAATAGGTACATGACACTTTTTTTATTCACATATCATATAACCCTTAATTTTCAGACAAAGGCTAACATTTCTGCAATAGAGTGGACACAAAAGAGAACATTTATTTAGCAATAGTAAACTAGCATCATTAATTTTTTTTATTTGGTGTGGTTCTTTTTTTGGCTATGGAATATGCAAGGGATGTAATTTAGTCTTATTTATAAATAAAAGCCATTTGACGATTAATTTTTGATTTTTCTAGCTGTGACCCAGTGAGTCAGATAAGCTATTGCTGCTAGTAATGGGAACCTGTTGTAACACACTGAATGTCAAATGCACACAAAAATATTACATGCATGTATCAAGTGCATAGAAATTTACTAACTGGTTCAAGATACACATTGTTCTTTCCATACAGAAGAGCAGCATGTGAGTTCTGATGCAGTGACTCTATGTGTTCCCTCGCCAACAGTGGTGCCACAGCTAAGTTTTCATCATGAGAAGATTTTGAGGCTCCAAGCTGTGGCCGTTGAGAAGTTGTTGTAGCAGGGGTCTGCTGAAACAATCCACTGTGTATTCTATGTCTTTGAACAAGTTCATCTGCTGTTGGATCAGACCAGTAACTATCAGGAGTCTTCATCTTTGAGAAATCCAATGCACATGGGCCATCTAGATAAAACAGAAATGTAAAATATTATAATACAAAAAGACAGATGCTGTTTGGCTATTAACCAAGCAATAAGCAGAGAGTGTCTTGAACTTGGCCTACATACTCATTGATACTTGAGACTAAAAAAATGTAAATGAAGCACAACTTACTTTAATTTTTTAGCATAATACATCATGCATTAAAGGCAAGCAAAACTCCTTGAAAATTAACATGTTTAAAAGCACAAGTAGAACTCAAACAAATATTATATTAAACAGTTTCTAGTAAAGTTACTTGAGATAAATTGCTAGAAGACTTTTAATACATGTACACATAAGCAAGTATTTAATATGTCAGAGAGCAACTTAGCTGGTTACCACTTTTGTTTAGTCCATATTTATCAAAAATAAACATGAACAGTCAAAATCATCCAGACATATTATGCACAATTCAAAAGAAGCACTTTAAAAAGAATTTTAAATTATCAATATGTTAATTGTAGTACAGGCAGAGTTACTAAATAACATACTGCATAATTTACACGCATACATGACGTCACAAGCCATGTATTTTGTAAAGTAAAAATCATTTGTTTCACCATTAATAAGACTTTTCTTTAATACTACAAATATTACAACTTACATGTAAAATACAAGATAAAACTATTGCAGAATCGTCAAATTGAATCCAATTTATAAAATTGATCTCCAAAATTAAAAGTTCTATTTATCACAATTCATTCTAAAGGCCTAACTCTCCAAATGCTATTATGGCACAAAACAATGCATTGAATAATTTCAAAGGACTAGCACAAAAACATGTTCTATACAAGTTGCTAAATAAAGACTCATCTGTCTCTGCAATAATTGAATTTGTTACTAACTCATTCCAAATATCAATTCCTCTATTTTGTGCCTTTCAGAGAGTCATTAAAAAAACTACATAATATATTTTGGTCCATCTATCCTGATAAAATAAAAAAAATATTTTAATATAATTTATAACAGATATTCTTAACATCAATAATACATTTCTAGCTTTCTGATTGGTTCACTGAATCTCAGTTACCAGCCAATATTTATATCATGTCTGACCATACATGGAAAACTCCAATATTTTGCTGGTTTAGGAAAGTTCTGTCACGTAAAAAATCTTTCATATAAACAACACACCAACTCCACAGATCACTTCACCAAGCCGAATTCAATAAATACATGTAATGCAAAGTTTTGTAAAAATCTATGGCAGACTCATGAAAATATTGGATCCCAGTCACTTGCCAATGTTTGCAAAGAATCATATACAAGCTGGTGCCAAGCATACTGATAATTTTGGTACAACTTGTTCTGTCACTTGCAGCTGATTGGGCTACCCTGGCTAAATAAGGCTGTCTTGTCTTGTCTTGTCTTGTCTTGTATTCGATTTCCCAATAAATCTGTTATTTCTGCAGGGTTCGAAATTTACTTTTATGTCCAGTTGCCCCTGGGGCAACCACAAGACTTGGTTTGGTTGCCCATAGAATATTTTGGTTGTCCAAGCTCTTGCCCCAGTTTAAGCCAAGAAACTAATACAGGTAGCCAAACAGTGGCTTTTATTAATTTGAACAAGAAAATGAAATACAAATACAGTGAACTGTATTCAAGTATCTTAATAAAATGTTTTGAGCAGCCTGTGTCTCGTTGTTGTCATTTAGTATTAGTATTATAAAAATCAACAACCATTACAGTATAATTACAGGGAAAAAAATTGGAAGTTGCAACCTCACAAACGAACACTTTTTCACAAAAGCTTGCCGGGAAACTTAATTCAAATGTCTTCAGAGTCTTGCAATTTACTGTTCTTCTTCAGAATCAGAGCTGTCTCCAGCATCCAGATCATGTTCACATCTTGCCTGTCTTCTTCTGGGTCCATGGGGCTGAATTTGGGGTCTTCTAGCTCTTCTCCCACCTTGCCACCACAGCCTAATAGCTTCCATTGGTTCAAATTCATTGCATGCAGGACCCAGAAGAGAAATGCACATCAGTTCATTTAAGTGAGGGGTTGTTAGCCTTGCCCGCCAATCTTGTTTTACCCTGTTCATGAGAGAAAAGCCTCTCTCAACTTCACTAGTGTGGATTGGAATCAGCAGCACGATCATAAGCACCAGGATGATATTCTTGAATCTATCCTCATTTTGTCTGATTCAACCCACTCCAAAGGAACAGAATCAATGTCACAATCATTCCTTATCAACAGTTCTTCAAAATGATCTACTAGTGATGAAAGCTGTTCATTGCCATAGACCTGTAGCTCCTCTAAACCTAAGGGCCAGTTCTTAAAATTAAAAATGGACATATTCTTGAATATGTCCTCATTTTCAAATGAAGAAAACCTACGCTGAAGATGAGCAGCAATTGCGTCGAGTACGGCCTGCTTGTTACGGCTGACATTCAGTATTGCACTATCTCTGTCACCTAGAAGTTCCTGTCCCTTATAAACAGTTCCATCTCCAACTTCCCTCAAAAATACAGCTTCATGACTTCCTGGTGTTGTACCTAGGCCACGAACACCAGACAAAGTTGTTGCAACACATGTGGTCACATTCTCCACTGAAGTGTCATTAGCCTGGAACTTGAGAGACATTCTTGCCAGAATCTGGCAAAGGTCCAGAAAGAAATGAAGAAAGTAAACAAATTCAAATGACCTGAGGAGCCTCACAAAGCCTGTAGCTTTTGCTTTGGCATCAGCTGATTGGCCATTAATGGACACAGAGTCTAGGTGGGCCAGAAGACAAGGCCAATCCTGCTTGATCGCTTTTGCTGCTTGCGCGTGATGGGGTATCCACCGTGTTCCCTTAACATTGGCTGGTTTCAGAACTTTGATATTCAAAGCAGTTCCAGTTTCCTTCAAGTTGTGCCAGTTGAGGGGTGAATTGCTATAAAACTTGTAAATAGATAAAAGGAAGTCTTCCACCTTAGCCAGGTAGGCAACTTGCTTGATACTGTCCTTTATACCAAGTTCTAATCGATGCGCAACGCAATGTACAGAAATTAAGTGTGGTACATCAGCTTTAATCTTTGTAACTACACCACTTCTAATCCCAATCATGACAGAAGCACCGTCTGTGCTCATCCCAACAGTCTTGTTACGCCATTCATTTGGTTGCATGTCCATCTCATCAAGGAAAGCCTTATCAATAGCTGCAACAATGCCTACTGCATCTGCCTTACCTAATGCCTGAATAGACAAGAACTTTGTTACAGGTCTACCATCTTCAAGATATCTTACATAAACCAGTTCCTCATCAGTAACAGAGATATCCGTTGATGAATCATTCAGAACAGAGAACATTTTGGCCTGCCGAAGCTTGTAAGCAAAATCTTTCTTCACAGTTTCAGCAATATAATGCGTAAATGTTGCTGCCTGTTTATCATTCATGTAACTCTTACCAGTGTTAACACCATTTCTTTCCTGGAGGCTGCATAGTCCAACAAAATCCCTAAAAGGTCGTTCTGCTCGAGTCAGATAGTACACGGTATGAAAAAGTTTTACTAGGCAATCAAGAGCTTCCTTTTCCATGTTAATCAGACACACTTCCAGTGGTGCCGTTCCAGGTTGAGCATTGCTAGCATCATGAGCTAATTTGGCTGTCTTATGCGCCTCACTTATTTCATGTTTTTTGATCCCATCAAGACGAAAACTGTTGTTACCTTTTTGGCTTCCAAAGGCAGATTTATCTTTCGAAAACTGTCTGCAATAACTTCAAAACATAGCGTTTTCTTTCTCGTCAAATTTCAGCCAGGGTCTTCCAGTCTTCCACGACTCTTGAAATGTACGACACCTTTTTCTTGAACTTTCTTGCGCCTCGTCTATTTCTGCTGTAGATTTTGCGACACCCGTAGCTTCCAAATTGTTGTTATCGCCAACGGCCTTCACCTTGCCCTTCTCACGGCCGAAGTAGCGGAACAGGCTCATGTTAACTAAGATGATAATAATGAGATGAATGGTAAATTGCCATCGTCGAAACAAACATGGCGGCATCACGGAGCTCACTAGTGCATCATGGACTATGTTTACTGGTACCAACCACTGATTAAAACACAACAGGCTCATTCAAATAAGAATGCTGTGCAAAAACGAACTTCGGTTTCCAACGGTAGTGTACGTGATACTGTAGTATTTCTTCCGCGTTTTTTTTCTTTCTACTAACTTAGTTTAGGTATCGCTTTATACTCTCCAAAGACAGTAAGCTGTTTTATTTATTCAAATCTATCAACTCTTCATTAACGACTAGTGCCACGACAGATTGGGTTGCCCAAGGGGCAACCACTTAGCACGATTTGGTTGCCCCATCGTAATTTTGGTTGTCCGGGACAACCGGACAACCGTTAATTTCGAACCCTGATTTCTAATGTTTCTCACGAAAAGCCAAGCTGTATTTGAGGTCGCTATTTTTTGGGAACACAAGTTAGGATTATCAACAATATAAAGCATGCATACAGAAATTAACATTGGCAAAGTGTGTTGAGATTCTGCTTGTATATTCGTCAAAATATAGCATCAACTAATTACCTTCAGTTTACATCACCAGTGCATTTCTACTAGCTGTCTAGTATTATTTGCCCTAGATTGTTCTTGTTTGACAGATCATGCCAAATTTCAAATGCAGTTTTGCATATTCATAGGCTGAATGTGAAGATTTGTTTCAAATGGTATTAGCCAAGGTACTTGTATCTGTACTCACATGTACCTAATATTGTATCACTTGAGACTTCCTAATGCTCACCGATCAAAACAACCACACAACTACAGGCACGTATACAGCACTGTAATAAAATGTAATTTATCAGAAGGTTTACGACACAGGAGCCACGCCTGTAGAATGTAGATCTGCTTACCTAAAAGTTCAATAAATATTCGGCCATCTGCTGGATCACTTAACAGTGCTTCAGGTTCATAGAACTGGCTGTAATAAAAAATAATCACATAATAATGCTTCTACATATATACGCTCCAAAAACTGTTGTGCATTGACCATTATAAATTGGGCCAGTATACCTTAACTAGAATATTTGCTGATACATGCATGATATGTTGTACATAGTTCCATACTGTGGTTGTGCAGCAGTGCAAGAGGAAAACAAATTATACAGGTATACCTGTACATGTATTGTGTCAGTGGTTTTGCATTAAAACTGCACATGTCTTTTAAGCAGACACTGTGATATTTAGTGCTTCTAGTTCTTATAGTGGCTTCATGTCCTTTTCCCATCTTAGTAATCCTACAACTTTGTCACTGCCATGGCTTTCAACGTTTTATCTGCTATTGTGCAAATGATGAAAACAATAACAGGGAGTGACATTTTGATTGCTTGTCAGTAATTTTCTGATCAACATGTAGATCGTGTTCAAGGTATAAAATCACAATAAATCAGGAAAAATAGTTCTAATAATATTGTGAAAGAACATGTATGCTAAACCAGTGGATGAATTTATACCAGGGCATACCTGCCAACCCCCAGAGTACAAAAATCTGGAGACGTCTAGAAATCTGTGTCATTAAAGACAATGTCCAGGAATAACCTCTGAAAATCACCCAAAAGGCATTTCAAGAGACTCGGAGATTTAATGAAAATCTTGGAGACTCCCGGGAAAATCGAGAGAGTTGGCAGGTATGCAAGGGACAAATTATCCATTTAAGACAATTAAGCTGCAGCTGCTGAGATGGATAACATGTCTGAGACAAATAATTCATCTTAACAAGTAACTTTCATGCCACAATGAATTATGGCCTATTTACTATCCATTTCAGATGAATAATATATCATCTCAGAAGGATAAATTCAGCTTCAGATATTTTGTCTGTCCATGGTATTTATCTGGCCTGTAACTCAAGAGACTCTAAAGATAGCACAGAATGCTATGCTGCCAATCAACAGATAGCACAGTGATCATTCACTTGTCATAGTTCAACTCAAAATAATTTTCAGATTGAGGTCTTCTTATATAATTATGTTAATTTGTTTTATTTTATATCTAGGAGGAGAATGAAAAATCAAATACAATCTGCCTCATGCTTTTCTTTAGTTGCAACCATATGATTCATGGCTGCTTTAAACATTTTACACATGCTTGAAACATGTTTACCTTAGTTGTAAACATGTGGGTAACGTGATACTTTTGTTTTACATACAAGCATGATTTCATCTTGCTGCACTGTCTTGTGAGGAGATATGGTGGTTTTTGATGGCTTAGTTGTCTACCTATTTCGCCGATATATAACTTTTTGCAAAAGGTGCAAGTTATACAGTAGATGACATTGGCTGAGGTACAGGTAAAATGATCAGTGATCTTAATAGATCGCTTGGGTCCCGGCAATTTTTCAACGTTGCAAATGAAAGGACATGTTTTGCATCGTGCGCGTGCACATTTAAAAGTACCAGGTTGTTTACTCGTTTGAAAAGCACTTCTGACAAAAATGTTACCTATGTTTTTGTCGCGTTTGAATGAAATTAATGGCGGTTGCGAAAAGATTCTGCCAGTATCGGGATCATTTTGAAGTAATTTAAAGTTTTTTAGAATGATGGATTTAACTGCGTGGTTGTGAGGGTGAAATGTGAGAGTGAATGGAATTCTATTGTTATTCTCCTTCTGAGACGTTTGTAGTGCTGACTGCCGATCAATTTGTTGGGCGCAATGATGGCCTGCTTCAACAACAGAGGCAGGATAGCCACGTTTGTCGAAAAACTCGCACATTTCTTCTGATTTTAAGGAAAAATCAGAGTTAACACTACAAAGGCAACGAAGTCTAAGAAATTGAGAACAAGGAATGGAATTCTTGACATGTGATGGATGTGAAGATGAATACAACAAATAACTATGAGAATCTGTGGGTTTGTAGTGCACACTGGTGCATAAACCGTTGCCTTCGACAAAAACCTTAATATCTAGAAATGCTAAAGAAGTATCGGAAATTTCCCAGGTATATTTAAGAGCCGGATGAAACGAATTAACAGCAGTTATAAATTGATTGAGTTCCTCTCTGGTGGAGGAAGTGGCGCCGACACAGTCGTCAATGTAGCGACGGTAGAGGTCAGGTTTGGGGCCGTTGTATTGATTGAAAAATTGGTGTTCAATGTAGCCTACGAAAAGATTGGCATAGCTGGGTCCCATTTTGGTACCCATGGCCACACCATTGATTTGTTTATAATAACTGTCGGCGAATGAAAAACAGTTTAGTGTTAAAACTAGTTCAGCCAAGCGGAGCAGTTGGTTCCTTAACAGTACGTAAATCAAAAAATGTTTGAGGGCTAGAAGACCTTCGCCATTAGGGATGACGGTGTAAAGAGATGTAATATCCATAGTGAAAATAAGTTTGTCTTCGCCCAGGAAATTGAAATCGCGAAAAATTTGGAGTGCGTGTTGACTGTCTTTAACATATGACGGTAAAGATCTGACGATAGGTGCCATAATTTTGTCCAAATAGCTAGAAATGAGTTCGGTAGGGCAACTACATGCAGAGACAATAGGTCGGCCTGGGTTGTTAGGTTTGTGAATTTTAGGTAAAAAGTAAATACATGAAGTTCTAGGAATTGTGATGATGAGATTAGTAGCAGTAGCCGGCAATTCTTGTTTGACTATAAGATCATTAATAGTGCTCTTGACAATTTGTTGGTTAGTGGAAGTGAGATCTTTTTTTTCGACTTAAGCATAAAAGGAGGTGTCAGAAAGTTGCCGCAAAGCTTCTTTTTGGTAGAGGTTGGCCCACCAAACAACTAAAGCGCCGCCTTTGTCGTCCGCTTTCACAATGATGTCTTTGCGCTTACTAAGATTTTTTAGCGCCGCCCTGTCTTCCGAAGCAAGGTTGGAAAATTTGGTGTTACGATTGAAATTTAGTTTGTTGATCTCATGACGGCATTTATTGATAAAAAAATCTAAAGAGGCAAACTGGCCCTCTGGGGGAGTCCACTTCGATTTTCGAGTCGCAACCGCCATTAATTTCATTCAAACGCGACACAAACATAGGTAACTTTTTAGTCAGAAGTGCTTTTCAAACGAGTAAGCAACCCGGTACTTTTAAATGTGCACGCGCACGATGCAAAACATGTCCTTTCATTTGCAACGTTGAAAAATTGTCGGAACCCAAGCGATCTATTAAGATCACTGATCATTTTACCTGTACCTCAGCCAATGTCATCTACTGTACAACTTGCACCCTTTGCAAAGGGTGTATATCTGCGAAACAGGTAGATGACTAGGCGACCAATTTCGAGAACATCTTCGCGACGTAGAGAAAGACAACAAAAACACATCTAAACCGGTCGCTAGACACTTTAATCTGCCGAATCATTCTACGCAACATATGACAGTCTGCGGCCTCTCCCTACATCAATGAAGCACAGAAAGCCGCAAAAAACTCTAGAACAAAAATTTATTTTTCAAATCGGCACTCTTAATCCTCAGGGTATCAATGAACGTTTTTCATTTAAACTAATTTATTCTGTTTTTCACGTTGCCAGGCACCAACCAATAGCGTAGCTCCATATTTCTTTACATAAACCACACACAACCCACAATTCCTCGATTCACTCCGACGAAGGGCTAGCCTAGCGCTCGAAACGTCAGCTTCTGAATCTCTTTACGGTGGCTAATTCACATTATCAACTCAATTATCTTGTAATACTCCCACTGACGCAGCACCACAGTTTCTTTAGAAACTTACCCCCTTTACTTGTAAATATGTGAACTGACATTGTCACTGTTCAAAGCACAAGTAAATATATAATCTTAAATCTAAAAGTATGTTTTCTGATATACAGTTCATCAAGCTGACGAGATTGACAAGAAGCTACATGATTATCGATGGTCTCTAGAATTTCGGAGATTGAAATACATTACTTTAACTGTTGGATTCCACTAACCTTGCATTAGTTTGAAGATCCTCAACAATCTTTCTAAGCAGCTTTTCTAACAGAGCTATTCTGATCCATAGAAACTTGCCACAGTGCCCAGTGATGTTATAACCATTAAGCTTTTTATTACTGCTGTTCAAAGCTGAGAAGTTAAATTTCATCTTCAGTATTGGGCTTTCAACAGGCCCTGAAAAAATAAAAATATAAATTATAGACTGAAATAGTAAAATTCCTCAAAAATCGTTCTCCCAAAGGATCCTTCTAGGATTTAGTCATATGTTTAAGGTGCATGCATGCTCTTGCTGATGCAATTCCACATGTGCATGAGGATTGCAAAAAAAAAACAAACCTGTCGTCGATACAGCAATCATTTTATTAATAATTCATGAACCCAAGAAACTACAGGTGTGTTTTGTAGTGTCATTACCATTGTAATTGTTAGCGTAGGACCCCAGATGTGAGAGCACGAGTTAGTTACAGATAGGTTTTAGGCTTCACTTGTAAAAGCAAGAATTAAAAAAGTGTTTCAAGTAAACTTTGGTCTGTGTTTGAGCTATTTGCACACCATTACATTGGCGAAAAGGATTCTCAGGACTACAACAGTGGTTGATTCTGTACGATTTTCATAC
Source organism: Catalaphyllia jardinei (assembly GCA_022496165.2). Classification (NCBI taxonomy): domain Eukaryota; kingdom Metazoa; phylum Cnidaria; class Anthozoa; order Scleractinia; family Caryophylliidae; genus Catalaphyllia; species Catalaphyllia jardinei. The sequence goes on along the minus strand of CM042753.1, from coordinate 2,141,431 downwards.
CGGAAACACGTGAAACATGGCCACAACACTACCAGCATTTCCCGAGTTTGACGTCTCCGAAACAAGAATACAAGCTACTCGTTGGAAGAAATGGCTCTCAAGACTCAACAACTTTATTGTCGCACTGAACGTGACAGACAAGACACAACAATGAGCTCTGCTACTTCAAAATGCCGGCGAAGCGACAAACAAGATTTCTGATACACTCCCAGACACCACAGCAGAAGAAGGCGATGATCAGTTCAAAAAACCAGTGGAAGCCTTGACAAATTACTTCACTCCTAAACAAAACCGTGAGTACGAAATCAATGTTTTCTGTCAAGCCAAGCAAGAAACCAATGAAAGTCTCGCCACATTTCACACAAGGCTAAGACAATTAGCAGTTACCTGCAAATTTGACAATGTAGATCGTGAAATCAAGCACCTGAGGGCAGTTTTCCAGCGCTTGAGAGAGAAAGGCCTGTCCCTCAACAAGAGCAAGTGTGAGTACAGCAAAGACAAGTTGGAATTCTTTGGGTATGCATTCTCGCAAGAAGGCATATCACCAGACCCGAAGAAAGTTGAAGACACAGTCAATCTCTTGACACTATTAACAACGTCAGAAGTCATCCCAGATTATGCTACCAAGACAGAGTCCCTATGCAAGCTTACACACAAGGACCAACCATGGTGTTGGACAACAGAGCACGACCGTGCAATTAACCAGCTGAAAGAAGTGTTAGCCAGCGCACCCATCACTGCCTACTTCCATCGAGAAAAGGAATCAGAGATCTCAGTTGACGCCAGTCCAGTTGGCTTGGCCGCCATTCTCTCACAAGTGGACCCGCAGACTGAAGAAAGGCATGTGATAGCTTATCCAAGTCATTCCCTTACAGCAACCACACAACAGTACAGCCAAATGGAACGGCAAGCCCTCGCTGTGGTTTGGTTGTGTGAACACTTGCACCTGTATGTTTATGGGAAGCCTATCACAGTCTACACGGACCACAAACCCCTGGTGGCCATCTATAGCAATCCAAGTTCCCAGCCTCCTGCAAGAATTGAAAGATGGGCATTGAGGCTTCAACCATACTAGATTAAAGTCAAGTATCGGAGAGGTGAAACAAACCCAGCAGATTATTTGTTACAGAATCTGACAACGAATGCAGCGCAAACAACACATCAGCAGAAAGTTGCAGACGAGTATATCAACTACCTAGCGACTACCTCAACTCCCAAAGCCCTGAAAACTCAGGACATCGAAGCAGCTACTCAAGCCAATGCAACCCTTCAAGGCATAGCTGAGGCTGTCACGAAAGGCAACTGGTACCTTGTAGTCAAAAGTCCCGATGTTGACCTTGCAGAGTTTCGACTCTTAGAAAGAGTAAAGGAAGACCTAGCCATGAGTGCATCAGGCGATCTTATTCTGTGTGAAACCCACATAGTTATCCCGCAGAGTATACAGGAACACAAAATCAACTTAGCACATGAAGGCCATCAACGGCTCGTGAAAACAGAGTCTCTATTGCACGAGAAAGTCTGGTTTCCAAATATCGATAAGTTGGTGGAAAACAGGGTAAAGTCATGCAGTGCAAGTTAAATCAGTACCCCTGAGTGCAAGAGAGAGCCCCTACAGATGTCACCACTTCCAGCAGTGCTGTGCAAGGAAATAAGTGTGGACTTTGCTAACCTTTCAGACCGAGTACATGCTTCTGATTACTGATGACTACTCTAGATACCCAGTGGTGGAAACAGTAAAATTGACCTCAGCAGCGACGGTTATACCTAAGCTAGACAAGGTGTTCTCAGAATTTGGAGTTCCAGAAGAAGACCGATGAAGACGAAACTACCCGAAAGTGACAGCATGCTGCTCTGATCTGGAGATCCAAGAGCGGGATTGGATAGCGAAAGCTAAGATGAAGAAGCACTCACACAACAAGCGTTACATAAAGCTGTCAACTGTCAAAGAAGGCGACACGGTGTTCTTCAGAAGAGACAACTCTAAGAAAGCGACACGCCGTATGACCTGAGGCCATAGAGAGCATATTTTTTATTTGAGTGAATGAAAAAAAGTTTCAGTCGAGGGAAAACATCTTCATTTGAAAGAAAAATAGTTTCAGTCGAGGGAAAACATCTTCACTATACACTATAATTTCTAAGCTATCTTCCAGGAACTCTGAAATTGATGACTTACTTATCCATTTCATTTTAGTAATATATAAACTTTTCTCATTTTGTGCGACAGTGCCCAACTTGCATTCTTGACCAAAAACAGACATTTACCTGGATTTTAGCGGTAGAAATATGTGACTTCTCAGTTTCCCAGGATAATTTCTACAGTTTTAATTAATATATTGCTGTTGAGTTAAGTTTTGTACAGAGAAACAGAAAAATTTTGCAGCGAAATTGCTAAAATTCAGAAATTAACACAGCATTTTCATTCCCAAATTGAATGCAGCTATTTTTATCCTGGAAAGAAATTTGATCAAGGCAGATTTTGAACACCTGCTAGGCAACCACTTCTGAGCCATCAGCGTACATCACGCAATCAACAAAACAACACTATAAATTGTAATTTTCCTCAAGCTTCATCTAAACACTTGATTACCCTTAAGCCTAAAGCTTACTTTTTCTTCTCAAAATCGTTATCAAAGATTTAGTTGGTGAATGGTTTGCCTGGGTCCTTGCCCGTCGGGCAAAGAAGGAGAGAAAGTTACTTGCCCGAAGAGAAGATCTACTTGTTTTTTCGAGCCCTGATTAGAATGACCTCACATAAACATGGCCTGGCTGCCAAGACAGTTTCAAAATGGTGGCATCTAAAGTCTATCTTTCAAGACAAATTTCTTCAGGATAGAGGGCACTTCAAAGCCTGACAAGGGGGGGGGGGAATACTTTAGGGTTGCAGAATCAATGGGGCATGTCCCCAAGATGTTGTATTTGAGAATTGAGGCCTAATTTAAAACTGTTACACCAGTTATACTAGCAATGCCACAAACTAAAATTACAGTGAGTTAGCTGTCCAAGAGGTTTGCCTTTATCTACCTACTTTATCTATCTTTATCTTTTTGCATTTTTTGCATCACCAAGAGTGGGTGACTAGCCACCTGATCCACCCCCATCTCCCAACTCCACCCCTGATCTAATTACCTACCTGGTGACAAGATCCTGCATCCATCTTTGTTTGTTTCATCTTCTCCTGAGAGTTTCTTAACCAGTTCAGCAGCAGGCTCTGATAATCGTGCAAGCTTTAGCAGAAGAGATTGTGTGTCCTGAGGAGGGAGAAGACCAGCAGCTCTTTTCTTCAAGCCATGTGCAATTCCAGCCTCTACGGCCCCTGAAAAAAGGCAAAGCAAGGTAAATACTAGTATGCGAAATAATATAGATTGTCAGTTTGACAGAATATCTCACTAACTGGAGAAAAGGACGACAGGCTTAGTGCATGTGCACATTCTGCACATCACAGCATTGCCTGAAGACTGGTTTTTGTAGGACTTTAGTGTTAAACAGGTTTGCTCAAAAATTTATGAAGAATGTATCTGATGCCTTGGGCTCATTTATCCCTTTTTGAAAGCCTCTTTCTTAGTAAAAGCCTATTTCTTACATTACTAAGTTTCAAAAGTTCTCAAAATTTTGGAAGTCATTTTGTATTTATAATGATGACATCTCTGCACGAAGTTGTATGTTTATAGAAATACTGTAAAACAATGATGTTGGTAAGGATGATTACAAAACCTTGATTCTGCAATAATATCAATTCATTGTTTCCTGGACAAGAGGAAACCAATACAATCTGTTTTGCTGTGATTTTGAAATCACAGACATGGCTTAGACAGAAGTAGTACCTTAAAATATTATCTAAGCAAATGCTATCTGCAAAAACACAGAATATGAACACTGATAAGAACCAAAAATATAATAACTAACTCCATTCCTAAATAAATCCATGTAAAGTATCTTAATCTCGATCTTTACGCTTAATTGTTATTTTTTGACAAAAAAGGCTAGAAGCGACCTGAAAATAATTATTTGACAAATCAAATAAACAAGCACACCCGACATGTAAACATAACTCAAAATTAAATTGTGCACAAAACTAATTTTAAAATTATCATTCTACAGTGTATGTCTAACATGCATGACTTGTACAAATACTATTCATTGGGACACAATAAAAACAAACAACTGAAAAACAAAAGCAAAATGTAAACGGGAAAGGTAGCTACGTGATCATCTCAAAAGTAGAAATAATATAATGTGTCAGCTATTAAGTAGCTGGCAAGTTATATTACTAGTCTACTTTTTTGGAATCATTATAAACATAATATATAATGGTTGAAATAAATTAATATTCATGTGCATTCCACAAAGGGCAACAAAAGATGGCAAAATATCTAATATAGGTTTCTTAAATTACAAATGAAGTTATAATAATTTAAAATTCTGTGATCTAAAAATACAAATCATTTAGACATTTATATTTACCACTCAAACCTTACAAAAGGGTGTCACTGTTAATATTCATGTGCATTCCACAAAGGGCAACAAAAGATGGCAAAATATCTAATACAGGTTTCTTAAATTACAAATTAAGTTATAATAATTTAAAATTCTGTGATCTAAAAATACAAATTATTTAGACATTTATATTTACCACTCAAACCTTACAAAAAGGGTGTTACTGGTCCTTTCCAAGTCATTAATTTCAGCTGCCTCAATAAATTGTTCAAAAAAAATGCATTCAGTATTCGCGAAGTATTTTTTCCAAATTGCGAAACGACAAAATTGTGCATAATAATTATCATCGACCTTGCATGATTAATCGCACGATACTAATAATTTTATCAGGAAACTGTATTTTTATCTCGAAACAAAAAATTCCTTTTCAATTTCAAACTGAAGACATAAAGTAAAATTAATTTGACAAAGTCGAACCTTTGCGTGAATCTCCTCACGATTGCTATAGGTTGACAAAATATTGAATCGCCTGTCAGCTTAAGTTCAGGTGAAAATCAGGGATTTTGGCCTATAAACATGGATTAGTCATAGGAATGCAACTTCTACACTGTTTTTCCACTAAAGTATGCATTTTACTTTTAATCCGCAATGAAGCCCTTTAAAAACACCAGGCTCGTTTATTTGTTTTGATCTTTTTGTGTACAAAATAAACTGCACAGGGTTTAGGAAGCGCTTCAACTTTACTCTTCCCACTACTGTGGAAATTCTTCAGACATGAAGCTAACATTCTGAATATGAACGAGCAAGATTCCAACACAAAAGATACGAGTCAACCTCCGATTGAAGAACGATTCTTTTTGTTGGGGAGAAAATTTGCTTCCACTTTTAAAGCTCGTTTTTTCACGAACATTCCCAGCTCGAACTGGTTGAGATATACCCAATCAAAATGACGTTCAGAAAAGGACTTCTAAAGCAACCTACTTTATATCAGAAAATTACAATCTAAGCGCAAAACAATATTAGAAACAAGGGAAATAAGTCTTACCGCAAAGGGAGGTTATGCTTGAGCTGTCTGCATGGATAAACTTGCGAGTGACAGCTTCTTCCATTAGCTGTTTGACCTGGGAAACGACATGAACATTCTAAAGCATTCGCACTGCTTTCAACTTAGCCTATTATTGTCTAGGAAACATAAAAACAAAGTTTCTCGATGAACTAAGCTCCTGAAAGACTAAAATAACCCTAAAAATCAAAACGTACATGGGCATAAAATCAAGGGATAAGAAAACATCAACTCATGATCGTTCGACACTTTAATCTTTCGAGCGAAGAGAAATATTCACTTTACCTCTTTCTTGAGGTTTTCCAGCAATTTTTTTCGCACCTCCGCATCTGTAAAGCAAGAGAATAGTGCAAATGTTAGTCTACCTTTTCTTCCATGGAAAAATCCTCGAACCTGCCAAAATACAGCAGATCTTTGCGGATTTTTACCTTTCGAGGGAGCCATGTTGGCTTTCCGGACAAAACTCAGTTTAACATGAATATTCAATAACGCTCGACCAATCACAGAGCGAGGCTTAGCAGAATGCATTGTCTCGTGCAGCGGGTCCGTAAATTTTTTGATTTTTATGAAATTCCTATTGGTCAGAACGTGAGCAATTTTTTCCCCGTGTTTTCATTACATTTATTTGGTTTTGTGTGTTTGTTTTTCTTCTGCCTACACTTTTCTTCGTGAACATCTGTCAGAGGCTGACAAATTGCTTCGTCTCCGATAACGAGATTCCCTTCATTCAAGAACTTTCAAAGGTATAAAAAGTAGAATCCTTAAAACCATGAGATTGGCAATTACTGTAATACGTAGACCCGGTAACACGGCAAATTACCGTTGTTTTAAATAAATCAGCACCTTTGGATCAAACACTGACATTGCGAACTCTTGTCTGCGGCTCAGCGCCAAATATGAAATAATTTTTTTCTTCGTATATTTTATTTTACGCCCGGAATACGGATACAACGGATCACTACGAACAAAGCGATCGAGGGAAAAGGGAGGAAAGGGAAAGGGAAAATTTAAGTGAACAGGCATAAAATATTCCACGGATATATTACATTGTAAACATGTGTAATGTCGGCAAAGATCAAACTATTTTCCATCAGTGTACTGAAATGTAATTTCAATGCGACTTAAAAACTTCCCGCTTCGCCGGTTATACACACTGAACTCAGACACACTTTGTGTTAGTCACTTTATAAAATAACATTTAACTGCGAACACCGGCTGGGCATTCTGTTGACAAGACAGGGTGTTGTCTCAAAACTATGAGTAATTTTCAGTGATATCTTGCAAGAAACAAAATTATCATTTTAACTGACTTTGTGTGAACCGTTTAATTTTTGTACATGCATCTGACAACCTCGATTCACGAGACAGGATCGGACCGAATGAAGGTTATATCATTTTCACCTGATTCAAGACTGCATTTCTGATTGCTTATTTATTTGAAAAAAGATCGATTCCTGTTTTGTAAGATACAACCGCAGTTCAAATATGAACTATTTCATATACACTTTACATCATTTCACTCCTTACGGGAGATATGAACTCAATAAATTGACCTTGCTCCCAATGTGTGGCTTCATAGCTCAGTTGGTAGAGCATCGCACCGGTATCGCGGAGGTCATGGGTTCGAATCCCGTTGAAGCCCCGATTTTTTTCAGGCTTCTTTCCAATTCCTTAAATTGGAAAATTTATTGCGAGGATCATACTTCACTTGCATAGATATCAGTACAGTATACGGGGGCGTGACTTCTCCTTGAGGGGCCGGTACGTTTAAGTAACAATTGCTAGTAAAAATTAGCATTTTGTTTTAAATAAAAACAACTAGCATTGGCGAATTACGTGACTGGATGAAACCTTGAACGGTATCATGCACGCAAGCTGAAGTACAACTGAGAACAAGGCAGAATATTAAATGGTATCAAGTTTTCAAAAATTTCTGCTGTGTTTAGATGCCGCCATGCCTTTTGATTGATTCTCTTGCAGTACGCACAGTTCTTAATCTGTCCCTGGTTGGCGCCATTCTATGCTTTATCGACCACAGGCAGCCCAAAGACTTGGTAGAGCTAATGATTACGTTAACTGTTAGGTGTCTAAGAAGGAAACAAAAGAATCAGAAAAACCGCATAATCAAGATACCACCAACTGAACAAAACACTGCAATTCTCAAAAGTAAATTGATCTACTCGACTGGATTGTGGCAATATTTTGTCGGTTAGTTAACGTTAGAATTCTCCAACAAATCCTTAGAATCACTAGGCTGACTAGGTCAACCATAGTCCATATCCTTCCGGTGACGCAGACGATCTGACGCGGACGAAGCCTAAAAGCGTCAGCGTGGGAGGCTAGGTCAACCATAGTACAGTCTAGTCTTTCTATAAATAACTCCTATTATAGTAATTACAGCTGGACCCCGCCAATTCCGCCAGCTCGGTTCTTCGAATTCCCCATTATTTCGAACTCAAAACCATTTTTCTTGGATTTTCCCTTCAGTCATTTACTCTCGGACATTTCGAACTCCCGTTATTTCAAACTGCATTGTATTTTTTGTTTCCCCTAATGGTTCGAAATAATGGGGTTTAACTGTATTATTATTCACGCTCCTGGAGTACCTTTAGGCTGCCTGTGAATCATCATACCACAGTGTAATGTTGAAAACAGCTATCATCAACAATAAACAATTATGCCCTGTAGCCTTGCATAAGTAACAACTATCGTAATCGGTTTTTCTTCCTTGGCAACAAAGAAGAATGGTCGGACAGCCCGCAAAGTTTTTTTTAAGGGTTCTGCTTGGCTGCTCCAAACTTCTCTTATCTTAGAGAACAATCGCTTTTTATACGCACAGAAATCAACCGGCCGCAATGAGATCGAGTTGAGTTTATTTCATTTCTCGCGCTTTTGGACTGAAAAATAACATGAGACGCTCGGATCTGTATCCAATACTCACCCCATGATATGAAGGTTCTAGTGGCGTTAATTTTTGCGAGCAATCAACACTGTGAGTCAATGGCGAGTGAATAGAATTTCCGTAGTCATTCTCTAAAGAAGGAAGGCCGTGCCTTCCGAAATAGTGGAAAATATATCCCAATACTGTGTAATCAGCCTTGCTAATTTTCGTCTAGAATTTCCGTCCTCTGCCTTCACTGTTAAAACCAGAAATACCAGCCGCTGTTCGAGAAAGGAGCCTGGGGAGAAACGAGACCAGACCCGAGAGAGCGGCGAAAATCCAACCTGAGAAATCGTCGGCCTCCACCAAGCTGGATTTTCCCAACTTAGAAAGAAAACTGATCGTGATGAAAAGAAACTGCGATTATAGAAATAATACTAATGATAATAACAATTATAGCGATAATAATAATAATAATAATAATAATAATAATAATAATAATGATAATAATAATACAAGAGACCATGATACCCCTAAAAAATCAAGAGGTAAAAATTTGATCATAGTGGCACTTTAATCATTCATCATTCATGCAGGGGAATGTCACGACTTCTATTTTACGGCTTCGGAGAAGTACGTAATATTTTCCCGCCCAGCTCTGAAAATGATTTCCAATGTATCAGTGCGGCAGTTCAAAACAAATTTTCAATTTCTTATTTAGATGGACACGACCTGATGACCGTTGGCCATTGCCTGCGCAATCATGGAATCGAGACTAAAAATAACTTAACTTTGACCAGGAGCCCATTACTCCTGCTTTGACAGCGTGACGCGAAGCTTAAAATAGATTTAAAAAGATTATCATAGGGCACGGGAATGTGTTCTCTCACCTCATTTTTCTCTTGCTATGGAACAGTAGGTCATAATGTTGTTTAGTTATGATGACCTGAGATGGTCACTCGACCATTCCTCTCCACCCCTGACGGGTTCAGCTGAGGTAGTCCAGCCAGGGGAGAAGAGAGTATGGTGTTCAGGCTTTTATTTGCCAATAATCCGTTTTCAAAGGGGTATTACTGATACCTGTATCTTCCGCTGTCATCTTTTCTTGTCGCGTGCTACCTTTTTTCCCAACATTCCATGCTAAATTCCTTGAGTCTACAAACTGGAATAGCAAAGAATTCATCGTATTCCGCGGCGTCCGGACTCTGCTTAATTCTTGCCCACTTCTCAGTAATGGCGATTTTACACCTCTTGCGACGATCACTGAGCAAACTATTACTCGCCGATTTTTCCTGAAAACACCACAAAGTCCAATACAACAAGATTTCTAAGTTCTTTGCTTGAAATGACTTAACTCCTTGTTGTACGACCATTGCTATATGCTCGCTAATGCCATGTATTTGACGCGACAGGTAATACTTTGGAGCTTGTCAAGACCGCTTGTGACGGTACGATAACTTTCACCTTCCATATTTATCTTATTCCCAGGTGTTCATCCTTCAGGTTATTTTTTAAAAGGCTTTTTGCGTACATGTACGCGCTGAAAAGTTTGGTAAGAGCGTCCTTTCGAGTTATTTTTCTTTCCCGTTCTCGACCTTAAATAATTTATTCAGTTTACGGTGGAACAACAATCCAAGAAATCAGTAAAGCTTCTGGTACCAGCAGGTTATTGTTTTTCCAATTTGAATGAGGTTATTAACAGTAATGAAACCGTTGGAGAGATTTAAAAAATATTTTGTATTTTATGTTCCCTTGATTAAAGAAGCTTTCACTTTAACAAGGGTGGATACTGATTTCGACCAGTCAGGATTATCAAGCACAACTAGACTGGTTATTTGGATATTCGGCTTTTTGTTAATGTGCAAAAATGCTGTCCACAACTTGCGCGTAAAAATCAACGTAATTTTTGTAAAAGGAAAACAGCATGATGAGAGACAAACCCGCATTACTGTTGAATAGAGTGGAAAAGAAACAATTGGATGAGTTTGTCTGTCAGTAAATGCAAACTGTGCCGCTGATCAGACGGTGCCGTGCTCGCTTATGGATAGCCACACAGCGCCCTCCTTCCAATAAGCCCCCTCTTATACCACAATCGATTCTCTCTTAAAAAAGGATTTTTAATGCTGAGCAACGCCAAGTACGTACGAATGCATTATCAAAACAATATTGTTTAATTTTAACCAGTATTAATACCACCGATTTCAGTCTGAATCCCGATTTTTGACAGTTATAATATCCAGTAGCGTTTTGATAGTCATCTTTAAACGCTGTTAAGGCTGAGTCGTGAAAATTTAAACTTGTCGATTTCACTTTTTTTTATATTTTGAGTAGCAATTCCTGGTTTCCTTAGCCTAGATAAAATTGTCAACCAACTGGTCCGCAGTTTCATAGAAGATGATACCCTATTCTAGACACAAACGCTGTGATTTATATACCCTATGCTAGAGTAAACTGCTTTAAAACCATACCCTTCACAGCGGCACATACCTATATAGCCCATATATGGCAGTACCTCCCCCGGGATCTGTGTCCTGTCTCCCCCATGTAGACTGTCCTAGGGCATTTATGGCAAGAAATATAATAGATGACGTTATCTGAAGAGCACGTGAAATGCCCTGTGATCTTTGTTGTCCTCATAGTGATGGAATTAAGGTTGGAATTAAAGACAGGTACGAGAGATTGTTTGTTTGCAGGGGGAAGGTGCTTAGTTGTTGTGCTGGTTGGTCAGGAGGAAAATCGCCATAGACTGACGCATCCCTCAAGTTTTTAGCTTTTCTAATTTCTGTAAGCCTTCAATGGTGATTGTGCTGAAAAATTACTCTGGTGCGACTGAATCGTCATTTGCCAAGGTGTTCTAGTTCCGGCTTAATATCTTACAGACAGGCGTGTTCTTGGGATGATAGATAGTCGCGGTCTGGTTTGTGTTCTATCTAACTAATAGAAGAGCTCTTGGTATAGAGACTGCCTTGCGTTCTCCCTCCTGTATAGGTTGGACGTGAGAACCACGCGTGACAAAGAAAGACGCCATGCGCTGCCTCTTCGAAGTCGTCATCCTCACTACAAATTTTCCCGCAGTCGTAAAAATCGGTTTGCTAGTATTAACTCTTTACACTTGAAAGGATGGGGCGACTTGAAGTTTAGGTCAGAGTGGTTATCCGTTTCTTTGCAGCATGACGATGTTATGTACCAGTGAATTCCAAAACCGCCCATTCCCCCCGGGCAATCCCTGGGCATGTGACTTGCATTAAGCTCCGTACAGTGGGGAATTTGACCCAAAATGAGGCCCGCCCGGAGGGGCATTTGATTTTCGTGTCAAAACATCTGTCAGCGGTCGGAAGCAAAAGGATTTCGCAATTCTTTGATACAGCATGTGAGCCGCGTTCACGGGTCATTGCTCTTGTCGAGTCCACGCGGATCTTTCTGTTGTTGTCATTTTATATAGTTATATCGTGGAATATGCCTTTGGTTAAAGTGTGCAGCGAAGACAAGCTGAACAAGAAATTCGTATTGGCTGAAAATTTTGCAGAACTTGTTTCCACAGTTGCTTTAACATGCCTGGAGGGTGGGGGATTTGACCCTCTTGAAGCTCTAACGGGTGGGGCATTTGACCGTCTAAACTGGCAACATAGCGGGAAATTTGACCAAAATTTTTCAAAAAAGTCAAATGCCCCGGGGTTTGCCCGGGGGGGCATGGGCGGTTTTGGAATTGACCGGTATATTACGACGCGGTACTAAGTGCATATGTACGAACGGGTGTTGACCAGAGGGGATTGGCTATGTGTATTCAAGTTTGGGATGGTAGCCGTTTGAAGCGAAGATCAAGAACTGCGTGAGGTCGTCTTGCGTCCATGGTTTTATTGCGATATAATCGCGCGGCATTTGTTCCTCGACATAGCCGACAAACAATTAAACAGGCCTAATTTGGGCCGAACTTACTGCCAATTGCGACACCACCGATTTGTTTGTAATGCTCACGGTTAAAAACGAAGGAGTTGAGCGTCAACAGTAGTTCAGCCATACGGAGTAATGTGTAAGTGTTGGGGGATCCATAACCTCACGTTTGTCGAGGAAATATTTAAGGGCGCCGAGTCCCTCGTTCAGGTCGTCGTTTGGAATCGGACTGTATATAGAGATTTGATGTCCATCGTGAAGATGAAACGATGTTCACCCCGGAAGCGAAAAGAGTTCAATATGGTGAACATGTGTCCCTCTCGTAGCTATCCTGTCTTCTTGTCACAAAAGGTGCTGTAACCTTGTCCAAGTACGACGCGTCGGTGAGATGTTGAGACGATCGGTCAGCCAGGATTTCACGAAACTAAACAAACACAAAACGAAGTCCAAAGATTTTTCTGCAGCTTGGCCGAATTTGTCTCCGAAGACTTGGACGATAATCGAAGAATTTAAGCGTCTTTTGCAAAGGCTTTTCACAAATAGCTTTTTGCAATATGATCGTACCGTTACCCAGATCCCAAAGGCGTCATCCAGCGCACGGTCAAGCGCCCCTCTCTCCTATCTTGTGAGTGGTGGTTGTCTCTGTAAGGTCGCGTAAGAGATGACAACAGAAGACAAAGGTAAACTATTCATTATTTCCGTTTTGCTTTATTCACGCACTCCGCAGAAAGAATGTGTGCTCCCGGGCCCTGTGCCGTAATCGTAATTTTTTGCGTCCAAATAAGCATGCGGGACTAAATTTGACTAAATTCTATGAGTCTGAGACGCGGGACGCGCAAGAAGATGTGGTGCTAAAATTAATAAGTCTTTGACCTGACTTAAGATTAAGAACATTTTTACTTTTTAGCCCATTGTAAAAACGTTAATTAAAATCTTATCATTGTCTGTAGGCTCTAATCTATTTTTTTAAGCCAGTATTTGACAACTTAGGTAGCATACAAGCCAGTGGCGGAAGACGGGCTCGAGGGACCCGGCCCACCCACCCCCCTTATTTTGAAAAAAAATAACTTGCAGAAGGAAGAGAAGCCGACAGAGCAAGCAAGCAAAACAACCCACCCCCTTCCCCGTTAGATCAAGGTCTGGGTCCGCCACTGCGAACCAACATAATATAACTGTTTCTGTTTAACCGAAAAACCCCACGGCAATTTCTCTTAACGATTCAGACTAGCTCGGTAGTTTCGACTAGGATCTACACTTTTTACTGTTTGTTTTTCAGTTGCGAAACATTTTCCCTGTGATCTAGAGTTCGTTTTAAAAGAAATTTAGATAACGACCCTACAGATTTATTTACGTTATTTCTAACGCATATATCATGGTGCAGGACGGTTCAAATAAACCAGCGCCGTCACCAGGGAAACGAAATTTGATGCACTGTTCTGTTGAATGCTCTCACTTCCTTCTCTCTCACAGAAAAAAATCATGTTTTTTTTATTTTTTTTTTTTTTAAAAATATGATTTCCCAGTTGATAATTCTTAACTACACATTTTAATTAGACTAGCTTTACTATCCTATAATAAAAAGAGAAAACAACAAAAATTGTAATACCAAAGCAAGGGTTATGCCTTATTCAAAAATATTTCTTGAATTCTGACCGTTGTCATGGTTTTAGTCAAAATCAGCAACCGAAATTGTGAACCACATTGAATCCTCCGCATTCAAATTGGAAGTTTCAGCTTGCAACTGGCTACGTTTACACTGGAGTAGAGAAAATGCGTTGTAACAAAGATTTCTGTTATCCTACTTGTACTTTATGGAACAACTCAACAGCCGAAGACTTGTCAAATTCAAAGGTAGGCTCGGTCATTTTCAATTAACCCACCAAACCGTTAACCGTCTTATATCATAGCATTGTGTGCACAACATGTCACACAAGGTTAGCCTGTTATAATATCCAAAAGCTTTCTGAAATTACAACGAAGTGTGCACGTTGAAACATTGCAAACTTTTGACCGGCTCGGAATTGTGTCAAAATCAGAGCCAGGAAAAAAATTATCGGAACATAGTGCCAGGGCTTTTTATTTTCTAGAGAAGCTGGGAAAACCGACAAAGATTTTCGTATTATCAGCCGAAAAATTTGGAAATACCTATTGAAACAATAGGAATCACCAAAATTAGAGAGCTTACGAAATGATACCCTGTACAAGAGGAAAACAACAGCTGGTTATGTTCTCAGTGACACTGTTACAGTAAGCCGCATTGGTTTATATGGGGTTGTTACTTAATTTACAATTTCGCGTTCAAGATCGAAAATTTTTTTCTAAGTGATGGTCTCGAAAAAGATCTCTTTATTAGTCTCGCTGTGTGTCATAGTGCTACTGAATTAATGTGAAAGTAGGATTGAGTTAGGATTGTCTGGAACTGCAGACTAGAACTTTTTTTGTAGAAAAACATACGACACGTTGATAGTGAGTGTGAAAGAAGTCTTCGATTGTCATGGAAAACCAGCTTTTGTCGACGAGCCAATTTTAAAACTCTTGTTTGTCAATGAAAAAAATTAGCATAATTATGCAGTCAGTTTGACACCTTCTGTTTGTATTTTGATCATCTTCTGACTCCATGTTTTGTGGTTAGGTTGTTCCAGTGCCTGTTCTAGCAGCGTGGCGGCTGATTGTGGGAGTTTACCTCCTTGGTTGGTGGATTTATAACGTTCTCTATTACCCGGCTTTGACATTTTTTATCTTTCTGACACACTGGTCCTTCACAGTATCCACAACCTACTTTCTGTTTGGAGCTGTTCTTTCAATCATAGCAACCGCTCAGGTAAAGACTAGGTTCTGGGATACAGTAAAATCCGCCTGTTAATTAATTAGACCCTAAGTTTCTCCAAATGTCTACATGTCCTTTGGTCTATCATCACGATAGCAAGATATTATGTAATGGAGTATTACCATAAAAATTTATCACTTCAGTTATTTTTTTCTACATATTTTAAATAGATCTTGTTTCAGTTGTTAGCTGTCAGTTCTTATATCATGGGGGTTTACTCTAAATTTTTGTCGTACAAATCTGAACCAAACCTGGGCCTACATGTTGTTGATGTTGAGTCTATACTGCATGCAAAATCAGTCAGTGGTCAACCATTACGTCTAACGCAAAAAACCAAGCTCTCCCCAGGGTCTCTCATCTTACCGCGTACCTGTCCATGGACGGTTGTAGCGTTGCAGTTGTGTCCTGCGTGGTAGATATGTCTTAAACGTTTTGACCAATTGTATGTGTCGTTGTTTCTTCCAATGAAATTGCGTTGTGACAGTGTCTTCTTAGAACGGAGATCAGTTACCAGTCTTATGGCTGCGTATTATTAGATAGAACCCATGATATGATTGGCTCAGTATATCCTATTACGTCAGAGGACATGTCTGCCATATAAGACATAACTGCAACGGTACAGACGGTGACGTTCCCGCCAAAATGACTGCTGCTGATCAATACAAACATTTGTCTAGCTCAAACTTACGAGTGCCTTAACTTTACCAAGATGATTGCGCGGTGCCACTCCACGGGTTATTAAAGCTGACGGTGCCAAATCGTGGTTCTGCCTAAACCGCTAAGATGTATTGCAGCCCTATGGGGTTAATGGCGTATTGCCAGCTAAGGAGGGCTTTAGGATTTGAGAGGAGAGGGTAGGCAAGTCCCTTACCTTATTAAAATTCTTGATACCTGCTGGACCCTGCTGGTTCTAATTCTCTACTCATGCTGTTCTACCCGAGGGCTATGTTAATTTGTGGTTATGCTTTCTTACCCGGTAGCAATACAGGAACCGAGTATCTGAAGAGCCCACTGAGCCACCACTTTCTATCATGTTTGAGCGACTGGAAGCCACTGACGCCGAC
>CM042753.1:2103780-2116161 GCA_022496165.2 Catalaphyllia jardinei | reverse complement strand
AATAATAATAATAATAATAATAATAATAATAATAATAATAATAATAACTTTGTTTATCCTGGTAAAAAAACCGGTCCGTCATTCAACAAAGGTTGATAGACTGGTATTAATCGGTGACCAGAATATATAGAATATTAACAAGGAAGACAAATTTACAAATATTTGCGGAAATATAAAAAAGAATTAGGCATTGCTGTTACAAATATGATTGGCCCTATCTATGTTCAAGTAATAATGAAAAAGAAATAATATAACGGCCAGCACATCGAAAACGCCTATCGATTTTCATCCAGAGTTGATCGCGACGATCGTGAACGATCTGGTGAACGATGGGGCAAGCGCCTTAAATGCGATGGCAGGGCCATCTGAATCTATTACAGTATGAACTGCCAGGTTAGACAAGAATTTAGTGCCTTTTCTGTAGCCGTCCGACTCTCACCAAAACAATATTATGAGATCCAAGTTCGGTCTCGCAAAGCCGGATGCTAGCAAAGTTGTCAGGATTTGAGGAAATCGCCTAAACATTAACGAGAATTTCACGAGGTCTTCCGAAGAATTACGACACTAAACTGAGTGGTTTTTGACCAAGATTTGTTAAAATTAAAGACAACAGACCAGTAGCTAGCAAACTCACTTGATGCATGCTTATGGCGTGGGCATGCAAGGTTAACTTGCGCCCTATAAGCGCCTATTTGTTATTATTATATAACTTCGCTTCTCTATTTCCACAACTTGACTTGACTTAATTCCTGTCGTTCCGTACGGAACATAGGTCGTCCACCAGTGTTCGCCAACCCCCCCTGTCCAGGGCCTTCTGCTCAAGCTGACCCCACGTCAGGCCAGCGACCTTCGCTTCAGCTTCAATTGAGCGCCGCCAGGTGGTCTTCGGCCGTCCTCGCTTGCGCTTCCCTTGGGGTGTCCACCGTAGCCCTCTTCGTGTGACGTTGTCTGCAGGTTTTCTCAGGGTGTGTCCAAGCCAACGCCACTTGCTTCTCTTGATTTGTTGCACGATTGGCTCCTGAGCTGTTTTTCTCCACAGCTCTTCATTTCTCAGCTTGTCGTACCACCGCACTCCGAGGATCTGGCGGAGGCAGCGGTTCACAAAGACTTGTATCTTGGCCATCGTTGACTTCAGCACTCTCCAAGTTTCACAGCCGTACAGAAGGACGCTTTTCACATTGGAGTTGTAGATACGAAGCTTCGTGTTGAGGGACAGCTTTGTTGATCGCCAGATGGATCGAAGGGTATTGAAGACACCTTTTCCTATCCGAATGCGGATGTCCTGATCAGTTCCGCCTTCTGTGGACACAGTGCTGCCCAGGTAGGAGAAGTCCTGAACTTCCTCGATGTTGTCCTGCCGGATGGTGAACGTAGCTTCGATTGTGTGGTTGTCTATTTCCACAAGCAATGTCATAAATTCTTGCTTTTAGCTGTGTAACATCGAGCCGGTTTTGATTGGGAAGTTTGGAGAAACTCAAAACAAGCGGCGACTCAAGCTGGCAAATCTCTTACACATCTTTTGTACTCTCTAACCTTGCTGTGCGCCGTTGCTTCATGTCAGAATACTGACCGACCAAATACGGTAATACTTTATTTTAATATATACTAAAACAGTGGATAGCGTTGAAGGCGCGCGCCGATTGGCTAGTCAAACTCCGAATATCCTTTGCTATTTACCTCCGAGCAACTCGAGAAAAAATGACGTCCCGGTTTGCAACCGTGCATGACAAGTGAAGGAATTATCCAAATTAATCTTTTGCGGTGTATATTATCTCAGTAGGATGATTTCAAAACCCGATTTTTATATGCTAATTGGAATCTTTAAATGCTGATGTGCAAGAACAGTACCGTGAACCAGCACGTTCTAAAGTACACCGTTCTAGTTTCGAGCTGGTTTCTCACAAACACAAACAGCATTTCTTGCAATGCTTTAATCGTTTTTTTTTCATCGAACACAAGCGCTCTCGATCTCATTACAATCAAGGTCTCGCTTGAAACTTGAACCAATTTAGGGCCTGTTTACATGGAGATAGGGTGACCCTTCTAGAAAGGGCACCCTCTTAGAAGAGTAACCCTTGCCTATTGTATTTTCTGGTTTGGTTTACATGAGAAGTAGGGTCACCCTAGGGGTAGGGTCACCCTACCTGCTAGATAGGGAAACCCCCATGGGAGGGCCAACTTTTGCCATGTAAACACTTCAGGTGGGGTCACCCTCCTAGAGGGGTCAACCTTCGTGAGATCGGATTGCTGTCAGATTGCCGCGAAACTCGGCGTTTTTTTATTAGAAGATACGACAGTAAGAGCCCACAACACTGAAAAACCGCAGCCAAAGAGGCAAGCGTAAGAAAAATTGAATTTACCGCCAAATTACTTCGCTTTTTCGCCATTTTGGTTGTTTGTACTTAGCGACCGCGCAGTTGTCCCTCTTGGCGCCAAATTCAATAATAATCGCGATAACCCTAGGGATCAGACTTTGCATGTATAGGGGGGCTATCTTTTGCCCCTTATAGAAGGGCGACCCTACTGAGAGGGTCACCCTATCTCCATGTAAACAGGCCCTTAGAAAGTTTAGCTATGCGCTGATAAGGCGTATCCAGATGCTGGCTCACTACTGACATCCGTAAGAGCTAACCAGATGCTTTCATTAAATCACAGGGACAGAGGCCAGCGAGAAGGTTTTAATACGCTCCTCTCTAAGA
Organism: Catalaphyllia jardinei; assembly: GCA_022496165.2. NCBI lineage: Eukaryota > Metazoa > Cnidaria > Anthozoa > Scleractinia > Caryophylliidae > Catalaphyllia > Catalaphyllia jardinei. Next base: position 2,113,462 of record CM042753.1, on the reverse strand, counting down.
GGAGGATAAAATAGAACGCGATTGTAAGGAAATGAAAACCTACGAAGCGATAGGCAGATTTGATGGCACCCACACAAGCTCATGCCCCTTTGCGAGGAGTTAGTTACTCTTTTATCTGAAAGAAGGGTGAGACTCTTCAAAACACTTTAGAAGATACGGCGAAAAGTAAGTAAAACAGTTTCCCACAAATTTGCACACGTTCTATTTACGTACTGAACTGTCTATAGACGCGCTCAGGCCCGGTTCATACGTAGCATTTCTGCCGTGTCGAATTCAATTCAACGAATTAAATTCGTCAGAAATTCAACGTCTGAATCAGCTGTCGCATTTCTGCCGCACGTTCGACTGGTCTTGTCGCATTATCCGACAGAAATGCGACACCGATTCAAACGTCGAATTTCTGCCGTCTCGAATCTAATTCATACATTATGTTAATGTATTGAGCATGCGTAAACTGAGGCTAGCTATCTAAGATGGCGTCACGGAGGAAAGAGTCAGATCCAGAAGAAGAAAGCTCTTTGTCTGACAATGAAAATTTGGTCCCGACAAAGAAAAAGACACAAGGCAGAAAAGCGCAGCGGCAAGATAGTCACGTTGCCGACATGGCAGATGTTATTTGCTCCAACGATAACTTTGATGAGCACAATCAACACCAAAAGTTGAATTATTAACCTATGCTTTTGCTGAAGACAATGCTGCATTGTTAGCCTCCTTCTTCGCCTTCCATCAATATTTTTGGAAAAGTAAAAAGCCTCCGTTGAGTATCTTGGTCCGCCATATTAGATAGTTACGTAACCTTTGTAACATCTTTCCGCTAACCGACATACGGGCAGTATCAATTTAAAGAGTTAAGTTCGGCAGAAATTCGACGTATGAATCAGCTGTCGCATTTCTGCCGCACTTAATTGAATTGAATTCGACACGGCAGAAGTGCGACGTATGCACCGGGCCTCAGTAATATTGAATGCTAAAACGAAATTAGTTCTTGTTTTAGCACATTTTTGCTTGTGCACGTAGCCATCATTTATTTATTCTTGTCATGGAATAACAGACACTTTGCAGTTGTTCTAGCTAAGCTTTATTTCCAAGCAGCATCTGGAATCTGTGCAACGAAAGAGTTAAAAAACATCGTGTCTGTTCACAGGCTCCCCAAGCTCAAAATACGTGGTGTATGCTACAGCTTGTATATATAGAGAATTGTATAGGAAAATCGCCCAACGTAAAAAAAATTGTGTAAATGACTATCTCATTTGAAATAAAGTTTTCCTACCTCAAATGTGTGGCGAACTTGTCTCTTGTGCCGATTTTAGAGCCATTCTGACGCCGTTTAGTGAAGTTATTTGAAACCGTTACCCCTTGGATAGTTGGGAGAGCACTTAGGTAGCCAGAGATGCTCTCGGCTGCGCCTCGAGAATCTCTAACGCTACCTTCGTGCTCTCCAAACTATCCGCGTGCATCCCGAATTGGATAGACGCACGTTAGACATTGTCTATTACTTAACGGAACAATCCAAACCCTACTTCGAACCTTTGACTATTGTCTGGTAAAGATGTTTACTTTAACGTAAGTATTTCGGAGTATTTTTTTGTCTACATTTTCTTTGCTAGCGTTGCACTCGGCTATCGCCTCGAGCAACTCTTACGCCTCTTTCGGGCTCTCCAAACTCCCCGCGTGCATCCATAACTTGATATACGCACGCTAAGCCACTGCTCGCCTCGAATAGCTGTAGCTAACTGCGACCAGTGGTACATCATATTTTGTATTTTCTCTATTTTCCTAATAAACTTGAATTTGAAAACTTGCAATAGTCATGCAGTAACAGAGGAGGCGATTAGCATAAAACATCACGAAACTAAAATAATTAACAGCACAAATTGGTCAGAGAGTTCTTAGCAGTCATCAGAAAGAGAGAAAAACAACTCAGAGTTTTAGCTTATATGACAAAACTTTCTAATGAAAAGCGTAGAGGCAACTTGCAACGAAAGAACAAAACCCAACTGAACCTCAATCACGGCGATCAAACACAAACGTAGCGATTTGTTGATAATCGCAGACTCAATTAATTTTGCTTTTTTTAAAGATAACTTTGTACTGAGTACAAGTGCAGTATGTTCACCTGTTTGATTCCTGGGATGCTGTGAAGTCAATGCACTACTTATCCGCTGTACTAAACAGAACGTCAGCAATACTAAGTAATTTCACTTTCTTGAGCGAAGAACTCGTCAAGCGTAAAAACAATGTGTCACTCAGTGCAAAGCAAAAACCAACTGTGTGTAAAGAAATAGACAGCTCAGTTTTAATTTCTTTTTAACTCCTTTATCTTCCTCGCCATTAGCCATGTACTTCTCCTTTTTGTGGTAATTAATGCCCAACGGTGCGTTAGCAGTAACGTCTTTATCAAATGTTTCGTGACAACTTTGTGGAGCTCTGAGGGTGACTTTGTGCTCATTTCTTTTTAACTAAAAGGTGATAATTTCAACAACCCTCGTTAATTTGCATAAATTTGTGTCCTAAAATACATAGCGGGAAGCCAACCGCGCGTTAAAAATAAATAACTAGGTTTGTTTGTTTTTTGTCTTTTTTTAAAACGTGTTTGGCCTCACGCGTATGCTCAGAATAGCCAGTATCCGCAGAAATGTTAAATCTGATCGCTTTCTTTTTGTTTGTTTCATTGTCTGCGGATTGAGTGGTCCGGGATCAAGCCGTGGCCGGGGACATTGTGTTGTGTTCTTGAACAAGACACTTTACTCTCACAGTGTAACAAAGGCAACAAGCAATACCTCGACCAGAACAAATATCATGTTTATACCTGACAGCTACTATTGCAGCGGCTAACAAATGTGAATTCTGCCTCTCTCCACCCAGGAGTATAAATGGGTACCGGCGAATTGTTGGTGAAACCTGATAAATTGCAGGGGAGTGACCTGCGATGGACTAGCATCCTGTTCAGGGGAGGTAGAAATACTCTTAACCTGCACATCATGCTACGGAAAGCACGATAGCCTCCAGCAGCTATAAGGCTTCACTTGTTTCTGTTTTTCGTTGTTAGGCCAGCCGTTACGAATCGTTCTCTTCGAGACGACCAAAATTATCAACAAATTGTGTTTCTTCGCTGCTGGTTCACTGAGCTGTGAGTTATCGAGGTTGATCAATCTGTTTTGTTAGACCTAACAATTGTTTTACCTTACACACACTTTATTGAGCATACCTAAAAAGGGTTTTCAGCATCAATATAAAATAAATGAATAAGTTCATTATTTAACTAACTAATAAAAAAAACCGTGTACAACAATATCTAAATAATAGCAAAGATATAGAACCTTAGTATTGTAATTAAAAATGACGTAAAAAAGGCAACAAGCAATACCTCGACCAGAACAAATATCAATAGATTGAGTGGTCCGGGATCAAGCCGTGGCCGGGGACATTGTGTTGTGTTCTTGAACAAGACACTTTACTTTCACAGTGTAACAAAGGCAACAAGCAATACCTCGACCAGAACAAATATCATGTTTATACCCACAGCTACTATTGCAGCGGCTAACAAATGTGAAGTCTGTAAATTCATTTGTTCACCCAGTTTTGAGCTTGGTATATTTCAGTAAATAAAGGAATTTCAAGATTTCGAAGCATTTCTACGGACCCCTCTGTTGCAATGTAACCCATTAGCATCATGACGTGACGGCAATAGCGCTCAATCACGTGTACATAGCAGGGATCCGCAACTAGTCGCCACTTCTTTAAAACTTCGAAAGAGTTTCTGACCACAGACACTGGATTTCGTTCTTCCGCCTTCAAATCTTTCAAGCTAGGCTGAGTTATATTTACCACCCAGTTTGTGACACTCTCCAGTACCTCAAGTCCAGCAAATTCGTACAAATAGTCTAAAACCTTCAGTGGTTCAATGGCTAAGTCTTCAAACCGCGCCAGTGTTACACGGCTACGAAGAGATGGACCAAACTCTTTCACCAGGTCAAGATTCCTCTCAGTCATTTCACAACGGGAATAAACAAACTGCTTCATCGATGGCCTCTCTAGCGAGTCAATTTCCTTGAAAAAGACCACTTTCTGAGAAGACATTACAAGTGGTCTCATATCACGTATCAAATGAATAACTTTGCATTCAATTCCCGCTACTTCACACACTTCAAAAAGCTTATGAATCGATTGTCCGGGAATTCTTTCCATAAGAAGCTTATAAACAGTTGTATCGTGTTCTCTGCATGATTGTTCGAGATCTTTTTGCTTGACAGGAAGGCAATAATACTTATTCCATCTAGGGTCTTCTTGTTTGTATTTGCAAAATGGTGGTGAACTTAATGCTCGGCTTTTAAAGCGATAAAAACGACCAATATTCCACGTTGAATTTCCCAAACTAAAATCACACTGAAAAATATGGACGAGAAAATTCGTCGCAAACTCGTCATAATCCTTGGCTTGCAAGCCTCGAATCCCATGCAAAGGTTCAAAGACATAAAACACTAGTGGATGTTTATCAAAAATATCCGCAAGAAATGTTGAACCGGATCTGCCATGAGCGACAATTAACAAAACCTGTCTCTTTCTTGTCAGAGGTGGCATCAATGTCGTTGTTGAAGCATCGTAGTTAGCGTTCTCCCCCTGTAGATGTGGCGGCCTAGTTGGATCTGCTACTGAAAGCAATTTCTGTGTTACGCGGTGTAAGTCTCGACTATTAGCTATATCTACAGACGATTTTTCGCGAAAAGCAAAAAACAAACCAACAGAAACAAGAGAGAAGGATAACAGCAGACCACACTTAAGATTTCGACGTCGAACCATTGTCGTTTTCACGTTTCAGCGCTCCCTTGTTGGGAACATTGAGTATATTTAGCCTACAAACTGATACATAAAAAAGCAGATTAGCGTCATCAAATAGGCTGTATGTAACAAGCCATATGCATACATATATTTAAACTGAAAAGTCGGTCATGTTAAAATGCGTGTAAAGGCCTGATTAAAACTGTACTTACTAGGTAGATATATACAGCTCCAAGAGCGAAACGCGGTAAATTAACATTTATGGGTTTGAACCGAATTTTTAATTTATATTTTACTAGAAAAATTAACAGGTCATAGTAGGAAATTAAAATATTACTGTACCTGAATATTAATTATCGGAGCTTTCTCTATCAATAACAAGCAGTGTTGTGGATTCTACTTTGTAAGTACAATGCGGAATATTAAATGTTTCAGGAATAAAATCGCGCTGTATTCAGTTTATTTGAAATGCATGCCCTTGTGGAAGATAGTTGTTGCCTGACAACTGCCGCAGATGTTAAGTGTGGGAAGCGAAAATATTGAAGCAATAAAGGTAAAATATGTAATGAATTATCACTTTTCAATTGGCAAAACCTGTGCACATGTATATGTTATTAATTTTCATGACCGGGAGTATTTAATTAATTCCGTTTTTAAACAGTCAACTGACGAGTTACTTAAATTTTTATTATAGTCAAACTTTCAGACACGCTTTTATCCACAGCGGAAGGGCTCGCAATATTTAAAAATACGAGCAGAATAATGTTTTAAACCCGGAAATGATTATCCTTAATCCTGAATCGTGTTATTTAGTGACATCGGAGCACTGTTTGTCGCTCAGCTGCAACATTTGCGTGCAAAGTTAAGAAGCGACTCACTCAAATTGACGATGGTAATAACTCCTTTATTTAAATGCGAGCTTGCATCTTTTTTAACTTGCAAATAATGCTAATTAGTACCAGGTGGTCTTAACCTATTAGTCAATTCCAAACTTCCCCCTGGCAGCCCAAATGCATACATTTGATATTTCAAACTGTTCAATTCCCCAGCTTAGAGTAATTAAATATCTTCTTGGAAATTAATTGTCCAGTAATGTTTCAAAATGTTCCTCCAAAGCATCGGAGAAACGAGCAAAGGTCGCCATTATGTTGTGAACCTTCAGCCGCTCCACACTAATGGTTGATTGTGTATGATAGCTCAGCCAATTAGAATTCAGCATTTGAAATGGTGCATCACAGCGTAGTATAACTCTATGACGCTAATTTAGATATTGGCAAAGGATGCTAGTTGATCATTTCTTTTCCAATTCCATCTTGACTTCGCGAACGGGATTTTGAGCGCGATGCTCAACGAGTTTGCTGGAATTCGAAAAGTATCTGATGAGTCTCTTGGCCGAGACGAAACGCCGCGTCATACCAGCCACGAAATTTACATTCTTCACAAGTACTTGACAATTTTTTAATTCGAATAAGCGAATTTATTTTTTACTCTCGACAACGGTATTGTTCGTCAAAATCGCATTTTTTCTTCCCGGACTACGTGAACTGAAATCGATCTATTTAGCACCCGACAGTAGATGGAATTGCTTTTAAAGGCATATAAATTAATTATTTTCTTGTGTGTGTAAACAAATGTTTCTATGAAATTCAAGATAATTCATCAAGTAGCAATAATTCACCTGAAGACATCAATTATATAGAACTCGCCGCTTTCCTATGTTTCGTTTTGTCAAACAATACATTTTCTTCACAACAAAAAGAAACTGGAATTAACGGTCAATTAACTTGCTCCACATTTTTCACGCTATTTTAAGTCAAAAAATATAACGCGAAGAATATGATTCTAATTGATGGTTTTGAAAAACAAGCAAGAATTTTTTTAAATGATCTCAAAACATCGCAATTTTTGCGATTTGCATGCGTGCTATTTTCAAATTTAATTAGAAGCAATATTTAAAGTTGTCCCGCGGTATTGGCTAACATGTAAGTGATTTTAACATGTAAGTGATATCTGCTTCTTGGGGGATTCTGTTCTCTTGTAGTAACCATTTGGTATACTTAAAGTTGTAATTTCAGCAAAAGGTTTTTTTCGCGCTCCACTGCTTCAGAAAGTTTTTACCGTTGTGCAGTGAGCAATCAGATTGTCACGTTGATATGAGTCATGGCGGTCGGTTTATCTTACAACAGTCAACGTTTGTATGTGAACAACCTTTAACTGCTTTAAAAACAAAATTCGTTCATATTTTTAAGTTTCTTACCATGGATCGCCTCTAGCGCTGATGGTCCCGGCGACATGCCGCACATGTCACCGAACACAACATGTTGCGATAGTTTCACCATTTAATAAATCGACCGACAGAGATTTAACTAAAGGCTGCGCCGTGAGATATCTTGTTATTTACATTGTACTGATTTTGCTGCTGTGATGTTTTCTCAGTCCAATTACCTCGCTGTTCAGTTAAAGGGAAGAACTGACCTAGCTATGCCTTATCGTGATTTGTCAATACTAGAAAAAGCGCTTCTACCGATTACTTCTACCTCAATCTATTTTGAATATCATCTACTTACATGAATGGGTTGAACTCTTGTGAATTCAGTGGCTAAATAGAGATTCAGTATGGTAAGTTCGTTGATCTCAGTACAGCAGTTGGTTTACTGACTTGTCAAGTAAAATGTGATCTAGTCACTCTTTGTAACTATCACCTAAAAAGTCACATAAACAACACCTGTGAGGGCGATTATCCGTCGCAGGCCGGCCAATATGAAATGAGATGAATCAACAACAAATAGCAATAAAATCACCTGAGGGGTGTCGGAAGTCATGGAGGATGCAATATCGAAGTGAAGTCCCTAAATAGATCACGGCACATCTATCGCGGCGGCTTATATTAAGTGTACGTGGCCCACGGCGACACTACAAAAATGTTTATCATCTAGTATTCATATAAGAAAGCTGATGAATTCTCCAACAAAATTATATCTTCTGCTACAAAAACATTTTATTCCACAAAAGGACACGCGGGAGAACTCTTGAGTGCTGGGTAATGAATGACGGATTATAGGAAGCCAATACAATGGGAAAGGCTATCATGGTTGGTACATACAATGTTACGGTAAACTGAAACCTTTCTGCGTCCCAGTCCACATCTGTGTTAATGGGTGGAACAGAGGAATGATACGGATGATGCAAGCAGCAGCCATGACGTCACCGAATGATAAGCCACAAAAAACTGATGACAGAACTGACACTCCTAAGGCGTGCTGATGTACCTTCTTTATATAATAAACGGCTTCAGAATATCACAGTACTAATGTACAAAGTCAAACATGGTCTTGAACCTGACTGCGTTTCTGAACTATTTGTCCGCAAAGGCTCTACACACTCGCTACGGATTAGTGACTTTGTATTACCACGTTTTGAAACTATACGTTATGGCAAGCACTCTGTTAGATATCTCGGGCCATTGTTATGGTCAAAACTTGCCGACAATCAAAGAGATTCGCCCAGTTTACCTGTTCTTATAAACAGAATAAGAGAACTGAACCTTGCCGACATTGTAATTAAACATAGGCACGCAAGGCGTGCAAGAGTTCTTTTTTTGTGAACTGAAAGGCTTCGGAGATAGCAGAATTGGGGGTTTTCACATGACGTCAATAAAATTTTGACGTCAATAAAACTTTGCAAAACTATTGATCCTCCTAAGGTTTAACTTTCATGATGTATAAGAGCAGCTAAAAAGTAATAGTCATAAAAATTTTCGCTCTGAATGGGTTCTTGGTTTTGTGATAGACCACGCTTTAACATGACGGCCAAAAGAGCTGTTATGTTGGTTGAAAAAGGTAACTTATTTCGGGAAATTTGGCCATCTAAACAGTTCATGTATCAGGAAAAGTATTATTTAAATGTGACAGATGTTTTTGTTGATTTCCGGCCGCCATGTTGGTGCCCATGTAGATGGCACCAACATGGCGTCTCCATACAAATCTCTATAAATTTGAGTAATTAAAACAGTTCTCCGCATATCTCGCTTAAGAAAAATTTCTGCGACCTGAATCTTGGCGAAAGTCTTTGCATATTTATCTTCTTTCTTTTTCCAGGTTCTGGACTTTATCTGTTGAACGGTTTTTATTTTTATCTTGTTATGGCGTGACACTGAAAACCAGCAATTAAATCGATGACATGTAAAATGTTTTACCAAACAAACTACAGTAATCTGACACATCAGTTTATTTTCTAACTGGCAATTTGATTCGTTTTTTGATTTAACCCACACTGTGATTGGTGTAACATGCGCACATGCATAACACCCCCTCACTCACCGATCTCATAGCCCTTTCAACCCCAAGAGGAATTTTTGTTCCAAAATACTCAAATTAAGAAAACTATTCGCATTTTATACGAGTCGTAAGTTTACCCTTTTTACAAAACAACACTATTTCACCGAAAATGGAAAGAAAGAGAAAAAACTTTCTGATACGTTGAAAGTCTGATTTAAACAAGAGGCCACAACTTGTTAGCGCTAATTGAATTTACTCCCATGTGAAAAATAAAAGTGTTAAGTTACCATTTGTAACTAAAAATAGCGATATCTCGTTTTGTTTGTTCAAACATTTCATGGGAACAAGTGGTGACGATTCGTAAGCTCTAATTGAATTTACTCCCTTGTGAAAAACAGAAGTGTCAAGTTACCATTTCTATTGAAAAGAGCAAACATCCCGGGGAAACAACTGCTCACAATTCATCACCTCTAATTAAATTAACTCCTTTGTGAAAAACCAGGGCGTCAAGTTACCCTTTCAAGTGAAGTATGATCCTCGCAGTAAATTTTCCAGTTTAAGCAACTGGAAAGAAGAAGCCGGAGGTCATGGGTTCGAATCCCGTTGAAGCCCTGATTTTTTTCAGG
>CM042753.1:2088407-2102353 GCA_022496165.2 Catalaphyllia jardinei | reverse complement strand
CAGCAGAATAAATATGGCCGTTCTCAACTGTATTGGGATCAAATCTTTACCTTTACAACAGGAAATTTGATTGGTGTTTAATGGTAGCTCCAATCTGATTGGTGTGACATACATACATCTCTCACTGATCCACCTGCCCATAACATACACGACGCGCCGACTAAGAGGTATTTTAACAGCAATTGCTGTAATGTTTTTTGGTCAATAGAAATATTTTAGTTCTTAAATTTTAAATTTTATCTTGAACATAAGCTCTCCCACATTCATTAATTTTAATCAGTTTCTTGTAAATATTTAATTCTTATAAGTACAATATTTTATTAGTGTCCCCAATTAGTCTACTTAGGCTAAACACATCGACACTGAAATAAAGGTTTTACTTACTTACTTACATTTTCAAATTAAAATTAAAATTCAATCGTAATGTTCTTCCAAAGCAGAGAAATTGCCCTCAATAGAGAAAACAGGAATCAGCTTCTATCAAAACACCCACATGAAATGACTAATGTGGTGACAAATACTGGCCGAGAACGCAACTACAGCTCTTAAAATTTCCAGCATTGTTCCTGATATTACGCCTCGAGTTCTCAAAGGACCTTGGTCGGAAATTTATCGCGTTACAATTACTGCATGTACATTTACTGTGACTGTTCGAAGAGAGTGGTCAAGATATCAGTAAAACATTAAACAATATTATTATTGGATGAGGTTTCTGGGATATCCAGAATAATCAAGGTCGAGGTAAGGGTTATCAGCCTCACCTCGACCTTGATTATCCTGGATATCACAAAAAAATTATTCTGGATATCACAAAAAAATTATTCTGGATATCACAAAAAAATTATCCTGGATATCACAAAACATTATTCTGGATATCACAAAAAAATTATCCTGGAATATCACAAAAACTGAATATAATAATCGTTTTATTTTACACTGAACACAAAAACTTGGAGGTCATGTTTCTGCTTCTTCACTGACAGCGAGCAACACGAATCACGCGAAGTTGACATGATTACCCTTAGAAATCATGCACTGCGGTCATACATTACATGATTACTCGTGACCTTCAGTGACCTTAACATGATTATTGAATAATCTGCAGTTATGACATCATGGGTGCTGATTTCGAAAATTCACTGTACGGTTTCGGCCAATCAGAAAGGAGTTAGAGAGTTCAATGTATAATAAAACAATAATGGACCAATTGCAGCTCACTGAGCACAATTAATGTTCAGAGAACAGACAGCACTGTAAACTCTTAAACTTTTATCTCGATAGATTGGAGATATAAAGTCATTAATTGGGTCGAAACTTTCATCCTCGGGATCAACCGCATATTGAACGCATAATTGGGAACCACCAAGCACCGCTTTCGAACTTTCCCGGTTTGCATAAAACGCTTTAGACTGTTCGGGGAACCAACAAGAATTTTCCTTTTCATCATGATTTGTCACAAGATCCTGTCTTGAATTCTTTCTCTTTGGTACATTAGATCGCTCCATCATTTTATTTTGTGCCTTTGTGGATTTTCGCTTCTCATACAATTCCCCTAGACTGGTAATATCCTTTCAGAATCCTTTCTGATAAGGCAACACATTTGTTACTGTACAGGGCCCGTCAAATAACCTTGTTCAAGGCCCTGAGTGAGTTCTCATTGCAGTCTATCTCTCATTGTACAATGACCACAAGCTAATCCTCGCATCTTTTCCACCAGCAGCTAACAGCTGTCCATAGGCCGACAAGTTTTCTGAAAAATCCACGGCGTTGACAGTATCTACATGATAACTGAGGTACGCCAGAGGTGTAAGCTTTCTCCAGTTGTATATTCTCAACCTGTAAATAAAACATCCAAAACGTTAAATTATATCTTTATCGTACGTATTTCAAGCTTATTCTTTGATGCGACTGTGAGGTTGGCTCAATTCCAAATCAAATGCTATCCGCCATTGGAAAAATGGATAACAGGCCCCCAAAAATGGAAGCCTTTTAAAAAAATACTAATAAACTATTATTATTATTATTATTAAAACAACAAAAGCAAAGAAAATTAAGAATCAGGGCAATAAGGCAGGGTCAGCGCATTCAAATTTTTTTTACCCCTGTAACAATTGCGACAAAGGTAACAAGTTTAATACTACAGGTGCTAACCCTATCTCCATCACTGCATTACCCCCTGCCCCGCCCTGCCCCATATGCTGGAGGCAATCATTGAAAATTGCACTTTACCTGCCATCCCATCCACCAGAAGCTAATATTCTGCAATCTTTTCGGATCTTGATGGAGGCAATACCAGGGTTCTTAAGCTCCATCTGTTTGTCCACTGACAAGGTGTACTAAAAGAAAAATGAAGGCAAACAGTTCTAAAATAAGTATATGTACAAACTTTTCCTCCTAATTATCATATGTTTCTTTCAATGTATTGTAAGCCCTGAGAACATGGAATACTGTGTACCATATGCAGTGGCATTTGGGGGTAACTTCTCATTTTATTTTTGACAGTCTTTTATTTTTCACCAAATTAAAACATCAAGGAAAGTTGTTGTTTTTAACTTAGTGTGTCTATTAGTGGTAGGGAGGGATAATGTTTTCCTTGTTTTTAGAGAGAAAAAAATAGCTCTAGGTTAATTGCATGTAACTCGCCTGGCCCATCCTTCATACTTATTTACACATGTTTTGTCCTAAGGATTTTTCATGTTTCAAAAAACTGGATCACTGAATACTGGAATTCAAGAGTTTTCACTGGTTTAACCATCATCATACATCAAAACCTTGTGCTGGTTCTATGTTTTTATCAAGTTACAAAGGCACAGCTTTTAAGGTGCATGTGTTTTCTTATAGGGTGTTTTCTAATTATTGTATTTTTTTCATGTGACTAACTAAGGTTCTTGGTACAAACATACTTCAGAAGTTATTGATGACACACATAATTTGTTGTCTGCCGAGCCTGAGACTATTTGTAGTTTCTCTTTGTCTACATCCATACAGAGAACTGAAATGACCAGAAGCAAAACCAAAATAAGACAAAGATGGTTTAACTTATGAACAACAGTCAGTTAAGAATAACAGCAAAACCTGATTCAGAATGAGCAGGACTTGTAGTCAAGACTTTTGCTGCCATAATATCCCACAGCATGAGTTGGCCATTTTCATAGCCTGCAATCAACAGAGGCTTATCTGTTGTTGGACTGGAGACCATAGAGCAACACATGCACATTCCTGACAGAAGCGAAAAAATGTAAGTTATAATATTATTATAATTATAATAATAATAATAAATAAAAATATTATTGCTTATAGCACGCAAATTAACATTCAAATATGATCAAATGTGGTTACATCTAAGATACCTAAAAACTATATACAAAATGCCTATATACATCATATAAAAGCTAAAATACTTCATAAAAACTAATTACACCGTATTAAAATAACATAATAAGAATAAGTAAATAGGGAACGTTGAAAAGTGTTGAAAAGGCTCTGTTTTGTGTTTTTTACTCAATTCATTTTTGTGGTTTAATAAATTAGGCTCTACATTTAAGAACATCAGGGACTAGAAGGTAAAATTGACTTTCTCCTGAATTTAAAATCTTTAGGTAGGCATCACTGGTGTTACCTGAAAATGACAAGTAGTGAATAATGTAGAAGTCACTACTAAAAAATTAGTTATCAAATGAAAAAAAAAGCAAGGAGTATATTATGAGCTATAGAGCAAAATCTATTCGAGAAATACTGCTGCAGGACATGGATATGGTCGGACCAATTATTTGACTGTCAGGGAAAATATGCTAAAATATTTATTTCTAATTAAATTATAAACTGTTAGTTTTGTTTACAAATATGACTTGGGTATATATATCTGCACTTACCCACTGACTTTTCATTTTCAGGTTTTAGAGAGAACAGGGTTTCTTTAGAGTCTAAATCAAGAATATCAACCTGAAAAATAAAAGCCAAAGTTTTTAATAGGAGCAATTAGAAGCTATTGTAAACATAGGCACGCAAGGTGTGCAACAGTTATTTTGGGTGAATAGAGGGCCCCTGGAGGTAGTGAATATTTCTTGTCAGTGATGGTGTTACCAGTCCGCTCTGTTAAAAGTGATTGGTCAGATTAGCCTTAATGGTATTGGCTGCAAGACTCGTGTAAAGTTTGTCATCAGTCACTGGTCAGTTTCGATCCATCTATTGTTAGTCCGATCGGTCTGTTAGAGTCTTGTACAGTATAAATTTGAAGTGGTTTTTAATGGCAAAGGTGGCAACAGGATAAGAACATGCTATTCCGTGACTTGACATGTCAGATGTGATTATCTTATAATTAGATTAGTTTTTATTTATCTGTGAAATAATTAGCATTGAAAAATCATCATTTATACCATTATTTTATCTCCTGCAGTGAAAAAAAAGCACATTGCCCTTTTAAGGGTGATGTGCTTTTTCTTAAAAGCTGGAGAAAACACTTGGAGGTCGTGTTGTATACACCTTGACAAGGAATCAAGTTTCAAACATTCGCATAGTAAGATTGTCATGTTTGCTGGTCAACATATAATTGAATTTAACTCAGCTTATAACAAGACCTGATTTAGCATGTTCTGTTGCCAACAATGATCATAGATTATTATCGGTTTTGATATTCAATGAAACCACTTCAAAATAATACTGATATCAAAACCCATTTAAATGAGAAGAGGTAATCTCAAACTTGGCACATAAAAAACTCTTACTACATAAATTTTATAAGACGTCATGAAATCTGCAGAGTTTGGGATGTTTCCTTGTCATAATACCCTAACCAATGCCTAAGAGCTTTTTGGTGAAAATAGTCAGTTACATAAAAAGTTGTCACTTTATGAAAGACTGTATTTCTAATCCCGAACTGCACAAGGAATCTGTTTCAAAATGAAAGAACTACTGTGTCGCCTTAAAGTCTAATCTAATTAATTTGCAGTTTAACTTACTGCCATGGAGTCTTCCGCAATATTTGAAGAGGTTCTTTACCAGAAACTTTAAGGAAATCTCCGCTAAAAATTCCCATTTCTAAGATTTGTTATTAACACAAGATATTAAAAATTATGCCGCTGGATACATTAAGACCAGATAGGTCCAAACATTTTTTCTGGATGTGCCACTAAATTGGTTGTTTTTTAGTTTATTTTGACTGTGTGAACAAGGGTCACTGTTTTGTCAGTTTTAATTGCAACCACTTGTGCATGAAAAACAAAAGGGTCAATTTACCATCTGAAACTAAGAAATAAAAACATCTCAGTTGTTACATTAACCTGCAACAAAGACAAGCAATTTGATTGGCGGTTTATAGTAGATCCAATCTGATTGGTGTGACATACATACATCTCTCCCTCCCTGACTCATTCACTCAGGGCCTGTTTACACAGACGAATTTGCATGGACAAATTTTGTTCCTGGACTGCCTGTTTACATGGATCCATGCAAAGTTTAGACCAGTTGCAGCATTTGATTCCACACCATAACCACGCTATCTGAGCAAAAAGTTGCACCACGGTGTTAACATGAGTCCATACGAAATATGGAACGCTGACCTGCTTTTTTCAGGTGTCAAACTTGCACACTTAGCCATTCAAAAATTTGTCCAGTTCCACCAGTCCTGTGTAAACGCAAGGTGGAACTGTGCAAGTGTTTGTCCATGCAAAAATGTGTCTGGATCCGTGTAAATGGGGCCTCACTCACTCATCCATTGACCCCCTTATAACATACCCCAGATGTACTGACTAAGAGGTTTGTTTTCACAAAAAATAAATAAAAAATGAAAACAGTAATAGGTGACATCATCTGAAATATTATGCTAGTCCCTCTAAATGAAACTAAAGTTACTGCGTCTTGTAAAATAATTTCTTTATGTTACTGTTTTCCTTGGTCAGTTGAGTTACATTTATTTATATTTATATAATAACCAAATCAATGCGCATGCTCTGATTGGTCAATCAGCTGTAGGTTATTGTGCCGGTAAACCCACGGAAAAATCGCGCTTCTTCTGAATTATTATATAAAAGCAATAGACCACAAGTTTTCTATGGGTTATAGGCTGATAAACCACTTGGGATGTTGGTAGAACATTCGAAGAATTCGTAAACCACTCCCCTGCGGCTCGTGGTTTACAAATTCTTCTCATGTTCTACCAACATCCCACATGGTTTATCAGCTTACAACCCACAAAAACTTGTGGTCTATTGCTTAAATGACTCCATCACTTTTTCATGTAACCAAGTCTGGGCTGTCCTTTCAAGCCCAATATTTTTTGGGGTAAGACTTTCTGTTAAACATGGGAGAAGCTATGGATTCATCAGAACAACAATGATTACTATTATTAGGTATTGGTTAAACACCTGGGATTGTTTAGAAGCAGGTAGAGCAATCCAATGTGACTGGTATCCTATCAAAAACAGAATTGTTGACATATTACTATACCTAGAAATAGATCTGGAAAACAAATATCAGTCACTGTCAAAAAAATTGTTTTCACAGACAGATATATTATATAGTATTTAAAGTGCCTTTGAAGTAAAAAATAATTGCTGCTTATTTGAAAGGCTTTTCAAAGTAAAGAAGAATGGTGTTTTCCTTTTGGGAATATCTTTTTTCTTTTTGGATATTTACATTTTTGTATTATGCAAATGAGGAAAGTGATGACATCATAGGTGGTTCGACTAAAGCAGTAAAACACTCAATCAAGAATATCTCTAGAAATACTGGAGCAGAATTCTTCAAACTTGGCACCAGAAACATACACCACAAAAGAAACAGAATGGCACTTACTATGTGGTTGCCATGGCAACACTGTCAGCACCAGTCTCTTTCTGTGAAAAACCAAATATCCCCATTTGCAATCTTTTAAAGTGGGACAGAGGGTCTAGCTCGGCACAAATTGTTCCCATATTGTCTTAACTATCCCCATTAGATTGTTGTGAGTGGATAATCCTTGTTTAGGATAAAATCTGGGAATTTTAGTCTTAATTAAAACAGGACCAGCAGCATAACTGTTGTCATGGCGATGGCATGTCAGGTGTCATTTTACTTCTTTTGCGATGTACAGTCATGATGCCAAGTTTGAAGAACACCGCTTTAATATTTCTAGAGATATTCTTGATTGAGTGCTTTACTGTTTCAGTGAACTACCTATGACAACATCACTTTACTCACAAAAATGTAAATATCTCTAAAACGAAAAAATATATTCTAAAAAGAAAAATAACATTCTTCTATACTTTGAAAGGCCTTTCAAATAAGCACCAATTATTTTTTACTTCATAGGTACTTTAACCAAATTATTAAATATACTATTATTAGAAACAGTCATAAGAAAATATATGCATTGATTGGTTAAAAATGTTTCTATAACTTCATACAAACACAGAACTAGCACAAGCTGTAGACGCAATGAATTTATATTTTGATAATCACAGTTATCAAGTTGTGGTGGTGTTTTCTAAAAGAAATAGAAAACATGTTCTCCGAAAACATGTTCTCCATGTGTCGAGTTTTAGAATAAATCTTCTAACGTTCTATCATGAATGGCGTTCTCTGATTGGCTTTGCTACTCACTGTCTGTTCTGTGATAGATAGTGAGTAGTGACTAGCAGCGTGCACTTGTTAATGAAGTGATCGCCACTTCTCTGCCTTTTTGAAGTGCCTGTGAAGAGGATTGAGATAAAGTTTTGACTGACTAGTAGATTCATGCTAAACAATTCGATAATCCGGTCTTCATTTCTATACATGATAGTTGACTTGGGCTTTGCCCTTGTCAACTATCATGCGATAGAAATCTTGAGCTCAGAATCTAATTGTTTAATGGAAATACCCATGAAAGTTTGGTAGAACCCAAAAAAGCTGTGGAAACACTCCCCGCGGCTCATGTTCCCGCAGCATTTCTCATTCTCCCAAGGTCTTCCATTTGTGTTTCTGTAACTCAATAGAAACATGGTACATGTTACACATTCATTTTTAAGTATAAAAAAATATGTAATTAGCTGTTGTTAATTCTAGAAGGAAATTCTGAAATTAAAGTTGAAATTATCATTAAATTAATGTCAGATACCTCTTGGCAAAATACAAAACTGACAAAATCCAAAGAAAGGTGTTATTATACTGTTCACCACTTCTGCTCTTCCTTCAGAACACTGCCATGTTCTTACATACCCATCACGGCCATGGCTATAAGAAAATAAATTATCAAGAAAAAATCAGGACCCTCCTCAAAATCAAAATTGATGGAGGTGGATCCCTCCATAAAAATTGTTATACACTTTTCATTTTATTATTAGTCCTGATTGGTTCACTGGATTGCTTCTGTCCTTTGTGATAGGCCAGTCACTGATTACTTTGGTTCTGTCTGGAAAGCTACTCTAACTGAAGTTGTTATCATGTTTTCAGACCCCTACCTAGTTGTGAGATGGGTTGGGGAGGGGATGGAATTAAGTTGGCTTTTACATAACGCTTTATTATGCTGTGTACCTTATAACTTGTCCACTGGGATGAAAGTCTGCAGCAAGGATCCCTTGTCCATCATGACCATCCAAAGTCAACTCTATTCTTTTAGTCTTAAGATTCCACAGGTTAATAGTTCCCTTAACAGACCTGGTGCATTCCAGAGTTTTTGTAGATGAAATTAATATGCATTCTCTTTTCTATTTTTCTCTTTTCACTTTTGAAAGGAAAGAAGCTGCATCAAGGCAAATGAGGTATTCAACTTTCATGTACTTTACAGTTTACATACCCAGAAAGTAAAAGTCCGTCTTCTCTTGCAAACTTCGGTGCAAACTTGAGGACATTTATAGCTGCTTCTGTTCCACGTAACACATATATTGGGTCCGGGGAGTTTCTGTTTGTCATATTTTTGCATGTTTTCCACAGCTGTTAGTATCAGGGGGTGGGTTGTTCTCTCCCAGGCGTTGCTAACGCCTGCTCAGGGAGATTGGAAATAGTAGCTCACACCGCTAGCCATAGTGTTTTGACTGCAGGCGCAACCAAAATGGTGGCTTTGTACAGGTGGTTTTTCTAAACTTTTCTTCTCTTGAATTTTTCTTTATTCCTTGCTTATTGTGTGTGTTAAGCAGTGATATTCTATTCTCATGTTCTCTAAGCCTTAAATTCGATTTAATTTTGGAACAAGTACAAAAAAAGAAACGTCGTCGGTGTAACGCCATGTCCGTTTTACACGTTTTTTTTTGGCGTCATCGGCAACAGTTGGTCAATGTCGTCAACTTTTTCTATATAAATTGTGACACATCTAGTAAAGTTTGAAAGCTACCGACCAAAACGAAAGTTTTCCATAAATTAAAGCTCAAGCTCAAGGTAAAAGTAAGCTAAGCTTAGTATGGCGAAAATGCCAGATGATGGGGAACAGCTATGCGCCACTGGTTTAGATGGTTCGCGTCCTTCGTCAGCTTCAACAGCTGATCATGAAGAGTCACTTGAAACAACGATGCTTAAAGATGAAAGAGCGCCATTGAAAAGGAAGTCCGATGAAGACCTAGGGAGCGAACAAAAACGTCGGCTAGTAACAGAGGAAACTGAAAGCAGTGACAAAGCTGTTTGGACGCAGAATGATGAGATGCAAAACACAGAGTCGCATGGAGAAAACGGCAGTGAAGGAAACGAAATTTGCGAGCCTAAGGAACCAGAGCGTCGTGTTATTATAAGTACGTTGTTTCTTTTTTCCCTCTCTGATATTGTTTTTAAATATGTAAAACTGAGAGAATCCGTGCTTGGATGCAGAACATACATGTACCTGTGGGAAAGGTATCCACTTGTTGGATAAGGTGTTAATGAGTGGTAAGGACATCATAGAGCCAATTTAGAGGGTACAACTTTATTAATTAAGAATTGGTTCAAGCTTAGCGTGCGTATATCAAGTTATGGATGCACACGGGAAGTTTGGAGAGCACGAAAGAAGCATGAGAGTTGCTCGAGGCGCAGCCGAGAGCAACTCTAGCTTCTTGAGTGCTCTCCAAACTTCCCAAGTGCATCCATAACTCGATCTACGCGCAGCTAGAAGCATGAACCAATTCTTTTATAACATGGCGACAACAACTGGGGTGCTAAACTGACTTGTTTTATTTCTGATTGACTACAACTAGTTCTCATGATGCACATTGAAGAAAAACAAAGGTCTTTATTATCCACAATCAGTTAAGCAACAGTTGAACGAAAACGCTTAACCTGGTCTCTAAAATTGTCAATGATAAATTCGCTTCTTCGAATTAAGATTATAATGAAAACGTAACCAAACAAAGTACAAATACTCAATGAAAATGTAGGCAAGCAAAGTCAAAATACATTGAAGTTAACATCTTTGCCAGGCAAAAGTCAAAGGCTCAAAGTAGGGTTAGGATTGTTCAGAATTATCTTCACATTGCCGAAACTTAATTAAACAAAGGAACTTGCACAAAACTCAATGGAAATTTTGCAGCTGAAATGAAACTGCACACATCATTGCACAAGTCATTTTATTGAGCACGACTGTGCATACATAGAGATGTTGTTCATGATGGCCTAATTTTACCAGTTCAGTAGTACTAGCCTTATTTCAATGTTGGTTTTGTTATTGGTTTCTGTTCTTTTAGTGAAGGGTAATCTGCCAAAGCTGGCTTTACCAGATGGCTGGATAGCACTGAATCACCGGAGTGGTGGAATAATCTATCTTCATAAACCAACAAGAGTCTGTACATGGTCTCGTCCCTATCACATTGGAGGTGGAAGTGTCAGGGTAACTTTATGCTTTCTTTTAAATGTTTTAGTTGGAAGTCAAAGTTCTTACCACGTGCCCCTTTTCTTTCTCCAGTCTTCAGGAGCCCAGTTTTCATATTTAGAATTAAGGGAACTGCAGAGGGATGTAGTTAACTTCCCTCAACATCCTGAAGGGACAGTTATTGGTTAGTCACGTATCCCACTGCATCAATTAGTAGGACTAGTTCTCAATTATGCAGCTTTTTCTCTCCATTCCCAACCTTTGTATGAATATTAAAAGCTCAATATTTATCTTTAACGCATCTGTAATCCACAGATCTCTTATATTCTACTGTTTAGTACTTTAAAGTTAGATCTAAACTATTAAGTGAGTCCCAATAATTAACTGTATTGAGGTCCATACATGCTTTCAATTCAGCTGAGAATTTTTGTGCCTGATTTATATGCCTGTGAAGTTAAAAAACATGAATAAACATACCGGTATATCTGGCAGATGGTATTATATTGCCGATGGGTTTGGCAAATGGATAAATAGTACACTTATAAGTTTGAATTTGTGCATGTAGAGAAAATATGGTGTCAAGAGGATCAATTTTAATAATAATAATAATAATAATAATAATCTTAATTGAGGAAACGTTTTCACACCTCAAAGATTAAGACTAAAATATATACCTAAAATTAAAATAAAACTTATTAATGTAAACAAAAAAATTATATTAAGAAATTAAAAACATGTAGCTTGAATGTATTTATACTAGCAGATTCTCACATTACCTGGCATGGTGAAGTAAGTCATTTACTACGTGATATGCATTTCTTTATTTCCCCAAATACCTCTTAACACTGGGGAGTCTAAGGTTGACTTTATTTCTTGTGTTGTAATTATATTGCTGTTGCTGTGTTTAAGTTTAGGTAGTTTGGTTTTTTTAATCATATTTCATTTCTATGTTGTTTCTCTATGTCACTTTAACTATGATAGATTATGAAAGATTAATCCATACATGGATGTCTATGGCATCCCACTCATGAAAAAAATGACTTTGAATGTAACAAAAACTGTGGTGGTGGTGTACTTCAGTCACTTGATCATTTCAGTACGTCATTTTGAAACCAGGGGGTTACTCCCAAGGTATATGCAGCCCTATGTTTTTGCTTTGTTCCCGATTTTATTCAGAAATAGAATATCGATTTTGGCCATTTTTGGTCTCAAATAGGGTATGGTTTTGCACTCTATTCTTGAACTGGATACACATTTTTAGACAAAGCCATACTACCTAATTCAAGCATATATTAAACATCATTGCCTTTATGCCTAAAATTGTGGTCTGAAGTGAACTAGGGACTAATTATAATTAAGTCTGAAACAGGATATTGATTTAAGGATCAGGTGTTAAATAGGGTATCAAATTTTCAGTCAGGTCATAAATAGGGTAGGGAAAATCACACATTTTGATCTTTAGCAGGGTTTAAGGGTTCTGGGGAGTGGGATGCACACCCCACCCAATATTTTTGGGAGTCCCCCCCCCCCCCCAAGGGAAAAAATATATATATTTAAGAAGTAGAAAACATGTACTGTGTTTGTATCAAGTTATATAAACACGAGTGGAAGTTTGGGAGAACGAGAAATGCTGTGGGAACACGAGCCGCAGGCGAGTGTTTCCACAGCTTTTTCGAGTTCTCCCAAACTTTCACGAGTGTTTGTAAAACTCGATACAAACACGGAGTACATGTTTTCTATTTCTTTTAGAAAACACCACGACGAGAAAAAGGAAAACAACTTGTAAACTTTGATTATGAAAATGTAAATTCTCTTTGCTCACGCCATCACTACGTCAACAGCGCGCGCTTAGTTCTGTGTCTCCATCGAGAAATACAAACAGGCTTTTTAACCAATCAGCGCGCGTGCTTCCTTAGGACTGTTTTCTAAATATATATATACATATAGTATTATCCATCAACAAACGCCTCTCTGAGATATCATATGATGAAGCATCCTTTAACAAAGCTGCGCCACTTTACCAGAAAGCCCTCGATGCCAGCGGATACAAGCACTGCCTTAGATTTTCAATGCCTTCCGCTTCACAACCTTCGAACCCTGAGAGAAAAAACTGACACCGAAATATTTTTTGGTTCAACCCGCCGTACAGTAGAAATGTCGCCACTAACCCAGGAAAATCTTTTCTTAAGATTTTAGATGAAGAATTTCCAAAGGACCACGTGTTGCACAAGATCTTCAACCGCAACACCGTAAAAATTAGCTACAGTTGCATGTCCAACATTAAACACAACATCGACGGCCATAACAAATCAGTGCTAAACAAGAAGAACGTGGCGACAAGAAATTGCAACTGTAGAAAGCCGGTTGATTGTCCTATGAATGGCGACTGCCTTAAACAGTCTGTAGTGTACCAAGCGACAGTGTCAACCAACGACAACAGACCCGACCAAACCTACGTAGGCTTGACTGAAAACTCTTTCAAGACCAGATTTACAAACCACAAAGCTTCTTTCTCCAATCCAAGCAAAAAGCACAGTACTGAACTCAGTAAACACATCTGGCAATTGAAAGATACTAAAACTGATTTTAAGATATCATGGAAGATCTTGAAACATGCTACACCGTATAATCCCGCTTCCAACCGCTGCAACTTATGCCTTTGGGAAAAGTATTTCATTATCTGCAAGCCCGATTTAGGTTCTCTGAACAAACGAAACGAATTAATTACTTCCTGTCGACACGCGAGTAAGTTCCTTCTTAAAAATGTCAAAGTAGTCACGCAATAACACCTGTTTATTTTTACGTGCATTGTCACCCAGTTTCTGTAAGCTCCTATTGTATTACTTCGAACCAAAAAACCGTTGTAATTTTATACCCCTCCACTCGTACCGCGTCTCTTTCTTTATATATCAGCGCTATGTAGTAATTTTGCAGTTGGCTATTTTATCTGATGAGTGCTGCACAAGTCATGCGGTACGAAACTATATAGTAATAAATATGCCAAGTCAAACCCAAGGTTGATCAGACTGTCTCTAAATATTTTGCTCTAGTATATCTATTGAGCACTCTAGTAACAGTTCTGCAAATCAACTAAAATTATATATATACATATATATACATATATATACATATATATACATATATATACATTTAGATACATATAGATACATATAGATACATATAGATACATATAGATACATATAGATACATATAGATACATATA
>CM042753.1:2077112-2084612 GCA_022496165.2 Catalaphyllia jardinei | reverse complement strand
ATCCATTATTAGGGACCTTTAGATAGCAGTAGAATGACAAAAAGTGAGACTAAAGTTTTAACCAGGTGCCTTTCCACAAGTCAGACCCCTCGCTGTCACACTGTTCGGTTGAGTTAGGTGTATACATGTATCTGTGCAAGATGAATGTAAAATGTGAAAATCAAAACCATAAATACAGGTTTCAAAAACATTTTACTCATGCCAAGCGTTGTGATCTAACTCCAATCTAAGGTGGCTATTCCATGCTGTTAACTTTCAGAAACATGATGTACCATTAGCTGCCATTCCATGTCTTCACCACAAGAGAGCATTATCTGTGGAAAAAGAGAAACGTAGAAGTACAATTTCAGGGGACACCAACTTACATTCCTCTCTAGTGAACCAGGGAGGTTCAATTTTGAATACGCTGAATACTATGAGTGGGGAAAATACAGCAGAAGCTATTCCAAATGAGACTGCTATTGCAGAAACCGTCTCTGTTGGAGAGAGACATGAGAGAAATGGATTGGATGTAATCATGAGCATAACTGATACAGACAACGTGACGGAGAGAAATGGCGTGACAAAGAAGGATGATCTGACAATCGGGAATGGGGAAATAATGACAGCAAGTGATGGTGTTACTGACAGGTGTGATGTGACTGACCAAAGTAGCGTAACACAACACCCACAAGTTGTAGGGAATTCTAACTTTTCTGAGAGTGGAGAGAGTTCTGACGTAAGGGCTGCTTCAAAACAAGAGTCCCATGTCAACAGCAGTAGCAGTACTGCGTTAGAGTTAATAGATGCTGGAGATCTAGGCACTTACTTGTCAAGTATTTGGGAATTTCAAGCTCTTACCTCAGACCAGGAACGGTATGCTGTGATTGCTCAGCCACAAGTTGTTGATGATCTCGAGCTGCCACCATCATTGGAATGCCAGCCTTACCCTGTGAAATGTTCAGAAAACAAGAAGCAGACGGGCAAAGATTGTCTACTGAATGCTGGTGGAAAAACTCCGGTGGCAATTTTACATGAGTACTGTCAGCGTGTATTGAAGACAAAGCCAGTTTACCTATCCAGCGAATGTGAGAATGCTGATACTCCATTTTTGGCTGAGGTCCAGATAGGTGAAATCAAATATGGATCAGGAATCGGCTCCAGTAAGAAACTTGCTCGACAAATTGCTGCTGAATCTGCTCTGCAAGTGTTGTTACCTGGGGTTTACTCCAAAATACGAGATTATCAAATTTCAGAAGCTGAGCTTGAGGTAAAGTTTAATGAGCATGTGATTCATCTGTTGATGTTGTTGTTGCTGTTGTTGTTGTTCCTGTTTTTGTTTGCCTTTTTTACATGTGAGCTTTACACACCTGGTGACTGGGTTGAACCAAGTAACATAACGTTACAAGTGAGATACATGTACTACTGAAAGCCTTGTATTTTATCCAAGCAATTTCTTGATGGCATATCAAGATGGGTAAAACAAATGCCAAGTTTTGACAGTTTGTTTAGAGCAACAGTTAAAATGACATAATCGCTGACAAGACACTCGCAACCATGAACCATGTGACATTTTTTTTTTGATCACGTGTGAAGAATCGAACTGCCTCAAGTTCCTAACTGCACTTTTAACACTCTAATGATTTTGATAGTATAATTCGTGGTTTTTTGTTTATTTTTTAAATGCAATTAAAGATGGTTTGAATATTAATTTTCATCCAGCTAGCTTACAGTATCAAAAGTAATTAATTTCTGAGTCATAAGGTAAAGACATGGGTCTGAATTCAAAAGTCTCCATAGTATTCCCATACGAGATGTCAGCTTTGCTGAATGCTACGGGAATGATATGGAACTTTACAAAATGCCATAGCAATCCCATAGAGAATGGCCCAGGCACTCCAGGGTCATTATGAGGGGTATAGAATGGTCTATAGAAAATGATGCGTCTCGGAAAATATCAGCCCAGTCTCGAAATCTCGGCATTTTAAACAAAAGTCTCGTAATCTCGGGCTCGCTGTATGTTGAAGAGTCTCGAATTTTTAAAATTTGCATCTCAGAGTCTCGAAAATTGCACCCGATATTAAATAAGATCAACGAGCAAGTAAAGCTGGTGCTAAGTTTGTTCCTTTGAACAGCGACACAAAAGCAACACTTCATGAATCATAACTTCCACACACATTTAAGCCAGTCTATATCAGTTTATATCTGGAATGTCTACACTACCTTTTTAATTACTTACTTAGTTTGAGGATTTGCTGACAACCCTGCAGTCTATCCTTCATCGTACCATAAAGTCGAAATATTTCACTTAGACCTACTTAGAAGCTTTTTGAGTCTCGGGCTCGGAATTTTTACAGGCAAAGTCTCGGTCTCGGATTTTTAAACAAGGGTCTCGCAGTCTCGCAAAGGGATTATTGCATACCATCCCCCTAATAGATACTATGGCGAATATATGGAACTTTACGAAATACGTAGCAGTCCCATATGAATGTTCAGTCATCATATGGTATCACCATGGGGACTGACCCATATCATTCCCATACCAGATCCCATGGGGAATGTATGGAACTTTACGAAATACGTAGAAATCCCATAGTGAGAGACAAAAGAAATCACTTGGTCGAGATATAGTTGCTATTATAGATTCAATATGGGAGCTATCATCCCACATAAAAGCCATATAACACTCACACATTACTCATAAGTTGTCCCATGCCATTTCCATATTTGGACCATCTATGTCCCATATCAACAGCTTTGGTAAGGGGGTTTATACTAAACGAAGCAACTGAATTATTTATTTTCCCTGTAGCTGCGTGCTTTCTTCTCGGCCCTGTTGTAAACACGTCTTGGTAATCCTCCGTTTCTTAACTTGTTTCCTATTGTTTATTTACTGTATTAACTTTCTTATTCATGTTTTCAGTTTTTTGACAAAGTAGACATCTTGGACCACAGACTTGCTGATTTTTGTTCTAAGACAACTCTTCCAAATCCCTCGCAGATCCTTGAGGAGTGTCTAAAGAGGTGAGATGTTTTTATGCCTTTCTGTCACTACTTCCAAGCAGAATTGAAAGAAAGCTATATCGATTTTGTCTCTACTTATCAGGAAAAGCACCGGAATGCTATATTTTACATTGTATATGTGGAAAATGTTGACAAAATGAGTAAGTTAAAGCATAATTAACCGCCCTGGAGTATTTGGAGAGTTGACGACTCGAGCATGAAGCCATCATTTAGTTGTCTGACCGTTTTGCTCACCTCCTGAAAGCAGCGCAACTGTTTGTCTTTTCTGAAGTTGATTTTTTTAGTCCTAATCTGTGTCTTTGCTCTGTTGCAGAAATCAAGGCATCTGTTCGTCTCCGATCCAGTTCAAGACCGTATGCGGACAGGACAGAAGTCTTTCATTTCAGATCACATGCGGCAAACATTCCGCAACGGTTAGAAGGACGTCTTGTTGGTTCGCTAAGTCACAGGCAGTAAACAGTTCCTGTACTTCTCTCATGCAGCGAAACGTTACTCAAGCCAATAGATAGCTTTTATTCCCATTTAAATCGGCTTACCCGCCCGTGTACACTGCCCTCTAGCTTTCCTTGTTTTGAATTCGTTTTATGTGATGTGTTAAAGCTCAATTACCAGTAAATGAAAAACCTATTTTAATCAACATGCGCAGCTATACCTCGATTGGAAACGGTTTTTTTCGGTTATAAGCCCCCTTTGGATATAATCCCATCGGTGTGTAATCCCAGGGGTTATAACCTAGTAACCGAGTAATCCCAGGGGTTATAAGTGAAAGTCTACGGTATATTATATAGTTAGAATATGTGATTTGTAGCCGCAGTTTTTTATCTAAATTTTACAGGGTCCTTGTAAAAACAAGCGACTTGGCAAGCAGCTGGCCTCACAACAGATCTTAAAGGTGATCTAAGAATTAACCGTTAGCAAAGTGCCCAAAACTTGGTTTCTGAAATACCTCAGATAGGACTGAAATTTGAAAGGCGAGAAACTGCATATAACATAAGTGATTAACGCACAAAAACTATTTCAAAAATAAAAAAATAACCACTTAAATTTACACTTCAGAGTTAATTCTCTGTTCTATCATTTGTGTTCATAGTGCTACGCGGCACAACATTCATATGTACCCTTATTTCAAAAATAGCTTCAGCAGCTATAGTAGCGCCATTCTTTGTAACAGTCTTCTTTAGCCAATGTGTGGCTTCGTAGCTCAGTTTGTAGGGCATCGCACCGGTATCGCGGAGGTCATGGGTTCGAATCCCGTTGAAGCCCTGATTTTTTTTTTCAGGCTTCTTCTTTCCAGTTGCTTAAATTGGAAAATTTACTGCGATGATCATTCTTCACTTGCATGGTCAGCTTTGTTGAACTGTGTCCCATGACACTCTCACTGCTCTGGCCTTCTTTGTAATACTGCTATGTCTTTTGCAGAAACTACATCCTCACCTTGAAAAGTGGGGAGCACTAATTCGCATATATTGTGACAGACCTTCAGGCTCTATTAAAAAGGTAATTACTCTTGTAAGGTCACTGTATTTCGTTCACATGCGGCTCGATTGTAGCTCAACACAAAAAGAAAGTTGGTCACGACCCAGTTCAGTAGTTTATTTTTGCTGTCCGAATTTACTTTCGCATAGACTACTGTGGTCAACAGGTCCCGCAGTCTGCACCATCTCGTCACATGGTACAGAATAAATTATGCTGGTACGCAAGTTACACAGTGTTACTTTCAAAACAAAGGAAAGTCGCGCTGGACTGCTACATTTTCCTTTGTTTTGGAAGTACCACTGTGTAACTTGCGTCCCAGCATAATTTATTCTGTCCCATGTGACCGGATCGTACAAATGGCCTATTTTAGCCTCACCGTAGGAGTTCATTATACTAATCCCATAAAAAACAATGCTATGATCTGAAGTGCGTAGCACTGGAAATGTTGGAGTGAGCCTCTCCGTAAGAAGCCAAATGGAGGCGAAACAAAGGGAGAGCCTGAGAACGAGTTACCTTCCAGTCAGTAATTCACGCGCGCATTTTCAATAGGCTCGCCAAAATCTTCACCATTCTCCTGTGTCCCTCGCACTCATTTGATTTCTAATCTATTTTGTCTGTTCGGTTTTGTATTATGATAGTACAAGCAAGATGGCAATACATCTCTCGGCGAGGGAGAAGATGGATCCGATATGAACCTGAATACGGACTTGTTAGAACGTCTAAAAAGCGAAATGAGAAAACTTCATTTTGAGGTTTGCATTGTAGAATTTTTGTTTGCTCTAGGTGCATACTCAAACACAAGTTTTCTGTTTTGGGTTCTTTTTAATGGTTTTTGGTTTGTTTTCATTTGTAGGTCAAGAATACCAAATCTATGGAAACTAGAAACATTTCGGCAGAGCCAGTCTTTACTGTGGACATGTGAACTAATATCACGACGATTACTGACTGTGATAAACAAACAAAGTTTGTGATTAAGCTATGAAATGGCTGCAGTCATAAATATAAAATGTGCAATGCAATTGTGATACCATAAGATTTATAGTAGCAAAGCTACTTGTACGAAGTACTATCAGTAAGATTTCCAAATATTATTTGATAATGAACAAATGTAAAACCAGTAAGCTGTCAGTGTTCATTGTTTGCATCCTTTTCACCCGTGATATGAGAATTCAGATGCTGGTCTTGTTTTATCACGAGAAGCCGGAGTTTACATTTGTTCGTTCGAAAATTAAACACCCCTTCTCGTAGGTCAAGAAGAAAACCCATCTGACGCTGGCTTCATTTCCAGGTTACTCTTGTAGAAACAACGAGGAGAAGAAAGCACTCTGGGAAGGAGGTGTCCTTTGATCATGATATGCTCACTAAGGAGAGATTACGTCACAATCTGGTAGCACCATATCTGATAGGACACTTGCTAGAGATTTGACACTTGGCCCAGGACCTTTTACCACTACTCATCCAAACATCCTTGAGGCCCAAGAATATGACCTCTATCGCGGCGACAATGCAGTGGCTTAGGAGGCTCGCATGCCATTGGCGTTTTGCTGGCGATAATCCACAGCCACTGACAGTGTCCATAGAACTGTCGATTCAAATCAGTCACTATTTAATATACACTATACATTCAGAAAGGTAGTTCTATCATTCCCCTGCTCATTGTTCGCTTCTGTTGTGCCCGAGAATCCTATTCTGCAAGGGGTCTCGTTGACTTTCCTGGTAGAGTTGTCTACAACGCGCACCGTGTTTCTATAGCAACAGAGCATGTTCCGTATACCCCTCCTGAACCCGTCCATGTACCAAGTGTACAAAAGTGGGTCCGCGGCTGCGTTAAGAAGTATTAATAAAACAGTGATGATATAAGTTGTTGAGCCGTAATGAAATCCAGGAGAGAAAAATATCAGTAAATACAGGGCATAGTTAGGGGACCAACACAAAGTATGTACGAGTGTTACAATAATCAGCATGACGGTAACTCGTTTGCGTGATTTGAGTCGAGCAAGTTGAACCGAACTTGTTATGGCATCTTCATCGTGCCACAGTTTATAAATGATTTTTAAATACAACAGTGTCATGGTGATTATAGGAACCAAGCAATTTATCGTGAAAACAAACGCAACGTGGGCTTGTTCAGGATACCAATTCGCCCAGTCTTCCACACAGAAGTCTTTTCCTGGGGCGTAGACCATGGCAGACATACTCGGCGCTGACAACACACACGCGAACCCCCAAGATAATGTCATTATACAAAGAACGCGTTTGGTATTTAATTGAAAGTTAGTTCTGAAAGGATGCACGATGGCAAAATAACGTGCAGTAGCAATGGCGATCAGTAAGATACCGGATGAAGCCGCGCTCAACCAGATGAAGACGCCACCGGTGATGAACTTGCAAAGAACGTTCCCGGATGTACCTATGGTAACAAATAGATACCTTAGTTACGTGACTGACTGAGTTTTTGTTTTGAAAATAATAATATTTGTGTTAAAAATTTATGTGCCCGATATAGGACTTAAGGTAATTCCTTAGTATTGCATTGTGCATCCTTAATGCGCACGATTTTCGCGTCATCAGCACGTGCACGTGCAAAACGTAAGAGATTTCCCTCAAACTAAGCTCGATAACGGAATAAATTCTCCTTTTCTCTTAGATGAGCACGGTGACCCCCGATTTTCCTTTCAGGTATTTGCTAAGAACAGTCTAATGAAGAACATATTTGAAGAGGAAAAAAGTTTGATAGTAGATCATGATATTTTTTGGAAAATAGTCCCCCGGCTGGGTGTATTTAGGCCAAGGCGAGGACTTCAAGTTAACCATGGAACTGTCCGAAAAAGTGCAATATTCCCGCAACCAAGCAATCAAAAACAGCTTAAATGAAGCAATGCTGTTTATGTCTATAAATGAAGCTTTATTTTCAAGACAAAACTTTGTGCCTTTCAAGTAACCAAGATTTAATTCTGTATGAAGGTGATTTGAACTTTTAACGCGCAACCACCGCTAAAAAATACCCAATTTCAAAAGCCT
>CM042753.1:2041609-2067112 GCA_022496165.2 Catalaphyllia jardinei | reverse complement strand
TGCAGTCCAACAAAGCGAACTAGACCAAACTGTCCAACAAAGCAAACCAGACCAAACGAATCCAGAATACGCTATACTAAACTAAAATAAATCACGCGCGAACCGAACTTATAGAGTATGCTAATGAACATAACATGTACAAAAATGCCACAAAACAAAAGAAACTAATAACACGAAACCTACACCTGACACGAAGCTAAAACACACGCAACAATCCAAATTCAGGCGCCTACATGTATAAAAGTTTATACGGCGTCGAACGCACTCTCATAATCTTTGATTACTACTAGTATTTAATATACCTTAATATATAATTAAATCTTAGTCTATATGTATCTACAGTTTTTTGCAAAAACAAGCAAAGCGACTGGTCGATCAGTATTTAACATATACTATGCTAGATATATGAAATTTGCAAAGTTAAGAATAAACCCTGAGGCTGAGATTCAGTGGAACAGAATAAACTTTCGTGTATTTAAAATTTTTAAATGCAATACAATTATTATGTCTTTTTTTCAAACCGTATAAAATTCTTCCATTCTCTAAAAGCGGCAAAAAAAGTAAAACAAAAAACAGCAATAACAGCAAGTTAAATGCTAACAGCATTTCTGTTAGCATCCAGCGTTTAGTATGTTAGATGCTAATAGCATTTTGAAAATTAAGACATTGTGCATTTCATATCAGGCCTTATGGCTACAAAATTACTTCAACACCATCGAACTGATTCCTGAAAGAGCAGATCAAACGGTAATGTCATAAGCTATAACCTTAGAATATTCCTCAATGGAATATTTTCAGCCTAAAACCTGCAGAAAAAAAAGAGAATATTCAGCCGGGGCCAGAGTAACAGTCTCTCGGCTCATAAAAAAATGAGAGCATATATGTTTAATATATATGAGTTGTTTATCACCTGTCTTTACCCTATTTTTGGACAATTCTGAGCCAAATGTTTTTTGTAGGTGAGCCCCGCGTGCAAGGGACTCAGTGCCAAGTAAATATATCGATTTTTTTCCCAAAAATGTAGAATCAAGCAGCAAGAATTCTGTCTCCTCTGTAAAACAAATTCAGCAATGAAAATAAAATAAACACGTCATATACAAAATTATTAATGTGCGATCAGTTATGCACTAATTGATTTGGTGGATATTCATACATGCGGCTTAAAGTCCTTCTTCGCTCACACGTCAGTCGTTCAGAGTGTACGTGCTTATTGCGTCTTCAATCAATTGTATGCTTTTCAGACGTGGCTAGTATTCGACTCAATCGACCTTGTGATTCTCTGCCATTCTGCCAAGTCTCAGCAGATATACTAGTTTGCTTTTATCACTGGTTACTCCAACCGTAAGTATAGAAAAATAGTTTCTTGATTTAAAGGAGGATGGAGTCAAGAAAAGAGAGACTGAAAACGATATGAAGACAAAATGATTCTCCCTGTTTCGTTAAACTGCCAACGATACAATCCGCAAATGTAGAATTATATCTCTTTTACCACAATACGAGCAGTCTGTAAAGAACATGAGAATGGCAGTAACGGGCTTAAATCGTAAACCGGCGGTTTTCTCTCAAATGCTTTAAAACGTTGTTTAATTTGGACCATCTGCACGGAGTGCTTTTACAGCTCTGTACGCCGCTAATTTTAGGCTCGGCTACTTCCAAAAATCATATCATCAACCTTTTTTGTTCGCAAAACGACTTTTTTACTAATCTAAAAACAACAACTTCGTTAATTTCTCATTTCACGAGAGTTCAAGGTGACTGCCAATTCTCTTAAGAATATCGGAGAAGATTTAAATCTTTCCGAATAGATCAGTTTACTGAAACGAATCTTTGAGTGAATTTGTCAAATAATCGTAGAATTTAAAAACTTTATATATCATTTTGCTTTACCTCAGCTGTTGTTTGAGTAATGGAGCACTAACTCTAACCACAACACTGTTTTGCATGAAGGAAGACTCTTGTAATTTACATTTACACAGGTGGCCATCAATATTGACTTAGTTTTCTTTTAACACGTATTACAAAAACTAGGGCTCTGAATTTCTGTGAGATTCGCTGATAAACGTTTAATTAGGATAACTCTCAGTCAGGTAATCTTCCATGGATAGTCGGTTTTTTTCTTAGTAATTGAAAAGGCATTTTTTTTTTCTTGAGCCACTTCAATGCAGTGTTAACATATGCGTTTCTTTGCCAGGACTGATACGTTTTCAGGAGCAGAAATTTAACGTAACTATTACAAGTGTATTTTTTTTCTATGTTTTGGATCTGATATCTTTATTTCAAGAACGTTGTACATTTAATAGATGGAAGCTCTAAAAATCCACCAGGAATGCTTTCGAAACGCTAGCCGTACGATTAGGCTTTTCTCAGTAGACATTTTTCGAATCTCCTAACTTTGGCGAGTGTCTCTCAGACAAAGAAAATATTTTCTAAGCCTTGAAAGATAATGAGAGAGAAACAACTCTCACTTACAATTCAGCACAACATTATCATAAGCCTAGGAAGTAAATTTTAAAATGCTTGACAAAATAATATTAAGAATAATGATAATGATAATACGCTTTCGAAATCTAAGGAGTTAAGAGTAAGTTGAATAATGAATTAATAACAAAATTGTAATAGCTCAGCTAAAAGAACAAGGCTTAGGAAGGGCCTTGTACTACGCTTTATATTGATAAGTTTTGTTATTCTTTTTAATCTCAAAGAAATCCAACATGAATACCTCCGACAAATCCCCTGTGGAGACACATGCCCTCCGTTTGGCCGAATCCTTACGTTCTCGAAGCACATTTCAAGTTGTTCTGGAATGCTTGATCCACGGCTGCATTTCTTCCACAGCATTAATCGGAAATCTCTTTGTTCTCTATGTTGTTTACAACTCACCAAGACTTCGAAACGTAACAGGACTCTTTGTTGTTTCACTTGCCATGTCAGATATCGCCATGGCAACCCTCGTGACTCCACAATCCTTTGCAGCACTCATCGCAGGTCGCTGGATTTCTGGCTTCATTGCATGTCAGCTTCAAGGCTTTGTCGTCATAGCAACGGTAGCCGCCTCGCTGCAGACTATGTCCCTTATGTCTATTGATCGATATTTCCGCGTTGTTCGTCCGATGAAACATCGAAGTTTCTTTACTATGCCGCGCGCCCGGTTTATGGCCGCGTCAGTATGGATCTTATCTCTGATGTATCCGTTGCCGTATGTTGCTAGTGGTAGAAAATACATATTCCATCCCGGAAAGTTTTTCTGTTTCCACGAAGCAGAATCGACTTTTGAAGCTGATGTCATTTACATTTGCCTTTGCATTTCCCTTGCTGTTCTCTCATTTTGTTATCTTAATGTCTTCAGATATCTGCGAATAAACGCAAAACGTGTTAAAAATATGCGCGGGGAAATTGCTACTACAGGTGACAGCACGCGTCACATATCATCAGAGGAGATAAGACTGACACGAACTTTATTTGTCACTGTACTCGGATATCTAATTTGTTGGACGCCTGTTATTATAATCGATTTTGTAGAAATGGGTGTTGGTGATTGGTCCCTTTCTCGTGGAGTCTATTTCTTTTACACTAACATTGGTCTAATCAGTTCATCTCTGAACCCCATTATATATGGAGTCCTCAATAGAATATTTCGGCAAGAATACAAGAGGATTTTCTGCTTCAAGAACTTATCAAACCAGGTTGAAAACTGACAAACTGAAGTTTTATTTCCAAAACTTTGTAGTGTTACGGTTTAGCAAGTTGGATATGCTGTTAGTCGGCTTCCTGCAAGTCCGTCTTTTCATGCTTGTAAACTAGATATAAATTGATGCAACTACTTTTCTTACGTAATTTCACTTTATCCTTGCCTTCAATTCAACGGCAACCGACGCTAAAATGGGTGCGCCATTTTACACTTCTTTACATACATTACTAGGCATCTAAAAGATAGTAATGCTGCAGATGCTGCGGCACATTCTGTTGATAGCGGCATATGTTAAGTAGTCATTAATCTTTTTGCGCATTCCAAGTCTTACATTATAACCTTTATTTCACAAAGTAGTGTCAAATTGTGATGTGTAAATTAAAATCTGTCCTTGTATCAACTTCATGCACCATGACGCATCGATGGCGAGGTGTGACAAGGAATCGAGACAATAAAGCATATACATATACGATACACATCTCACTTATAAATTCTGTACTGGTACGCTTCAAATGTTTCTAGAGTGTCGACAGTGTCGACGACGCGTCTATCGCCGGAAGTGTGAAGATGCTAAAACTTAAGTTTAAATTCATGTTTGGATGAAAAGGAATAGATTGCGTGTTGTACAGTTTCCGATTGTTTTAATTAATTATCTACAAGTTTTAGTATCGACGATTTGTCTTCATCTGATTTTAGAATTCGACCACGGAGGCGAGACTGCTAAGAAATGGTGGCAACTTCAGAACACCCATCCACTTCATTTATAATGACATACTAAGTTTAAAATAAGATGTCGCAAGAGAAAATGAGATGAGAGAACATATCCCCGTGCCCTATGATAATCTTTTTTAATCTATTTTAAGCTTCGCGTCACGCTGTCAAAGTTATTTTTAGTCTAGGCTCCCGATCACGCAAGCAATGGCCAACGGTCATTTAGCGGGCTAAGAGAAAAAAAATCAGTTTGTTCAGTTGAACTGCCGCACTGTTAGCATTGGAAATCATTTCCAGAGCTAGGAAGGAAAATTATACGTGCTTCTCCGAAGCCGTAAAACAGAAGTCGTGTCATTCCCCAGCATGAATAATAAATGATTAACACAAAGTGCCAAGACTCGAATTCTAACCTGCTTGAAAGTCGTTTCACGGAAGGTGCCGAAAGGATTGAAACGAAAAGGATCTCTTTCGAAAGGTATTTTCAAGCGCACGACAGCTAAAATATTTGTTTCGCGTTTGTTAGAACTTTCACTCCAAAAAAAACGGAAGTGCTGTGTAATATTTACTGCTGACTAGAATTGCATTCCAATAAACACGCACGAAACTCGTTTCTCGAAAAGTACTGAACGGATTAAATCGAAAAGCATCTCTTTGGAAAGGTTATTCAAAGCGCAGGACAGCACAATACTTGTTTCCCATTTGTTAGAACTTTCGGTCCGAAAATCACGGTGTAAATGTTTGCATATTTAATTTCGAAGTTGCTTTGTCATATGAAACAGAGTTTCAGGGAGGTCCACGCCGAAAAAAGTGCTTCTCTGGAACGAACTAAAACATCGTTTGGATCGGCAGAGACCCTGAGAGAGACCTATCTGGAAAGCCTTTTGAAACTGCTGGTCAGAAAAATTATCTTCTATGTGTTTATCGTGATTTTTACGTCGGAAATTAGTCTTGTCATTTCTCTGCATGACTGGTTCACATTATGCGCTCTAGCTGCTGACAAGAATTGCATTCATAACACACTCGAAAGTCGTTTTTCGAAAA
Organism: Catalaphyllia jardinei; assembly: GCA_022496165.2. Taxonomy (NCBI): domain Eukaryota; kingdom Metazoa; phylum Cnidaria; class Anthozoa; order Scleractinia; family Caryophylliidae; genus Catalaphyllia; species Catalaphyllia jardinei. Next base: position 2,061,672 of record CM042753.1, on the reverse strand, counting down.
GTACTGAACGGCCTAAACAGTGAAAGATCTCTTTGGAAAGCTCTTTCAAAGCGCCAGACAGTTAGAATTATTCTTCCTCTGACCTTACGAAATGCGCTTCAACAATCCTGACGAAAAGTTTTCTGCGTAACTGATTAACTGTTAAAATTAAACCTCAATGTTATTACGTCATTTAAATTGGCCAATCAGGTGTCTTTCCTAAAATAGCCTCGCAGCTTGACCACGGGCTAAAATTAGATATAAAAAGATTATCATGGGAAGAGGGCCATGTATGGGGGATGTGTTCTCTTAGATCATAGTCTCTTGGATGTCGCAATTAATCGTTCAGATTTACAAACTTTTACGTATTACACTAAAAGCAAAAGCAAGAGTTGTGAAGGTCAATCACGATCTCCTTCACATCGTTTTACAGGTAAATCAGTGCAAAAGTTCTTACTTGAATCCACGCCAAAACACGGTATGACATCCTTGTGTTGTTCGTGACGCAATACACTCTGGTAAAAAGTGGCGCAGTGCACTCTGGTTAAATGCAATGCATTCTGGGTCTCTAGGCTCGCTCCGCAGCAAAATGAGAAATATGCTTTGAACAAAAGAAATGCATCACAAACTAAGATTCTGTGCTTTGGATAATAGACCCTTCTCCAAAATGGCGGCCGAAAATTCAAATGAGTTAAAATTAGCTGAAATAAAAATGTATACCAGCACTAGAAAGAACATGTCAGCTGAGAAAATGTAAGTTGAAAATTGGAAAATTTACAGAGGTTTGTATGACTGGGGTATGCATTATACCCCCAGTCATACAAACGTCTCTAAATTTTTCAATTTTCAACTTACATTTTCTCAGCTGATATTACACCTGAAATGCTGAAACTTTGCAGGGTTACTAAACTAAAGGTGTTCTTTCTAGTGCTGGTCTACGTTTTTAACTTTGACTTGTTTGAAATTTCGACCGCCATTTTGGAGAAGGGTCTATTGTGAAAAATGAGCAACTTGAAAGAAAAGCACGCACCTGAGGGGATGATCCCAACACATTATGTTTGTAGTTAATGGCCAAGACTCCAGTAGAATAAAAAAAGAAATTTTAAAAATCATTTATGCTTTGTCCTCGATGCTACTTCTGTTGTCTTATTCCCCTATGTCTAGTAACCAAGATAAAATTTTATTTCAGGCAAACTGGTCTATTATAAATACGCACAGACGACTTCCTCTAAATATTAGTCAAAGACGCCCACATTTCGAAATGCTTGTTTTTAAAATGAGTAGGGCTTTTTCTTTGTCGCCTATTTTCGGCGGAAGTTCAGAGAAAACTTAAAGGCCTGTCCAAACGGGAAATGTTTGGTGACCAAACATTTCACCGTTTTGCCACCTTGTTTGGTGTTGAGGAAAAGATGCGAGAAAAAGATTGTGCCATTGGTGAATAAATCGCACCGCTGAGAGCCAATCACATTGCAAGGATAACCAGTGATTTCAAAATTGATTTAATAATTACGGTTCTCTGGCTTCGCAATACTCGAAGTTCAAAAAATCTCTTCTTAATTTCTTTACGTGTGGTAGATACCGGTCATACATCAAGCAGAGAGAGAAAGCAATTTTGAAACACAACTTCTGACCATCATACTTCTTGTAAGCTTTGGAGGGGGCGGCTCTAAGGTGAGCTGATGACATATATCCTTCAGTATGTATTTTTTTCTCACAATTCAGTATTTCTACTCCTCTCTGGATAAGTGTAGTCTGCGAGCAGGCTCACCGCTGAGTCACGCGCGCGCGAGGCGGGATGGAATCTGGTGAAGAGTCGCTCTCGCCTGGCTGCTTCGCCGCTCGATTTCTCACTCGCGGCTACCCCGTGCTCGCTTTTGTTTCAACGTCAGCCTGCTCGCAGGTTACTTTGTGTAGCCTGAGTATCAGGCTTTTTCTAGTCCTCCTTACCCCTACCCTCTTGCTAAGAAAGGCCTGATACTCAGGTTACTCAAAGTGAAAACACGCCTGGGCAAGTTGATAGAGCTAAGGTGAAAGTAACATTTCTAGCTCAAAAGCACAACACAGTGATCCTGGTTATGAAGAATCAAAACCAGAATAGCGCAGAATAGCGCACTAACCGTGCGTGCTTGCAAACTTTTTTGGCACTTGCAAAAACTTTTTGTGTGGATCTCTGTTCATCCCGTCAAGTTTGAAATCGATCTTCCGCCGCTCTCTCGTGTCTCAGGGTGAGCGCGGGCTACTTTTCCAAATAGCAGCTGGTAATCCAGGAGGTCTATGCTATCACTATTTTTTTTCCCCCCCCCCCCCCCCCATCTCCAATCCATTAGATTTTGAACTGACACACTTCGAACACACCTCAAAATAAGCGAATTTTTTCCCCTTTTTCCATCCTTCTTAAAAACTCTGTGGCACTTTCGATCATGCCAAAACTTTTCTCAAGCTGCTCTTTCGCTTTCATCGAATACGTTAATTTACACGCGTTTTGTAGAATACAAAACAGAGATTCTTGAAAGAATCTCTGCAAGTGCTTTCTCCACCCCTCCTTCTCGCCTAAAATCCTTATCAGGAGATCACACATTCTCATCCCCAGAGGCCGCGCTCTGTCGTTGGAGCTTCACTTTTCGTTTTCTCATGGCACTTTGATTTAAAAAGGTTTTGCCCCACCCCTCTCCACCGTAAAAAATCTCCCGGGAAAATAAGGGTGTTCACCATTTGTCAGAATAAACCGGTCGGGACGAGCGTTGAATAATGGTAAGGGTTTTTCCAAAATCAGCAAACTTCTGCCTAACGAAATGGCGCTAACTGGAAAATTTAGCAAATGGTAAGGAAATTTCCGCCGTTCCGTTCAGCGCGGAAAAAGAGGAGTACCTCTGAAGGTACTCCACAATTTCCGAACGGAATTTCCGGAAAATTACCTTACCATTTGACTTCAAACCGAAATTTCCGGATTTTATGGTCAAATGGTAAGCACCCTAAATCTCGTAAAATCTGTTGTTAACAAATTTAGGTATTATGTTAAGGTGGCTTTGAGCCCTCTTAATTTTTTTCCGAATTTGCTAAAACGCGCTGGAAGAAACTCCTGGATCTCGTTGCTATGGTAAGCCAACCCCTAACGCATGCGCAGAGAGGGTAACCTATTTGTTTTGGAATTTCGGTTTGCATGCAGACGTCTGTTCAAATTATTTCTCGTCCTGTTCCAATAGGATTATAGGCAACTAAGACACCTGGGCTAACATATCATAATAGATCATTTAAACACCATGCATTTGGTTCAAGCGCCTCTGTCTGCGGCTTCAACGCCTCGCGAAACAGTCATCAACTCTGTTCCCGTCATGGCACCCACGGCCGAGGGAAACCTGAAGATAATGAACGCAATGTGAGCAATGTTCTTGCTATCTTTTTGCTTGCATTGCATTTTAAAGTTGCTGATAACGATCAAAGTACGTCTATTAATTGGTATTGTCGTATTGTTTTGTATTCTAAAAACTACAATAATTCTATTTAAAACAGGGAGACAAATTCGGAAGTGATGTGTTGCCGATTCCATCCTGAGGGAGGCCTGCTTGCGGTTGGTTTGGCCAACGGCGTTACTAAGGTAAAAGAGCTTGGGCTTTTTCGCACTTACATGGTTCACTTTCATTCAAATACTTGTTTGTATTAGTAAACGTTTCAAGAATTTTCATTTCTGTGAGTATGATTTCTCCCTTTTTAAGCTCGAGTGTAAGCTTATGTTTTAATTTCATGGCGTTAATATGAGTTGTGCCTTTGGCGTTTAGCGTTATATCGCGGGAAAAACCATCTTATGATTACTGTTTTTGATTTCATGTATTTTAGGTCTATGCGACCGATACAGGCCACTGTGTTTACAGCCTTTCGGACCAAGACACTTTTAATAGCCATTTGCCGGTGACTTGCCTTCGGTGGAGGCCGACAAAAGAAGGAGACAGTTACGGAAATATGTTGCTAGCAACTTGTAAGTTGATTTCACACAAACCTAATAATAATTTGGCCAATCTTTTAGTTTCCATGTAGGTTTTTTTGGTTCATTAACCCTTGGGAAATTCAGTGATTATTATCACCTGTTTTTACCTTCGCTATACAAAATTAAGCTTAGCGAAATTTAGCAAATTCAAAAAGTAATTAATTTTGAGTTCATTAAAGATAGGGATAATAATCAAAATAATAGTAGGGTAACTGTTACTTCATAATAACTCTGATAATAATTGGAACTTATTTGGTGAGCCTGTTGGACATTTTACAATTATCAAGATTGACAACTTTCTTTTGCAAATTTATACAGTAAGTTCTTTATTTTAATGAGGGGAGCGCAATGATAAACCAGTGGCCCTCCTAATATTGAATACAAGATAACAAAACAATTCTAAAAAAAAAAAGTCATCACGATATAATATTAAGAAAAGGGATCATGTATCTTATGGGGAGCCTTGATTGACATATTGACGAAAGAGAGAGCGAAAAAACAGCCCAAGTTGTTAGGATCAGGAAAATGGTACACTGTATTCAAATCGTGTTTGGTTTGCCTTATAACCCTAATCCAAATTTATCACTAAAGATGATTTAAAAGCCATTCGAGCCAAACCATTCAGTCTACGCAATGTCTGTTGCGTGCGTGACAGTTTCGGGATACAAATCTAGTGAATTTTAGTGAATTTAGTGAATATGAATTATTTCATATACACTTTACATCATTTCACTCCTTACGGGAGATATGAACTCACTAAATTGACCTTGCTCCCAATGTGTGGCTTCATAGCTCAGTTGGTAGAGCATCGCACCGGTATCGCGGAGGTCATGGGTTCGAATCCCGTTGAAGCCCTGATTTTTTTCAGGCTTCTTCTTTCCAATTGCTTAAATTGGAAAATTTACTGCGAGGATCATACTTCACTTGCATCTATAACCGCAGTTCAAATATGAATTATTTCATATACACTTTACAAGCAGGCAAGTATTAATCATGAACTATTTTTATGCCAAATTTCTTGAAATTCTAAAGACTGGATCGTTAGAATTGGCAAGTTTCTGCAAAAGCAATCGGTCTCAATTTTTTGAGCAACTGCACATGCGCTGCATTTAACTGGTTTCTTTGGATTTGGAAAAATCCAAGAATTGCTGGGTTCTTTGCATCATGAGCTTTTCTAACACCTTTGTTATTAAGACTAAAACCATCAGCACACTGCATTCCATTACGAAGAAAAATAGCAAAGATAGAGTGGGCATTGAGCAAATAAAATGAGCGCTGTACTAAGGGCAGGGCTGTCATTAAGGGCCGTAACCCATAACACCTGTTATGGCTGAGTTCACTCGATGTTACGGGTGATGGTTGCTGTGTAATGAATATTCACGGAACAATGATACAATAAATATAATAAAAAACAATATTGTTGCCTTGTGTTGTCTGTGTTCTTGATTATCAGATGAGTTTTAGATAAAAGAAAAACCTTTTCTGCTAAAAAACCTTGTGAGAACATCCACAATTGACACGATCGTTCCGAACTGAATTCTGACGCTATTTTCAGCGGCAAAACTTGTTATGCAATGCATGGTGCCTACTATAAATGGGATTCCGCTGACCTTTTCTTATCGTGTGTAGATTCCACGTTCGAGCGTGCGAGTTATCAAGTTCATCTTTATTCATATCTGTTCATAGTGGAACCGGCGAAAGTTTATCTTTATTCATGAGCAAAAGGAAGGCCCCTGAATCAAGGCAACCTGGAATCGAGAGTTTTTTGTCCAAGTCCAAACGGACCGAAGGAATTGGAGGATCTGATAAAGCAACCAGCGAGCAAAGACCTGCAAACCTTGCTTCAGTTTCATCAGCTGCTCGCATCCAGCCAGTCACATCCACATTTGCATTACTTTTTGATCAAGAAAATAAAAAATTCTTACCCCAAAGTGCAGGAAAATGCATTTCCGAGGGTCTAATTTCAAAAATTTTCTGGGGGGCATGCCCCCAGACCCCCCTAGAAGCTCACGCTCTTCAAGCCTTCGCTTACATGGCCTACGGCCATGTAATTCATGTTACGGGTGACATTTAGTAAGTTACGCCTGCTTCAAAACTTAATGACAACCCTGAAGGGCATGTTTGTTTTTGCAATCCTTGTGTGTGCGCTGAATCACATCAGCTAGAGCGCACACGAAAACTGCGTTCCGCTACCTTAAGTCATGTCAGGCAGACTGCAGGCGAGTCTAAAAGATATAATTTTTTTTCTTTTGGTGTGTGAGTGTTTCTGAATAGTATATAATTTATACATGTCCTCGCTACAGATGCTGATGGTAAAATAAAGATATGGCACATATCAACCAGTTCATGTATAGGAACATTAACAGAAGCTTCCAAACAGATCTTAGCATGTGCGTACAATTCTTCAGGAGATAGATTTGTCACGGCTGGGTCAGACACCAAGCTGAATGTGTATGATGAGAGAACCAAGCAAGTTATATGTACATTGCAACCAAGGTATGTAAATGATTAATGTAATGGAGTGGAACCTCCACTGACTGCCAGCTCTCGGACACTCCTTACATTCAGTCTTTTGTTATATGGCCACCTCTCCACAATGTCGATGGCTACCAAGTCTGTGGTGTAAGAAAGGTTACAAGGAACCCAAAGGCTCCTGACTATGAAATCCTGGGTGCCCAGCACTTAAAGCTTATAAGGAAAAAAGTAAGTTTTTCCAGTCGCCTGAAGGCAAAAGTTAGTTGCAGCACCTGGCAACTCTAGAGCACAACACTTAGGAGTGCTCCAACTGTCAAAATAATCTCTTGTTAACACAGGGTTCATACAGGTCCTTGTAAACCTGGAAAGTCCTGAAATTTTATTCTGGCATTTTCCAGGACTGGAAAATCCTGGAAAGAGGCCACTGGTCCTGTATGGAAGGTAGTAAAGGAGAATTAGCATTGAAATCTTGGGAGTGTAGGGGTTAATGTGAATTTTAGAGCCCTTGAAAAATCAATCTGAGTCCTGGAAAAGTCCTAAAAAGTTGTTTCTGAAAAACCCTGTTGACAGCCAGCTAATCAGCAACTGATAAACAGTGTATACAAAACCCAGCCCAGTGTATTTAATGTATTATACACTCAGGCTTACTGTATATATGCTGTCTGTTTGTCAGAATTAATTTTATTTGGCTTGTTGAATGTGTTGTTTACAGTTCCTCACACCTAGTAATGGATGGTCATATGAGTCGTATATTCAGTGTACAGTACACTCCTGGTCAGGATAATGAATTTCTCTCTGGAGGTTGGGATGACACAGTACAGGTAATAAAAATCTTTTTTAATTGGACTCTTAAACTTTCATTATAAATTAAACTCCTAAATGACCATACAAAGATATTGACTTGTAGTCAGTACTCAAGATAAAAGTATACACTACTTGATCACGGTAATAATTATAACTGTATCAAACAACTTGATACCCCTGGTGAGGATTAACACTTCTAATACTCCTGGTTGAGCTCTGGTGAACCTGTTAACGCTGTCAATTCATGAAAAAGGTTATATGTCAAAAACAAATCAATTTATTAAATAATCATGAAGTATTGTGAAGATTTCATGTCTCCCAATGTAGTCACTTGGGATGTTGGTAGTAATGTTTCAACACTAAATGTTTATTCTGATGATGAATGAGGAGACAAAGCATTGCTTCCTGCAGGACTGTCATTATGTTTTGAGTGACTACACCTGTAGCAAAACCTGTAACTTTGTGGGTGAATTGTATCAACATCAGCTGGCGATTCCGTCCCTAGCATGAAGATAAAATCAAGCTTACTTAAAGGGAACCTTGGCTGTTGGCGTGAGTTGCGCTAAGTTGCTCCAAATAATGTCTAAATTACAAATTTTACAAGACAAGGGAAACATAACATTTAATAATAATAATAAATGAAAGAGACTTCGGCTTTTAAATTCCCGCGCGCCGCCATCTTGGATTTCATGACATCACTGCGTTGCCTCTATTGTTTCAAACAAAAGAACCTCAGCTTCCAACAATAGAGACAACGCAGTGACGTCATGAAATCTCTTTTGCTTCCTATTATTATTAAATGTTACGTTTCCCTTATCTTGTAAATTTGTAATTTGGACATTATTTGGAGCAACTTAGCGTCAACTCACACCAATAGCCGAGGTTCCCTTTAACCATAACATATGTTAGGGGTTTTGGCCTTAAGTATCAACCCTGATTTACAGTTAGTTACAATGTACGTTGTTTGTTTGTTTGTGCAAGACAAAATATTTCTCTGTAATCAAAGTTATAATTTGATGCACATTAATTTCATTTGCTGAAATGACATCACTATTGTGTATGTTTTGTTGTGCAGTTTTGGGACACAAGAGTTGACACCAAACATTCTGTGAGGTAAGGTACAGTGTAATGCTCTTGCAAGAACTCATGAACACAAACCATCTGTAAAGTAGCTAATTTTGCTTTAACTGCCATTACCTATTTTTCAGAAAAATCTTTGGGCCTCATATCTGTGGGGATGCACTAGACATCCAGGCACTGAGTATGTCAGGTTCCAGTCGGCAAATCCTCACAGGATCATGGAGGAAAGACAAAACTCTTCAGATCTGGGACTATGGCTCAGGAAAGCTCTTGAAAGATGTACCCTCTGATTATAATAGAAGTATGGTATGTGACGTGCTTTAACTGTTTAAAATATAGCAAGCCTGTCTGGTACTATGTGAATTAAGATAAAAAATAATTTTAGTCAATGCATAGTGGAAACATAATAATCCCTGAACTTTTAGGGATTTAGGTGAGCCCTTGCAGCTTCTGAGGGAAGCCCGGTGGTATCACAGCTAGTGTGATTGTCTTTGGATCGAGTGGTCTGGGTTCAAATCCTGTCCTGGGACACTGAGTTGTGTTCTTGGGAAAAACACTCAACTAGCTCTCACAGTGCCTTGAGGCAACTCTGTGTGATAGACTAGCATCCCATCCAAGGGGGAGTAAAATACTCCTAGTTAGTTAATTCTATGGAAACCAGGATAAGCTCCAGGCTAATGAGCCACTTGGCTTATTATACTGAGTCAGAATTTAACTTGCCGCTTCTATCTGGAGGGTGGGAAAGGGACAGGGTATGAGGTTTTTTGACAAGGCAAGAGAACTAGCCAAAGTTCATGAACTCCAGGGCAGAATTGAACCAAGGTGCAAGCTGAATGCTTACTAAACTGTTAGTTTACACCCAGTGTGCATTCTTGTAACCTTGTTTCTGAGTAAGTGACAAGTGTGTGTATTTGTAGCTGTACTGTGTTCAGTGGCAAGGTCCAGATAGCATCATAGCAGGAGGGAGTGACAACAATATGATGAGATGTGTGGATCAAGGAACTTTTCATGTAAGACTTTTTCTCAATATTAACCATGATTTGCAAGTCTTAAAGTTATTCAAAACAATCATAATTGTTTTATTTGTTCCTGTGCAGACCACTGGACGGTTCGTAGATCTTCCCCGTGCTGTGTATACGGTTGATTATGAGAGACATAGCCATCATCCGGTCATTGCTGTAGGAACTTCTAACTTTATTTATCTTGTAAAGAAGACATGAGTTGGGCTGTTGCACATCTATTTATAAATGACTTTTATATGTGTTACATCATGATATTGTAGGCATTCTTATCTACAGATTGACCTTACATTTCCACGTCAAAACCTGGTGGTGGACAGGAGTTCTTTTTAAGTGCCTTTTCACTAAAAGTTTGCTATCTCTTTTCTCATCTCCCACACAACCCATGTACTGTAAACATTCTACCTTTCAGGACTAGTACCTTCGTAACTAGGAAAGGCTGCTAAATCCAGTAGTAGTGAGGGCATAACTATCTACTCTTTTTACTACAGAAGTGCACAAAAGACGCTAAGAATGTACTCTGAAGGAATTTGATATGAAAATTGTCAGAATATTTCTAGTTGATCAAGGAAATTTCTATTCCACCCCTTCCAAGGGTTTTTTAGCCATTCACACTTTCTCCTCTCTTCAGACATCAAATGGACTGTTGTTATTATTTATGAGAGATTACCTCTTCTTAATTGACCTTATCTGCATTGATTTTAACAATCGATGGTTATTAAAAATTTTCAGCGTAAATTAAGATGTTCATTTGATGTGTATTGTCAGGAGTACTCAACGAGAAAATTTCCAAAATTACTTTGTTTTCAACCAAAAAGATCTTTTAACATTCACTGAGTGCTATTCGGTTGATAATTAACTTTCCTGGGAAAATAATATCCGTTCCTCAGAGCCAGCCAGACAAAGATAACAAAATGTTCTTCCCAGCCAGGAGTTGCGTCGGAGATCTTTTTTCCCAGCCAGGAAGCTTTTTTTTTTACCTTACTTGCCAGCAAACAGGCCCAGTTCTGATTTTCCCAGCCAGGAAGGGGATTTGCATTTTTTTTTTCCCAGCACTATAAAAATGCTAAAATAATATTTAATTTAGGAGCATTTTGGAACTTTCCTTGAAATTTTTAACCCATGCAGTTACTGTAAACGTCACTCACCACCATGGAAATTACACGGCGTGTGAGTATATGCAATATAACATTAGATTTTTCACCTGACCTTAGATTTTTGTCGTAAAATCACTCCTGTTAGCTTTTCATCTAGTACAATCTGAACTTTAATTTTCTCTTCTTTCCTTCTTGCAAGAATTACTTGCTTGTAGTATTAAAAATTAAAAAAAAAGCAAACACAAGAAATGTAATGTACAGCAAAGTTACAAAAGGTACAAGTAAACCAACAGAAAGAACTACAGGTAACCGAAATGAAAATAACAATATTACGCTGATACTAAATACACATGGCACAGTGCAGCAGAAATAAAACGCCACGAAGGCACAGTCTATCACTGACGTTGAATATACATGGCACTTGACAGCCAGCACAAATCAAATGCCAGAAAAGCATAGTCTATCGTCGACGCAGACAATTGCCGCAAAACTTTTTATTGATTTATTCCCCACCACGTACCACGTACCACGTACATTCCGAAAGTTACTTTTACCCAGCACGTTTTGTGCCCAGGAAAATTCCCAGCAAGGAAAAAACTTTTTTAATTCAGTTCCCAGCCAGCTGAATTTAAGACCGAGGAGCGAATAATTTGAGGAGCGGTTCCGGTGAGTACTCCTGTATTGTATGTGTGATTACTGGTAAAACTTAAATGGTCTTACTTATGACGATAGAAGTCTTAGGGTGCATTTCTTTAAGAAAAGCCAAGTTTGGATTCTTAAATCCAAAAGAATCTGAAAATGGATTTTGCAGTTCTTTACTAAACATATCAATCCAAGATCTCTTGAATCATGGTGTGTCAAAGGAACCAAAGAATCCATTTCCAGACTGACAGGATTCTTCCGTTCCTTTGACGCATCATGATCTTGAATTGATCTGTTTAGAAAAGAAAAGCAAAATCCAATTTCAGATTCTTTTGGATTTTCTTAAAGAAGTGCACCTTTTATCTTAGAAACTTTCTTTGTCTTACCTTAATATCTGCTCAAAACTAAAAATCAATGTTGTGGTTATGGATCATATAACCTGAAAATCAAACATTGTTCTGTATATTTGGAGTTGCTTTTATTCCACATACAGTTAAATGCAAATGATATATACAAAGAAAAGTGACATTTATATTGCTTTGATTTTTAAATGTTATGTACTAAATAGTAACAAGAACATTTGAGACAAAAAAATAAAGTGACTATTATTATTGGTCTTTGTACTATTTTGTCAACATAGAATTTCAACCAGTGGCTTTTCAAATATTTGTTAGGTAACCTTCTAGTGTAATAAAAAGTAACATTAACTATTATTACCAGTAAGCATTTTGAGCTGCATAAATTTCCTAACCATCCTTTGTCTTATTTAACAATTATTCACCGAAGTGGAGGTAAATATCCACCACTATCACCGACACTGAGGTGATAGATGATTTTGTTTTTCTTCTGCTGCCCAGAGGTGAATAGTATTTGGCTAATCATCTCTGAGCTAGCCAATTAGCGTGTGCCAAAAGAACTATTTACTTGTGTGGTAAATGTATTCCTTCATCCCACACTCGCTTTACGCAAAATAGCAATTTGGGTAAGCGTTTCACTGAGTCAGTGCATTCATTTGCAAAGATACTTTCAAGCTCTGACCGTGTAGTGATGCATTTCAAGTTTCATTCAAGTTTTTGGATGCAAAAAATTAACAGTATAACAAAAACAGAAATCCATCAAGACTTTGTTAACTTTGTAGCTAAAGAAAAAGGACGTAAGTTTAAACTGTGGAAGGTAAATTAGCAGACACACTGTGCGTTTATGTAGAGATGCTGACTGACCCAGTTCTCTTGCTGATAGAACACAATCTTCTAAATATTGCTCTTGATTCTAAATTAAAATTCCATCAAGTGTATGTTAGGACTGGAATTCCTTAGGAGGGTCTTCTAACTTTCAGTGCAGAGTGCACTATTGGGATGGTTTCGGGGACTACCTGCCACTAAGGTGCTATGGTGCTATTGCCCTTTGGACCCATGGCACTAAGGTGTAAACTTAAATGTTTGTTTAAAGTGGTACTATGACGAAAGTTGCATTTTTCCTACCTAAGCCATTTTAAAACAAATGAGTAGTCTGTACGAGAAGAAAAAATGCTGTTTACTATTTTCGAATATCTCTTTATTCCAAAAATATTCAAGATTTTAAGATCTTCAAATTAGCCAAGTAATGACATCATACATTCAACCAAATTTTGATCAAATATGAAGATATCTCAGCCAATTTGTGTTACAAACGTTTGATTCTTTGCAGCAACATTCTACTGAATGGGCTTCACAATACAAGCTTAACATCTTGGTAACCATGGCAACAAACTGAGTTCCAGGCCTCCACAATATTTTAGGCTTTTCTGGCTACCTATGGCATTCTATTTTGATATTTGCTAATGATGCCCCATGTGCATGATACTACTACTGCTGCTGCTGCTGCTGTTGCTGCTGCTACTACTGCTACTACTACTAATAATAAAATCAAGTGATCAGGAAGTGGAAAAGAGTGAGTTGCCATTGGAACAGAATTTTGTATAGCCATAGGTGTGCTTCCTGTGAAACTATTAGCCTGCCAACTTTCAGTGGTCTGTGCTGCAAATTGGGCAAGATAGTGTATGACATCATCAGTCATCTCATTTGCATATTTTACACATTTTTTAAATTTAAATGTCTCCAGAACTAATGCATACATTTACCAACAGTAAACAGCATTTTTATTCTTTCATGGAATTCTATGTCATACACCTAAAAAATCAATTCAATTAACTAATCAGGGCTTTCAATAACATTTGAAGTAGGCAGCTGGTTTGAGTAGAGTAACCAACTGTATCCACCAGTTTTAAATGCATTTCTCTTATATTACTTTAATTTTTGGGTGAAAAGAGCCGACTTTTATGGACAAAGTAGGTGACGAGTTTCGTCGGCCGTCGGTGCTTAATGAAAGCCCTGACTAATTAATTAGTCTAGCTAGAGGCAAGGAAGTGGTGGGGTTTGAGGTGGCAAAGGTACACAACTGTGTACCCTACGTAGAACATGTTCTATCCACATCAGTTAGGTGTAAATATCGTAAAGCTATGTATTTGTTTCACGTAACCCCTTGTGTATTGGTATATAAGGTGGAGGATACATTGCATGCAGGATTGCAAACAAATTTTGAGTGGTTTTACTTACTGTAGAACCCAACAAGTAAGGTGCATGCATTCTAGCATTGTTTGTGTTATATACTATGTTTCTACATGGTTTTTTATGTCATGTGATGTCAGGTAGCATCACTTGTCCCCTTTTATGAATGAATGAATGTGTATTTATACATGTATACCCCACATATCACATATCGTCTCATGGTGGTTTACAATACTTATTGAGTGAGATTGAACATCAGCTTGTGAAGGCACCTCTGGCGGCCTCCATCAGTCCATATTTGATCTCACTCACCCACCCAGCCTATGCATGAAATGTAGGATGAAACTAGAGATAGACTACTACACCGGGAACTACGTGCCCTATTCTTTTTGATAAGTGCGTGGGTTCTTTAACGTCCCCTGCTAATCATGTAACACTGAAGATGCAGGAGACGGGGCCTTCGGTTTATAGTCCTTATCCGAGAAGACTTGAATATCTAACCAGATATAATTACAAAGGCAGCACATTCTCCACAGTTATTTTAAAACCCTGAGTGTTGGTCCGGTCTGGGGCTCAAATCCTCAACCTCCCTCACAACAGACTGGCACTCTACCAACTGGGCTAACCAGTGCAAAAGTGAAATGTATCTTTAAGAGTTACCCACAGGTTGGTTCAACAAATGTCATCTGCTGTTTTCAAATTACAATAGTATGTTTTACAGGGTTTAAATAGAGAAGGAAAGTGTACAGCTTGTCCTTAGCAGCTTGTTTATTTCCTGCCTTAATTGCGGCTGTAAGAGAGATAAAAAAGTTCCCAAGTTAGTGGCTTTAATATTCTGTAAATTGTAAACTTGTGACAAAAGAAACCAGGAAAGAGCTCAAATATTGCTGCAGACTCTGTGGCACATAATGAAAGACAAATTAATTAAATCAGTCTTTGAGGAGCCTCATTCACTGATTTAGGATAATATCAGCCAAGTGGTGCTGTTTACCTTCAATACTTCTCTTTGAAATTCTTCTTAGTTGTATCAATGTTGTTGTGCATTAATTTTGAATAAAAACAAAAAAGGTGGAAACAGAAAAAGAAAGTGGTATTCAGTGACTGTACTGTCTGACAATTAAATTAGTCCTTGTTCATTGGCGATAAGAAAATTTGTGTTTTGAAAAAAAAATCAATTCTCTTCCATAACTTTCATTTATTAATATAACATTATCAAGTAATAATCAACTGGACTGTGCCAGGTATTTAACAGACTATCTTGCTCATAATAAGTTTTACTCATCTCTATTTAACAATAATTTTATTAGACTATGAGCCCAAGTTTTCTACGAGCAAATAGGGGGATTCATGCTCTAGTCATTGTTTACATTTTTGCTCATTTGCATACGGGTTTGCTTACAGAAATAAACATGTAAGGTATGAATTGACTTCAGGCAGCTGAAGAGCTAGTAAAACCTAAGTGATGTTAAAATTCTTAGTTCTTTGTGTGTAATATTGAAAGAGAAATTGCCTCTCAAAAACTGCAAAATTCCTGGGTGGCAAAAGCGCTAATGAGCTCATACATTCTTTGTAAAATTTTGAGTTTTAAAACCCGTGTTGCACAAAAAGTAATCAACACATCAGCCTCAAATAGGCCCTTTGCAGGATCCAGTCACATGGTATGGAATAAATTACACTGGGAGGCAAATGACGCAGTGGAACTTCCAAAACAAAGGAACTCTTACCAATCCAGCATGACTTTCCTTTGTTTTGAAAGTCCCACTGCGTCATTTGCGTCCCATTGTAATTTATTCCGTACCATGTGACTGGATCCTGCAAAGGGCCTATTCATTGGCAGAGTTAATCGTACTATGACCTTTCAATATTCAGAACAGATTTATTTGTAGCTCCATCAGAAACTGAATTGCTTATGCTAACGAGGCAAATATTGTAAACAAGGATTCCCCTATAGTCAACGAGGTGCAGCCAAGTTGACTATCGCTTGTAGAAAACAAGGGCGAGTAGTCTAATTGTTAAAGTATAAATTTGCCGTAGTCTCATTGCATAAAAAGAAAAAAATGTCAAGTAACACGTAGAATAGAACAGTTTCATTATGTTACATTGGGTTCAAACGTGATGCGCGATGTGCACTGATGCATAACTGTTGACTATCAGCAGATAGAAAATGGTAATATAGCCAATCAAATTCACTGATTCACAATAGACTAAACTAATATGACCCAAAATTTCAAAGTAGCATGGTAACCGACAAACTCAACAGGACATCTTATCTTATCTTCTAATCTTCTCCCTCTGCAGCCCATTGCACCTGTGACAAATACCATAAGTGCAGTATGTGTTACAGCTTCTGTTAGTAGTATAAGTGTTATTTTGGGAAATAGAGAGGGCTGGTTGGCCATGGGCTAAGTTTTGAATAAAGCCTGTATACTGAAAGAAAAAATGGTGATGAGAAAGCCCTGGGTGTGTTTATTGCTAGGCTTGATTTTCGCCCCTCTCACATCCAGGGGAGGATTACAGGCTTATTTCCAAAACAGTGGCTGGAAATCAAGCCTAGTTAAGTGCCTACCACTGCTTGCTTAGCACACCTGACTTGTCTCCGGTCATCTTACAGTTTTACAGAGTGCGATGAACTAGGCAAAGTGGAAGCTCAGGGCGAGATGGGTAGGCATCACCCCTTGCTCACCTTGTATGCTGTGTTTTATATAAAGAAGACTGGAGAGAGGTCATTCTCTTAGCTCATACATAGATTTTCAATTTGAGTAGCAAGGAAAAACGAGGAGGAATAGATGCTACACCATTGAGGAATCCATCAGATTTGGTTCATCATCTGAATCATCAATGTACACAGTCTGCACTAAATCCTGACTCCATTGCACACGTCTACAGTCCCTCGGTACATATTTTGGAATTGTTTTTGCTGCCTCTTGAGCTCTTTTTTTGTATCGCTCTTGGCGTGACCTGGATGTTTCACATTTTTTCCACCTTTCCAACTGGAGAAGCCGCTTTGCCCTTCTTTCTTGCTTCTGGGCAGGAGTGGAGGGGGGAGGCATGTCGTACAGAGGACTGTTGGAAGGGGACGGTGACCTCTGATCTTTGTCAATAGCAATATTTGTTTGTAAGTCGCTGTCACATTTTCTTTTACGAGTGTCTTCAACAATGTCTACAGTTTCTGACACATACGAATGGCTCCTGGAAGATTGGGAATCTCCATGATTCCAATCCGAATAACATTTTTCTAGTTGATCCCTTGATTTACTTTGTTTTTTTCTCCCTGACGTGCCTGCACCTGAACTGGCTTTACATCTTTCAGATCGACTGCGGCTCAAACTTTCAGAATTCACCGGTGATTTTTCTCCTTTACGTTTAAGACAACTGTGCCTTTTTAACGAACCTTCTAAAGGAAATTGAAGATTATGCAACTGAACTGAGAGTTCTTTATCATGAATTCGAATGTCCAAGTCGCAATCGTGAAACCAACTGCGCGAGCTTGAATCACCTCTAGACACCTTGTTCCTGGTTCGTTTGATCTGTTTTTCCTCTATTTTCAGACTCTTTAAAGACTCCCTTATTTTATCCATCTTTGATCTGTTTCTTGTGCACACTCGGCTACGGATTCCTTTCCGTTTCATGATACCCCTAGAGATCGTTGCTTTTCGCGATGATTCGCTCATTCTGCACCCGGTCTCTGCCGCACTTGACCAGATCACACTCTTTCTATTATACGCCCCTCGTACGTTGGGAAGATAACTCAGTCATCGCATGACATGACATGACATGAGTCAGTCATTTTACATCAGAGACGGTAGACTACAAGAAGTTTGGGATAACTGCCATTTTGTTTTCAAAACAAATTTTTGTAAAACGGCCGAGAGGGACTGGCAAGGATGGTCAAATCTCTGCCCCAGGCTCACTCCCAAAAAAGGTTATACACCAATTATAATACCATGTTTTTTTATCACCTCAATACCCTAAAAGCTACCGCAAAAGCTCTCACTGTGGGCTTTTTGACGCTGAACACCCTAAGAGATACCAAAACCGCTTTTCTAATCCCTGAAAGGTACGACGACCAGCACCGTTCTTGTAATATATAGGTACCCCTTACCCCCGGCGGAGGGGGAGGTGGTGGGGAGGAAAAGGTAGATCTAACACTTCTCAGAAGCAAGATAATTTGGTTTTAGTATCACCCAACTAGTGGACTAATGCAAATCCTGCATTTTTGATTGGCTACGTTACTAGGGGACTAATAGTATTAGTCATCGAGTGGCGAAATTCGCCGGTTTTTCTTTCGCTTTTTTCCCGAAATAAATATTTCTTCAACTTGCACTTGCTAACTTTATTATCGCCATTTCTGTCCGACTAGTTGGGTGATACTAAAACAATTAGACCCTTTGCCCTCAAGGGCCACGGGTCAATAGCCTCATGGGCTATTGTCGGGCCACCGTAAATAAGATTCGGAAGCTGACGTTTCGAGCGCTAGCCCTTCGTCGGAGCAAATGGAGGAATTGTGGGTTGTGTGGTTTATATACAGAAATATGGAGCTACGCTATTGGTTGGTGCCTGGCAACGTGAAAAACAACAGAATAAATTAGTTGAATGAAAAGCGTTCGTTGATACCGTGAGGATTAAGAGTGCCGATTTGAAAAATAAATTTTTGTTCTAGAGTTTTGCGGCTTTCTGTGCTTCCTTGATGTAAGGAGAGGCCGCAGACTGTCATATGTTGCGAAGAATGATTAGGCAGATTAAAGTGTCTAGCGACCGGTTTAGATGCGTTTTTGTCGGTCGCTAGACAGTTTAATCTGCCTAATCATTCTACGCAACATTTGAGAGCTACATCAAGGAAGCACAGAAAGCCGCAAAAGTCGGCACTAAAATCGGCACTCTTAATCCTCACGGTATCAACGAACGCTTTTCATTCAACTAATTTATTCTGTTGTTTTTCACGTTGTTAGGCACCAACCAATTGCGTAGCTCCATATTTTTGTATATAAACCACACACAACTCACAATTCCTCGATTCGCTCCGACGAAGGGCTAGCGCTCGAAACGTCAGCTTCCGAATCTCTTTGCGGTGGCCAATTCACATAATCAACTCAGTTGATAAAACCAAATTATCTTGTAATACTCCCACCAACGCAGCACCACAGTTTCTTTAGAAACTTACCTCCTCTTCTCAGAAGCAGTTTCATTCATGTTGAACGGGCCGGGTTTTACTACCAAAAAAAACATTTGAGAACGAGTCGTGTAAATATTACTCTTCCCAGTAGACCGCGACACCCACGAATTTTTTCGCCGCCTTTAAAGCAACGTTTTTGATGCCGCGAGTTTGTTTCAAATCAATCACGTGGTACATTGAAATGCACCACGTGGGGATATTTTTCTTGTGTGTCGCGTCATGGCATTTTCGTACTACGTGATGTTCATTCACAACATGTTTATCCTCAAGAGAAAAGTTTATCGTGGTTTTTGTCTGCCATAGAACTGTCAGCATGGCCGCTGTTTATCAGCTGAAGACAAAATATGACCACGACAAATTCTGAGTGGTTTTTTTTAGACGCAATGACGCCACACAGAAAAAAATGCCCTCACGTGGTGCATTTCAATGTATCACGTGATTGATTTGAAACAAACTCGCGGCATTAAAAACGTTACTCTGGAAGGCGGCAAAAAATTCGTAGGTGTCGCGGTCTAATGGGAAGAGACATAAGCAGTCAGAAAACTTTGACCGGTGTGTACAGCAGTTCTTCAGCGATTGCAGTGGTACTGCACGTCATGTTAGGTTTCTCTTGTGTCGAGCATCGTGTAGCGTTTAAAGCAGGTTGACCTAAGACAGAGGTTCAGTAAGTACATGACGTCTTCTGGTGGCAACGATAGTTTTACACTGTTGAATGACACTCAGTAGGCTGTGAAGCCAGCGGTTGAAGTGGACTGCTGGTGATCAGTGATTTCACATCAAACGACGCAAGTTTTAATAACGGTCTTGATAGCGTCAAGACAATCCTCAGTAGATTGTAGCTCGCATCTTGATTTGTCAGTAATGGGCTTTAGTGTGATCATCAAGTATTTACACAGCTGATAGGTAAGGGACCCACACAGTGACACCATGTAGGCCGCCGCAAGGGTATACTCAGTTTGTGCCGTTTCGTTAGTCCGTAAAGTTTTGGTGGTCGTGGTGCTGAGTGTCAATATGGCGCAAGTCCCCTCGAGTGCAACTAGCGCTGGCGTTGGGTCGCGTAGTATTGTGTCAAAAAAGAAGCCAAATTAAGTCAAAATTCCAGCACTTTACTTTCCCCCTTTTCAGTATTTACAGATACAATTTAAAACACTTTCCTCTGCATGCCGCTAAACTTTTTAAATACTTTTCTTGATTTCAAGTCCCTTCACATTCCAAACTGCTCTCCATTCATCTGGGCCCAGATGTGTGCGCGAAGTGATCCACCCA
>CM042753.1:2038497-2041509 GCA_022496165.2 Catalaphyllia jardinei | reverse complement strand
TTGCCGTTGTCAGTAAAGTTTGTTAATAAACTCCTTAAAACGGAATAAACGGCTAAATAATGAACAGCCAAACGAGCACAAAACGAACGAAAGCCCGGCCGAACAAAAAGACGGCTGAGAGCGCTGAAAACATCTCTGCTACGAAACAAAGTCAAAACATCTACAATGACGTTCCAGTCATTTCCTGATCTCAGGCAGTTTCGAGAAAGTCGCTTCGACTATCCACGCATCCCAAGAGCAACATCCTCGGAAGAATTGGGTACCACGCCTAAAAATAACTTAAGAGAGACTACCTTAGTTAAAGGACCTATATGGAGGATTCACTCTCTTACCTTGATAATCCCTTGGTACTATTTAGCGCGTTGATACAGTATATAGAAAATATTTGCCTAGCATTATGAGATGGTTAAGGGTCAAGTGGTGCGTGCAGGGACAAGTAACTCCAAATAATACGTCTTGTTCGGAGAGAAGTAAATTCGCATTACTTACGGTAGAATACCAACTTTGGAACTTATCCCAAGAAGAAGATGCTTTCGGCCAGCTAATAACCAAATGACGTATGTTTTGACTATCAGAGGGACAGAAAGGGCAGGACGGGGAGGCAACCTTTTTCATTGTGTTTAAAATACAGTTCGTGGCTAAAATATGATGTATAATTTTGTGCTTGAATATTGCCAATTTAACTTCTTTTGGGGCTTTAAACGGCAGAAGATAAATTCTATTTAAATTGTCCTTTGCGATACCGTAGGATAAGAGTTTTTTCTGAGGTGGGATGAAGAAGTTTGTCATACAACATCTTGCACGTCATAGTGCAAATTGGTGGCGGTGATGTTGTAGAGTCGCCAGAATTAGCGTGAAGGAGCTTCTTTCAACTTTGGGGGATCGTGGACATAAGACCATGATATTGTAAAAGGCTGCAAGTTAACGTATATTTATTGCGCAAGGAAAGGAAAGGGAGGAAGCAATTTTCATGCTCGTCAAAAAGGTCTGAAATTTGCTTTATTCCTGCTCAGTGCCAATGAGGTAGATCTACCATTTTTCTCAGTCGTAATGAACTTGTTCCCTATTGTCTGAGACAATATCTCGGTCTTGCTGTGGTCTATTCTCGATCTATTCATCTCCAGCGTTAAGGCCCGTTTACACAGGCGAATTTTGTCGCGGCAACTCGATGCAATTTTTGTCGCGCTAAAGTTGCAACTTCAAAATTTCACGTGTAAACCAGGAGCGATTTCCAGTGTGATTTGTCGCCGCGATACCGCAGGGGTTTCGAACATGTTTGAAACTTGTTACAACTTGAGCGCGACAAAAATTGCATCGAGTTGCTGCGAGAAAAATCGCCTGTGTAAAAGGGCCTTTATGGAGACTCCAAAAAACTTTGCAACAGAGGTTACTGAAAAAAATAGTGTTTGATTTTATCTGGAAGCAAAAACCCGCCAAGATAATAAAAAGACAACCCTCATCAAGAAAAAAGCAGATGGCGGTCTTGGCATGAAAGATTTTGTTCTTTTCAATAAGGCTTTGATACTAACTTGGGTAAAACGGCTGTGGTCCGCCTCAGACGCACCGTGGAAGTATATTCCAAAATCGTTCCTCTCTATTGTTAGCGGCACTGACCTCTTTCAATGTAATTACGACTACAACCTTCTTGATATTTAATAAGGGTTGAGAAATCAGTTAATGCAGCTGGCTTTTATCGGTCACGACCTTCAATTTTCTGCCCTTATAACTTACTTTGTGGCCGTTATTTTGGTCTTTATTCGACAATTGTTCCTGCTAACGGCGTCTTAGACCTGAAAGGCAGTCTTTTCCGCGGTTTTGGCCAATCAGCTGTGGGCCAGTCGCGCAACTGCGCAATAACGGCTTAACCAATCAGAAGTCGACTTGAGAATACGCAAACGACGGCAAGCGAGAGAAAAGTCGCCTCAGCAGCATTTCCACCTGATTGGTCAGTAAAAATAACAAACAGTCGCAAACCAATCAGAGCTCCTCGAACGCGGAATGAAAGAACTGCTACCACTTGCTAGGTTCTTTGAAAACTTGATACGAAGAACTCGAGCATAATGGAACTCAATGTAACCTGACTGAAAATTTTGCTTTTTATTTTTTTAACCTACCTTGCCACCAAAAATTATGCAAAGCCTCCAGCGCTCTTTGACCGCCATCTAAGCCACTCAAAACCTATACAAATGGAAAGAAAAAATTAAGTCCAGTTAACGTTAATTGAACATGGACTATTCAAGAAATAAAATAGACTGAAGTTCTTTTTAGAAAGTTGTCTGTGAAATGAAGTACGATCACAATTACCTTTGTTGAATTTGGTCTGGTGCGTATCACATAATCTAATGTACATGCTTGGAAACAGCACTGAAGATGATCAACAGCAGTGGAATCTTCATGTAACACTATATGAATGGAACCTGTGTTGAGGAAGAATTTCTACGACATTAACTGCATCGAAATACCGACGGGGACACAGGATTTCACAGAAGGAGGTTCAATATACACACCACTGATCGCCTTCCCCTTGTCGAGGGGTCTGAGGGCATCCTCCCCACTAAAATGTTTAACAATGAGAAATTCGTCGCTAAATAATGGTCACCTGAACGTCTTCCCCGGAGAATGTTTAGTTTCATAATATATCGGCTCTCCTTTGAGCTTGGTAGCGCAGCATCAAGATCATTCACACTGAAATACAGGAATATTGCAAGTGTAAGCCAAGAAGCAAAAACTGAACATAGTTTTCTGGTGAACCAGTTATTCTCCACATGCTTAATAGATAATGTTTTTTTTACCTTTTTACAACTGATGTAAACTCTTTTCCTAAATGGATTCTGAGACACTCTCCTGTATTAAAGCCTGAAAATGTCAGAAAATACAAATCACCTTTAACTACTCTAATGCCAGTGGCTACACTAAAGCAAGACCTGTCCAACTGAAAGACAGTCACACCAATTTTTATATCGTGGGAACAACGCATGATTTATTTTCTCTGGCTTGGTCCGCAGTTCTTCT
>CM042753.1:2000997-2033497 GCA_022496165.2 Catalaphyllia jardinei | reverse complement strand
TTTAATAACCAGTCATCATTAATGCTCATTAAAGCTCAAATCAGAGGAGTATTGGTAGTACCACAAAATAAATCTTCCTTTTGTAAAACAGGAAGTCATCCCCTAAAGTTTAATTTATAGAAATCTGGCCAAGAAAAATCTCCACTTTTTTTACATAGTTTAATTTTTATTTTTGAGAACAGGTCCAAGCTAATTTCTAGGTTGTTGTCATTAACATAAAATTCAGGGAAGAGTTGAATGGAGGGTCAGTAAGTCATTACATTACCTGCATGGTATCCCATATTTGGTATTCCAAGTAGTCTTTGCTGACACTTTCTGGGTAGCCTTGTGGAAGGAAGGCAGACTGCAAAAGATATAAGCCAAGCTTATAACTAATGTTACTAATCAAACTGTTCAGTAATCAAACTTTTCTCAAATCCAATCAAACCAAAACATTTGTGCGAGAGAGTTCATAAGTTTGAATTCTGAATTGGTTCAGCCCAATAGAGCTCAATAAAATTAAACACGATCAAATAGGTAGGTATTTGAAAAGTCTGTCTAAGTAATACCTTCAGAATAATAATAATTATTATCAAGTAGTAATCAAAGATTAGGGCAGTGCATTCATGCGCATACTTTGCATGTTTGATTTGGTGACATTTGCACTAAGTTTGACAGAATGTCCGATGACAATCTACAAGTGAAGTTGAACTACCGATGATTAGATTATAGCCTGCAATAAATTAACTTGAACTGGCAAAATACTTTCCAGGAAAGGTATCAGAACTGTTGGCAACACTTAGAACTCAATTTCAGATCACCAGCACTTGTAACAAATATTTCTTGAGACAAGAATTAAAATTTTGAACAGCGACCCTGCAAGACAGTGCATCGCCAAATGTTTTTGAATTTTGTTGCTTGAATTCACATCTTGTTCAAGTTCACAAATGAAAAAGGTGAATTAACCATTCTAACCACAAAACACAGCCTCTAGGGAGTTACACAAAACAGAAAGTTTGTTTTCTGGCAAGCAATGAATTTGGTGAGCTTTGTATCAGAAAATTTGTTTTCTGACTACAGATCTGAGGGTTATCATGGCCAGTTGCTGAGCCACACAGAAGATTTGTTTTCTTGCCAAAACACATGGCCATTTGCCATAACTGAGCTACAAAACATTCTTTCCTGATGACGCAGACTTTAGTTACTTGTTGCAAAGGCTGGCAGGTCAAAATAACTTTAAATTACTAAAATGCAAAAGAATGATTAATTTTTTTTGTTTACTTTTTCCCTTAGTTAAAACCAATATAAATGAGAAATGAACTGCTTGCTGCTAATGATTAGTCTTGAGTGAAATGATGCAGAACTCTAGGGATCATGTTTCATGCGCACAGCATCTGGAGGTCATGTACACTTTGAAGAAATTAAATACAATCGCAGTTGTTCAAAAATTCGAATGATGCCTAGTATATAATATTGATGCCTATGTTGGCAACTTGTAAATAAAGTTAAGATGGAACAAATTATTTTGTTCATGAAAATCATGAATCAGTAATTTGAAAGAAAAGAATGTTTTTCGGCGGC
Organism: Catalaphyllia jardinei; assembly: GCA_022496165.2. Lineage (NCBI taxonomy): Eukaryota > Metazoa > Cnidaria > Anthozoa > Scleractinia > Caryophylliidae > Catalaphyllia > Catalaphyllia jardinei. The sequence continues at coordinate 2,031,937 of CM042753.1, read as the reverse complement.
GCCAGTTCTGAAGTTTTGACAACGGTTCTGTGAGAATCAAGGGTGCAAAAACTTTGTACTTCAGTGTCAGTGTCAGTTGTTCATTCAAAGCATATTGCAAGCTACACAGACTAGCATTTACTTGACTTTTTAGCTTATTGTATACATTTTTAATGGAGTTTTTATTGTTGCTAGTTTACTTCTGGTATTCCAATTATGGATTTTAATTGTTATTTTAGCCTTTTAAGTTTGTATTTTAGTTTTATAGAGGATTTCTCTTAAAATATGTAGTGTATTACTATTATTGACTTGATGCGATGGTGGATATTACAGTATCTGGCTAGTGAAAAATTTGTTTTGGCTAGTGAATCAAACCTGTCACTAGCCACTGGGCTACCAAGCTGAAAAGTTAGTCTTGGGCCCTGGGAGTCATGTCTACTCCCAAGTGTTTCAGTTTATCATTCATTTTTCCTGTTGTATGTTTAAAGAAATCTCTTTTTATTTTAATATGGACAAGTACAATTAGGTAATATATTAACATATCTAAAGACTATCTAACTAAGACACATATGCACAAGTTGTTAAAATGTATATACATGTAGAGAATATTACATGGTGGCAAGAAGATATGAATTTTCTCACGAGTGAGCACAGCATAGGAGTGAGATATTGTTCTTGCCACAAGAAGATAAAATACATATCTTCAAGCTGACGTGTAATGTTCTTTTTATTCATATAGGCGTACAGGCATCTTTTTGCCAGGGAAGGGGGGGGCGAACCATTTGCCCAAAAAAATCTTACATTGTCTTGATGGTCTGGTTGATATTACAGTATCTGGCTAGTGTTTTTTTTTTTTTTTTTTTTTTTTATATTTTTACATATGAATCTGTCATATGAGCTCAAAAAAACACTTAAAACTTAAAAGAAACAGCTGTCTCTTCCATTTTGACGGCCAAAGATATCAATGATACGATCCATGTCATCGTTGACTACAGAGTTGGCATATGCCCTGTCAATGTTAATAAGTACAATGTTGCTGACACATTGTTGCCCCATGGTGCTGTGGAGGTAAGTTTTTTCAATCAGTGCAACACACTGAATGATTGCTCTGCTGAACATGATGCAGCAGGTATCACTACAAGGATATGCACCACCCTAGAAAAACTCTGGAAATGTATTGAATGTATTTCTGAAACAATCACATAGCCTAATCCGCGCATGCGACGAAAACTCTCGTACATTTTCTGCTCGGCTTCCAGAATCTCGCTGTCGATGTTGTAAAACTTAGCAATGCGGGTGAAGCTTTCTTTATCAGGTGTTTCAGGGCTTGAAGGTGAAACGATGGCGTTTGTCTGGGTGCCCTGGACTCTCGTAATTCAAACTGGGAATTGGTCAGCGACTTCTTAATTTTCAGACCCATTGCTGACACTATCTGCCATACAATGTCGAAACTTTCTTCGTTCCGACACTGGCGTAGGGTCTGAATGGTCATGTCGGCATTTCTACAAATGGAGATGACGTCAACCGTCTTCCCCTGAAGATATTGACACAGACCTCTAGTGTTGCTCAGGATTACTTTCAGCAAACACAGTCGGAGATAAACTCCCAGTCTCAAATGGCGGTCAACAAGGCTCTGCTCTCAGAGTAGGTTTTCGGATCTTTGTCTGAAAACAGCGTGAGCAGGGCTTTTACAATCCATTCCATTTGCCTATATACAGTCTTTACAGCTTCCCACCAGCATGACCATCAAGTTGTACTCAATGACTTCCGAGTCAGTTTCAGATCCTTACCTTGTTCTTCTTGTGTCACTAAACAGGGCATGTTGTTTGGGACGCACTTCTAAGAAGTTGTACAGAGCCTGAATAGTCCCCAGAGCGTTTCGCAGAGGCTCAATCTGTGTCATAGTATCCTGAAGTGCGAGGTTGAGCACATGTCCATAACAGTGGACGTAGATGCTGAATGGGGAGCACTCTTCCATTCTTGGCGAGAGTCCTTTGTGTACACCGTTCATATTAGCCACCCCATCGAATGCTTTACCAACAATGTCCTTTAGGTCAAGATTGAGTTCAGCGATTTCACCAATTCATACAGTACTTTGCCTTAGGGTGATTTCATGGAGAAGAAACCAATGAATGCTTCTTTCTTCGTTCCATTCAGCATGAAACTAAGGCAAAGTGAAACTTGTTCTGTTCTGCGTATGTCTAATGTTTCATCTAAGATAATACCATACCATCCGCTGGCTCGAGCATCGTTTGTGATATGCTCACAAATGAGATCAGCAATAATTTGTAGCAGTTCATTTTGTATCACTGGGGATGTCCATTGCACATGCTTCTGAAGCTGGCTATCAAGTTTATCCTTTAGCAGGGGTTTCAATAAAAGCAAGTTTCCGGCGGTCTACCCGCACCTGTAGGCATTCATTAACAAGTATTTCTGGCATGGGTAGCAGCATGCTTTCTTCGTTTCAAAGTCGTAGCTCAGCCATGGATATGGTTTGTACCAGGCTGGGTTGAAATCTCTAGAAAATGTTTCAGTGTCCATTTTTTGGGGGTTGTAGCACTTCAAGACCAGTTGCTGAGGACTCTCATCTACATCACTGGACGTTTGGCAAGCACCACTACATAAATTAGTATCCAAGGAAGAATTGGGTGCACCATCTACGATATCTGACTTATCTGGAGCATTATTATCTGTAATAGCTGACTTGAGTGACTTTTCTGGAACACTATTATCTATCACAACTGAAATGAAGTATCCGATTAGTGCTATGAACGATGTCAGAGTTAACACCATTATCTACAATTTCTGTCGTATCTGGAGCACTAGTAACATTGTCAGCATCATTATCTATGCTGTCCATATCCATGATCTCTTACTTATCAGAATTACCTTTATCCATGATTTCTGATTCATCTGTCACACGAACATCCATAAATTCTGACATAGCCAGAGCACGATGAGCACCATTATTCACTTGAATCACCTCCATTTCTGACTTATCCAGAGCAGTATCGGATGAATCCACCACTATATCTGTACTACTGTCATTCTAAAGATCTGAGCCAATGTTTTCAACATCAATTTTACTGCATTTAACCATATTGGTGATTGTTTCATCGCCGCTGGTGAAACCTAGTTGTGACTGATTTGGGGCATGAGAAATAGTAAATTTTACTTTCTTGCCTATGTGCTTGGTTCTTGCATGAGCATCTTGGTACTCAGCAGCAATTTCTTTTTTACATTCAAAGCATTTAACGCAATGGTGATAGGCCTGCTTTAATTTCTGTGGTGCTGGATTCGACATGTCTAATATGGTACAAGGAGAGTTCTACAAGAAAACGCATTGCTTCTAGTGTCCATAACTTTTTACGAAACCACAGGCGTGAATTTCACTGGCTTCACGCACTTACAGTCAACGCGCTTCACGTATGAACGCTCGGCGACGTAAGGTTCCAGTATTCAGGTGAATGGTTCGTGAATGAATTTGATTGACATGCCTTCGTCACGAGATTGAAAGATAAGGATCACGTTTCAAATAATCGAATCATTCAGTTGAAGATTTCGCGCTCAAACAATTGAAAATGGCGGAAATTCCTATAGAGATAAAGATTAAGGGCAACAGCAACGCTCTTGCATTTGTTAAGCGAAAACAATCTTATCTAAGCAAAACGCTTAAAGAAATAAGACAGGACATTGTTTCCGAAGTAGGAGAATTTTTGCCTCAAAATTTTAAGTTTGTTCGAACGGGAATTCCAGTGAGCACTATCCAAGAAGAAAAACTGCATCTTCAAAAGTGCATAGGAGAGGAAGAGAGCGGCAAGGTATTTAGTTTGTCTATTCAAGTACACAATAGCATGGAAAAGAAGGATTCTCTGGAAATTTCCACTCAAAGTTCCAGCAAAAAGTCCGTCTCACTGAACCTGGGTTCATGAAACCACAAGCGAACGAGCGCATATTTTAACAACGCAACGCGGCGGTGACACAGTCGCTCATTTGTTCCCGCGCGAAGACAACGGCACTCAGCCGAAAAATAATTTGAAAATAGTCTTCATCTGTAATAACTGCAGATTTCTTATTTTCAATTTTATCACGAGTGTTTTACTACTTTTAATTTGATTTATAATTGTGCAATTGAAGGTTCGAAGAATCATTTCATAATTGAAAAATCAAATCGGTGAATGAAATATTTTATGAATGTTTGAAGATGTGCGTTCACGCATGAAGCGCGTTGACTGTAAATTCACACGAGAAGTGGTTGCCTAGCACGTGACTCAGATCTTCTGAGAGTCTCCAGACTCCAGTCGACAATCTATGATATGATTCTAGAATGTTATGCTGCAATTGATTCTAATTAATTTACAACACCAGCTAGTACAATGCAGTACAGTGCAGTGCCCAAAAAGCCAAAAAAATAGTTGTATATCAACTTATGATCCGATTTACTAATGACTAGAAGCTCGTCACATCCTAGGCAACTGCTGTCTTATGCAAATTTAACTGGCTTTACAATGCCAACTTCAGGTAAAAATAGAAAATATCTGTCTATTCAAAAAATGCTTGAAAATGTCTTTAAAAACTGGCTTTGCCCAAATTTCTCTTGCTGCCCAAAAAATATGAGTTGCACAAAATTTTGGGGGTCTGCAGCCCCCCCTGCCCCCCTGCAACCCCTGCCCGTACGCCTATGTTTTTATTATATAAACATACTGATGAAAGCGTTTTTGATGATTTTCAGAAGATCTCCACCCCCAAAGATTTCTGAAAAATTGTTCCGAGCCAGAATGTTAACGTTCCTGAACATTTCCCGAAAATTTCCAAAGATTGCTTTAGACTTTTGATCATACACCAATGAATTTAAGTACAATTTAGGAGAAAAATTTGATATCAGTGAAATCATTGAAATCTTCACTAGTGAGAACATGGAAAATATGCCACTCAAGTCCTGGGTGCAGTTTTGTATGAATTTTACGACTGGCTGTTTTCCAGTAAAACACTCATGTCTACATAATAAAAATCAATATTTAACTGGAAAAAATTACAATATATAAGAGTTGGTAAAAGACAGATAATCACTGTGTTCAAGTATCGAACTCAATCGATCAAACCCAATCACATAATTGGGGTTGCGTCAAGTTTGACTGAATAATACCTGGCCACTCATACCCTTCTTAAAATCTACTGCTCCTGTGGTCTGCCATCCACAGTCCCGCAATCGATGAATAAGTACTTAAACTAAGTATTAAACTGAAGTACTACCACGGTCTGCAGTCCCGTAGTCAGCAAATTAGTAATGAAGTTAGCTCTGAACTAAAGTGCTACCGCAGTTCTCAGTCCCGCAGTGGATGAATAAGTTATGAAGTAAGCTGAAAACTTATTACCGCAGTCCGCAGTCCCGCAGTGGATAAAAGAACAAGGTATATTCATGGTTTTAATCTTTACTGCTTTAATGCTTTAAAGATGATTTCCAGTCCATACTGTGCAGTCTCGAGAGTTTCTTCACGACATTTGTTTTGTTTCATGTAAGAAGTCACAAAATGTAACATTTCAGATCTACTTACATGAAGTAAATTCAAAGTTCCATGTCAACCACATTATGGATGCGATGAAAAACCTTTATAGCTGCAAAACTCAAGGAAACTGTTGGAAATTTAAAATCTGCTCAAAAGATAAGGTAAGCGGTTCGTAATGAATAACAGCGGTTTGCATTTCATTGAGACTGTGCAGTAAGGACTGGAAATAATCTTTAACAGGAATACTCCCATTCAGGCCATGCTCCTTTTGGTCAGCACCAAGAATTGCGACCCCTGGCCAGGTCCAACAACATTCCGGTTTTGAATGGCTTTGTAAACACAATAGATTAAGACCAGAACCAATCAGATTTGTCAGATTTGACTCTGAGCATGCGCAGAGTGACAAGAAGTCCGTGAATCGCGGACTTCCAGTGTTGGACCAGGCCAGAGGTCGCAACCTCTGGGAACGAGAATGGAATAGCAATGTTTCTCGTTATGTCACCTATTGTCATTAATGTGCCAACCAGAGGTTTATTGGCTGTTGAAACAATGCATGCTATTGTTCAGTGGCTGGCAAATTCGAATATCAAAAGAAATGTGACGTCAATGTTTGTAAACGAGAAACATCGCTATACTCTTAAAACAGTATACACTATACTAAGATATAAAAATAAATAAATAAATAATTAATTAATCAATTAATTAAACAAATAAAGAGATAGATAGATCAGTAAATAAATAAAATAGTAATAAATATATGTAAAAGAAGAAAATTATTTACATTTCTACATTTAAAATTGCTCACTGTACAGGATATATCTTACCCTGGGTGCCAGAGGTTTTTTCTCGTTGGGGGCGGCAGAATTGAGCAGCGAAGCCGCAAAGGCGAGTCGCGACGCGGCGAGAAAAAACCTCTGGTACCAACAGATAATAGCCTCACTTCCGTGCCGACGCCAATTTCCTTTGATTGACATCCGCAGTCAGAGCATATTTTAGAAACACAGCAAACTGGTTTTACCCACGTGGAATAAAATATGCATGTCATGTTTTTTGTTTATGTTTCACGAATCACTGGCCCTTTCTTCTACGAGAAATCTTCAATTTTCCCTTTGCATCTCTCTTTTTTATCACAAACCAACACTAGTAACTAGATTCCGTCTGTTAAAAACCAAACTACCAAATTAACCTAAAAGTGAGTGCAACTTGTGTGAATTTACAATGGTACAGGTTCGTGTCATGGGTAAAGGTTTCTCAACTAAAAAAAAAATATATGGATCGAAAAAACCAATCACAGCCAACTAGCATGACCTTTTGAACTGCACGTGAAACAAACACAGAGGAACATTGCTTGTGATTGGCTCATTTTTTCTTGCTGTCAGACGTGCTCTCTAGCTGTGTCTGACCGACTGATCCTGTCTTCTTGATTTTAACATCACTTCTATAAAATGTCATATCTTTTCTTTGAGGATACCAAAGCCGAAATCGAGAAAGAAAAATTTCAGTATTTCAAGACGGTAAAATTGAAGAAAAAGCCAACTTGTTGTTTCACGTCTTTTCGTGACTAATCAATCCTGCGGTTTGGGGGTTATCTTTTCCGGTTTCATTTTGGCGAAAGAATAAACATTCCAGAAGTTTTCTTTAGCATTCACGGTTTTACGGGAGAGACTTTAAAACCGGTTTGGCCAAGATCATCGGGCACTTAACCAATAGCAGCCCTTTTGAGAAACGTTTTTCCAACCGACCAATCAGATTCCAAGGGTCAAATCTTGACTCTGGAGAAATACGTGGCAACGTGATTGGATCGGCGCGCTCAAAAGACTTAACTGCTTGAGCCAGAGGTCTCTCGCTGACCAGCATTACTAGCTCTGACGAACGCTCCTCGCCGCTGGCGAGCGAGAAGACCTCTGGCATCCAGGGTAGATACATCTACACTCAGTACAAGTCATTACGATCACATTGTTACCTTGAAAAACTGTTTCAAAGAAGAACTGATTTCTCTTTTTCGTCCAATTTTTTCTAAATTTCCATTTTCTGCAGAGAACCTATATTTTCTCTCCAAACTTCCCGATCCGTATTTCTCTGAGGCAACCACAAACTCATCCGCCATTTTGCCACGTGGCAACGATACTTCATATATGATAACTAATATGTACCGCAATGGTATCTTCCGCTGACTCTAAAACGAGCTCGACCCAATTCTCCTCATTATTCAATATGGCAGATGCCAGATCAGAGATCATCCCAGATGACTCTTTATTAGGAAGATTTGTGCGACCAAACACATGAATTTTTACGCCTATAGGCCATTTGCAGCCCTAAAAATATTGTTTAAGAATATCTATTTGTCAGCAGCTTGCTATCATAGTACGATGGATCTCAAAGAGGTTGTAACGAGGCTCAACGGATTCGCACCTTTACACCTGGCACAAAACTGGGACAACGTGGGATTACTTGTGGAGCCTTCGCAGCCTCATTCTGTCAAATCAGTTCTTCTTACGAACGATTTAACGGAGAGAGTGGCGCAAGAAGCAGTCGACAAAGACATAAACATGGTAATCTCTTATCACCCACCCATCTTTGCTCCGTTAAAGCGCCTCAGTTCTAGCAAGTTCAAGGAGAGAATTATTATTAAAATGATCGAAAACAGAATTGCTGTGTACTCTCCACATACCGCTTTTGATGCCGTGAAAAATGGTGTAAATGACTGGCTTGCTTCAGGCTTGGGAACATCGCAAGTGGAGCCACTTCAATACTCAAAGGCGTCGTCGAGTCCAGGGTGCAGCCAATATAAATTAGTGACAAGAGTGTTGACCAATCGAGAGTCAGATAGAGCAAGAAGGTTTCAAGACAGTCTCACAGGACTTCATGGAGTTGAGAGAATTGAGTGGGAAATTGTAGCAAGGTTAGAAGGAATGTTAAGACCCTTCAAGAGATTGCAGAAAGAAATTGGATTCAAATTACAAAGGAGGGCAGATGCTTAAAATACTCAGGGTGCATTTTTTTTCAGAAAATCCAAGATTGGATTCTAAAATCCAAAAACGGATTTTGCGTATCTGTACTAAACGGACAACTTGGATCATGGTGCATCAAAGAGACTGAAGAATCTTTGCCTAGAGTGGATTCTTCAGTTTCCTTGACGCACTATGTTCCAAGTGATCTTGGATTGATTTGTTTAGTAAAGAAACGCAAAATCTGTTTTCTGATTCTTTCAATGTAAGAATCCAATCTTAGATTTTCTTAAAGAAATGCACCCTTGGTAAGCAGCTTACACTGCACCGAACTGAAAAGTATTGAATACTATTATCCTTCTTTCTTTAAAAAAGCGTAGAGAAGGGAATATAGCACATGATTTTACACATATAAATTTTAATCTTGTACAATTTTCATAATACCCTGGAGTGAACTTTGTATTTGACATAGACTGCCTTATGTTATATTTACACTCAAGGTTTTATATATGATTATTTTATAGACCATCTGACTCAGCTGAACAAAAGATATCTGTACTTTGCTCAGAGAATGGTCTTGTTAATATCCTTCAGTTGCTGATATCTCAGTTTCCAGAAGCTGCTAGTAAAACAGAATTGTTTACTCTCGGACAGGTAATCTATTACATGCTGAATTTTTTTATTTTTCCAGGTATTATCTCAGATAATGTTATTCTTTATTCCTGAGAACATTCCACTATAAAATCTTACTCTTTTGGGAGGGACTTCCCCCCTACAACAGATGGGGTGCTCATCAAATCTTGTAGGAGGTTAGACTTGGTATTACTTGGGTACTAAAGATAAATTAAATATAACCACAGTAACCATTATTTGGGTATGAGAGCCGAAAAAATGACAAATTGTTGAGACATTCCCAGTGGGAAGAATCTGCTCAAGTTGAGCAGCCTCTGCTTGATAGAACAATGTAGGTAAGGCAAGTCAGATTTATGTCATTTGGAACATTTTCATTCAAATGTGAAATATGGTCACCATCACCAATTTAAGTTTGTCAACATCAGTTAATTTGCTGTTTTGCAGTAATTTTGTATTTCTTAAAGGTGAATTAAACTAAATTTCAGTCACACTCACAAATCAAGATTCTGGTACGCATTGGAGAATCTTTTTAAAATTCCTAGTGAGACTTCCTTTCATTTTTAGAGGGTATCTTCTCTTAGCTTTTTGCTGCATTTAAAATAAAACCTAACAATTTGTTCCATTTTACACTCATTAAACATGGGCTTTTTAGTGATATGTCTGTCATTAAAAAAAACTGTCACATTTTCAGATTCCAATCTTGGGTACTGGTCAAGGACGGCTTTGTACTTTGCACTCATCAGTTACTTTGTCAGAGTTGATAATTCGCATCAAAAGCCATCTTAACCTCAAACACGTTCGTCTTGCTGTGGCACACACTGACGTGCCTCATCAAGGAAGCCCTCTTGAAAGTCAAGTTCAAACTGTTGCTTTGTGTGCTGGGTCTGGAGCTAGTGTGCTACGTGGAATTAAAGCTGATGTGTATCTGACAGGGGAAATGTCCCATCATGAGGTACTTGATGCAATTTCACAGGGAGTGCATGTGATCTTATGTGAACACAGCAATACAGAACGTGGATTCCTGACAGATTTTAAAAGCAAGTTGAATGTCTTGTTAGATGAAAAGGTTAATATTTTAATTTCATCCTGTGATATGGACCCTCTTCAAATAATTTAGTGAACTGTTTACACAGACCAGAGAAAAAAATTGTTGAAACAAGCCATCTCTTCATCAAACTACAGCTACAACCTTTGATTTTCAGAAGATGGCTTCATGTAAGATATAGTTACGGTGTGTTTGTCTGATACAAGAAAATGATCATCAACTCTTTCATTTTACTGTCAGTATTGAATATTTAGATGGAAGTGACAAAATAATTTGGTAGGAGAAGAGACTATCATTTCAGGCAGTGGGTCTAAGCCATTGTTTCAGCTATCATCACAAACAAATGAATTTGCTAAATGATTATTTGACAAGAAGGTGCAATTTAAAGAGGCTGGAAAGGGTTTTTCAATGCACATGTGTGCGCAATCTACACAAGCCATAACTAAGATACATGCATCAGCTAAATGAATCAAAATCAGCACACCAGAAGATAAAATAATGTTGCATAAAATTGCACGAACCGGAAATAAAATCTGCGGAAAACATTTGTTTCTAGCTCGAAATTTTGCTCGGTGACCTATCTTGATTTTTTGCATGAACACACCATTCACTTCAAATATAAACATTTTGGGTAAAATTATCTAGTAGAATTTTCTGTAAGCCATAAATCGCATTTTCTTTGAATGTATTTTATTCTACTAGATAACTTTTTCCATACTGTCTGAAAAGTTAAAGAATTTAGGGAACTTTCCAACAAAGAAATAAAAATGGTAGGTCACCGAATTAGTTTTTCAGATAATCTACAGAAACTGAAATTTAGTGGACGTTTTTGTACACCTTATGTGTTGCCATGGTAACTGATATGACGTCACAAGTGCCCTCAAAGTATAGCCCAGCAATAGAGTTGCAAGGAGACATATAGTTTGCCCACACCATTAAATATCCTTCTTTGTAATCTTCCATCGTTTCACAAGCACTGCGGCAATGAAAAACCCTTTTGAGCCTCCTTAACACAACTTTATTGAAGTATTAAAATTCCCCTAACAAATTTCTAAAATTTATAGAACTCCTTTCCTATGGTGATTGTGGTAAAGTTCAGTTTGTATCAAACATTGCCACTTGAGACAAACTTTTTAACATTGCATTTTTTTCTGTAAACGTCTCAAACAATGTATGGATTGGATGAAAACTAGTTGCATACAGCTTGGAAAACTTTTTCCAAGCAAAGACACCCTAACTATACATTAAACGTGTGTAGTTTGCAAACCAGGCAAACTTTAGACTGCTTAGTCGTAACTAATTTCCTAAATGTACCTAAAAAATTTAATTTCTTTGTTTAAATGAGCGAAAAAAAAGTTGATAAATTATTTATATAACAAAAATGTAGCTAATTAGCTTAAAATATATGCGGTTTGCAAACCAGGCAAACTGGAGACTGTTTCCTTGTCATAGTTCATTTGGAAATGTCACTGAAATACAACAAAACGCTACTGTGATATTAGCGACAGCCACAGGCTGCTGCTGTCAAGTCTGGAATATGCTGGAGTGTAAAACTTCCATCGTCTTCCTTTTTCCAGACGTCCATTCCTTGTAATGCGGTCGGCACGCACTTTGATTTTAAGTATTTCTTCTGAATTGATGTATTAGAGAGCCTGCGTCTGGCAATTTCCAATATCCAAGCATGTGTTGACACAAAACGTGGGTGCCAGTTCACGCTACCGGTCATGTCACACTGACCATGGCATGCGAAGAAGTCAATAGTTTTTGATGGCATTGCAAACACATTAGACAGTCCTAACTCTGCAAAGGTTGCTCTGAAGCTGTAAAGTTTACAAGTTGCTTTGGAACGGCCACTGCGAAGTTTGTAATGGTGGGCGCTCACAGCACTGTGAAGTGGGTTCGTTATCTTCGTGGAAACGCCCTTTAAGTACGCAAGGAGGAAAATAGGTCCGTACTGTTTCCACGCTTGACCTTTGAAAGCTTTGCTCCAAGTTTTTAGAACCAGTTTTCTAGGTTGTTTCCACGCAGACTGTGTGATATTAAACTCAACTTTCAACTTTGCATGATTTTCTGGGTCTGTCCACTGCTTCAAAATCCAAGTGATGTCGTACAAGTCCGTGGTACGTGTGGTTTTCTCAGGGACGCCCCTTGTGTTCCACGCCTGGCTAAGCCCGCTTTCCTCTTCCATGTTAAGATAGTAAATGACCTTATGATAGTGAAATTTCACGAACGCCAACTGGATTTTGAAGGTGCTGGCCATATCGATCGCAAAGGTATCAAAGACCGCTGTGAGCTTCGTCTTGTCGCTAGCATTGGTGTTTCGACGAAAAAATTCTGAAATATAAGTGAAATCGTTAAGTTTATATGAAAACAACGAAGAAACATTTTATTCTTTGTACTTCTGGAAGATTTTAAGAAACAACACAAAGTTTTTATTCTGTCATCTCCAGGTTACATTACTAAGAAGACAGTTGAAACAAAACCGAAAAACATGCAAAACAAAGATAAACGTTAGGCCCATTCAATCGTTTTTAACAAAATGAATTCGTACTTCTTTTATAATTCTGAAATCATCTTTTTTAGTTCTGAAATCTTCAAGGATAATTTCCTTCTTTGATGAACAGTCTCTTATAAATTCATGAATAGATGGAAATTGATCTCACCTTTGTCAAACGTGAAGCGAACATTTTGGTCTGCTGGTAAAATACCAAGGTCTTCTGTAAGTTCTTTCACATAGTTTAACAGGGTTGTGTCATTCCCACTATCAGGCATCTTTGCCGAGCTCAAAACAGCGCATGCTACAAAAAAAGTAAAGGCCAACAATTCCACTCCAGAAAAGTTCATCGTTAAATATTGCGATGATCGCACGGACAATCTCAAGTGAGGAAGACTGGATGCAGACAAAGGGAGAGTTCTTTTATACGTTTTGGAAGACATCAGAAATTCTTGTCGCGTCACTAAGACGCCTACTATAAAAGCTGGCCACTAAACGCAACATTTTTTTATGTGTAACCGATTTAATTTTTCGAAAGACTTCTGAATCAAACGTCTCACGACTCGGGTTATCCATCAAAGCACCGAGACGGTCTAAATTTAGGGTTACAAGGCAGTGGTTTTGGCTTGTAAGCCCGTTCTAGTAAGTGTTGTACGGCATGGGATGGTAGGGTGAAGTCAAGTAGGCCCAGTTATGATTTGTTCAATTCAAACTTTATTACAGCTCGAGGTGGCTTAAGTTTTTAATTATTTTAAAGCGGCTAATCAGAAACCAACCAATTTTTCCGCTATCATGCATGATTACTTTCGGTTTTGTTTAGTTTTTTACTCTGCAAAGTAAATTGATACTTTTAGCGGGCGGGCCTTGTCGAACATTGTACAAATACCTAAAAACATTCAACCGATATAAATACTGCAACGAAAGCATCGCTTCGCATATTTAATAGATAAAATAGTGAGAACTTTCAACAAAACCCGCAACCACTGATCACGTTACATTTATCAATGCAACCTAAATATAGAACTAGACATGGGAAAGAAACCCGAAAAGAAAGTTGGGGACACGAGTACCTTTGAGTGGGTTTTTCCTCTTTCGCAATATTCTTTCCTCCTAAGTTTTCCGGCTTAACAAAGTAACCCAGGAAACTGGTTCTATGAAATAAAAAAAAGAATATTCCAAGAAAAAAGAAATATACCGAGGAAAGTTTGTGAGCCAGAACTTGCATGCTGCTGAGCAAAGGGAGGTACGCCGCTGGAAGTATCAAGAAATCACACAGTTGATATGTCTAGCCGTGAAGTGCTTCAAAAACTGAAAGGTGAAACGTGAATCGTTTTGAAATCAGCATCGCGCAAAGATGAGAGACTCATAGACATTGAGGAAAAATCGGAATCCACAAGATCAGTTAAACTTTTTAAGATGGGACTGAAAGAGTTGTGGATATAAACGAACAAAGCTCAGTATTGCAACGGATTTATGAGGAGGAAAAAGAAAAACTTGAGCCCTGAAATACCTTGCCCGAGAAGGCGACTGATCATTTCGTCTGCGATGCATAAAAGAGAGAGGAGAAAACTATGGGCAGCCGTCACCACCAAAAATAAAAGATTGTTAAATGACACAGACCAAACATAAATGGTTTAGTGAAGGTGTGCGACTGGAAATGGAATAAATGATTGAGAAATGATACGGTCTAAATACAAAGAGTTATGCGTTCTTGTGTTAAACGGTCTACTGAAACAGCAAACGATTTAGACAATTTAGAAATGGTTCAGTCAACGATATCAAAAGGAACAAACTAATAAGAATCAGTTTATTTAAATGAGAATCCATCTGACCACGATACGTAGAATGATTAGGTCTGACAACAAACGGTCAAGTGTTCTGTTTTAAAATGGTGTAATTAATGGTGAGACGGTTGAAGTAATCGGCAAATCATTTAATTTACCAAGAAATGGTTCAACTCACCGACCAATGGTTTTGTGGAGTGCCAACTGATTTAATGCAGACACAAATAGTGCAGTACGAAGTCAAATCATTCGTGCGAACAGCAAATAGTTTAACTTGATATTGAGCTGTTCAGTCATAGAAGGAATGGTCCAGTGTAATTTGAAATGACTGAATGAAATTAAAAGTGATTTAGCGTGGCACGAAACGAAACAGCCTACTTTGCAGGCCGAACCGCAAAAAATACAACAGTGAAGAGGACAAGTCAAGTCAAGACTGAAACGATTCAGTCAATGTGGGGTCTGACGTAATACCGCATATTTGGCGCCAAAATAGCAGAGTGAATGACCGTGACAGACGTCACGCAAACAAGCGTTTTCAGGTCAACTTCGGTAAGTGATGTATATATGAAATAATTCATATCCCGTTGAAGCCCTGAATTTTCTCAGGCTTCTTCTTTCCAGATTGGAAAATTTACTGCGAGGATCATACTTCACTTTCAACTTCGGTAAGTTTACTTCTTTTTATTTCATTTTACAATGCATTTCTGTCCAGAAGATATGTCTTTGAGAGTGCCAAAGGGGACCTAGAAATTATCTTTGCTCAAAGTAATAATTTGCATGAGGCAACAGCTAGATCTATTGGTACACTTCGCCATTATGTTATACTGTTGTTATACCGCTACTGCACGCAGAACTGTACGCATAGTTTTCGCTGTTTTCTCGCCTTCGCTTACGTAACTACGGTTATTGTTCTTCTGTGTGCTCCTGTGCACGCACGTGGTAATCATATTTGCATTGTAACCTAGGGAACAAGTACCTCTCCGCGTCTTCGTTTTGCATTCATTTTGGTTTTAACGCCGATTAAACCAGTTGCTAGTTTGGAAGTCTGGCCTTATCCACTGGCGCTTAAATTAATAATAAAATTTATAATTATTGTAAATAAGCATGCACTCCTTAAACAAGTTTCTAGAAGCAAACAAAAGCAATTGAAAAAACCTTGGATCTCAACAGGAATACTTAAATCCATTAAAACTAAACATGCCATGTATAAAACCCACTACCTATCTAACAACCCAGTCAAAATTGGTGAATTTAAAAACTACTCAAATAGATTAAACCATCTCAAAAATATTAATAAGAAAGCCTACTTCTGTAAAAAATTTGAGCTATGTAAAAATAATCTAAAGGCTACATGGAAGATTATTGGTAATCTAATTAAGAGGAAAACAAAGGCTCAGACCACACCTCAAAGAATAGTAAAGAATAACAAGATCTACACTGGTAATGATGACATCGCCAATCAGTTTAACAAACATTTTGTTAATGTTGGCCCTAGCTTAGCCAGCAAAATTGAAGACAGCTTTGAAAACCCTATGCAGTATATCTTGTCATCTCCAGCTAATAGTTTTGTTATGTCAACTGTTACAGAAACCCAGGTTCTAAACTTATTCATGTCATTAGATAAGAGCAAATCATCAATCGACATACCGACAACTTAATAAAACTAGCAGCTGAGCCATTATCAGCTCCATTCACTAAAATCTATAATCAATCAATTCAGACTGGAGTTGTACCAAATATTTTGAAAGTTTCTCAAGTCACTCCAGTTTACAAAAGTGGTGATGTAACTAACCCGGGAAACTACAGGCCCATTTCAATTCTATCACCCTTTAGTAAGATACTCGAAAAACTAGTTTATAACCAACTATATGATTTTCTGGATAAACACAACATCCTGTATAGTTATCAGTTTGGTTTTAGGAAAGGGCACTCAACTGAACAAGCCATTTTTGAGATAACTGACACCCTCAAAAAGGCAATGAATAAAAAGCTGGTTTCCTGTGGTGTTTTCTTAGATTTTTCGAAGGCATTCGATACTGTGAACCACAAGATTCTCTTGTCGAAACTTTAACATTATGGTATACGTGGAATACCCCATGATTGGTTCCGAAACTATCTTCACATTCGTACTCAGTTTGTTAAAATTGGTTCTAGCCAATCTAATGCTGAAACCATTACTTGTGGAATACCACAGGGATCAACTTTGGGTCCCCTACTATTCCTGCTTTACATCAATGACTTACCTTATTGCTCTAAAAATTATCGTTTCGTATATTTGCTGATGATACAAATATGTTTTTTACAAGTGATAACCTCCTACATCTTGAGTCCATTATGAATGAAGAATTGAATCCTGTCTTCAAGTATTGTAATATCAACAAACTATCTATAAATTTTGCTAAGACTACCTACATGGTAATCTCATCTACAAGATTAAGATCGTATATTCATATTCCTAACATTGCTCATAAAACTGAAATTAAGTATCTAGGTAGTTACATTGATCAAAATTTACAATGGGGGCCGCAGACTCAACACATTAACAATAAATTAGCAAAAAATATAGCAATTATTAACAAATTAAGATACTTTGTAGATCTTCATACATTGAAACAATTATATTCTTTTATCTATCCATACTTATCTTATGCAGCCATAGCCTGGGGTAGTGCATGTAAAACTAATTTACGTAGAATCTTAACTAAGCAGAATAAATGTGTGCGAAGCATGTTCTTTGCCCATAGCAGAGATAGTGCTACACCATATTACAATCTTTTAGGAATTCTTAAATTTGAAAATATGTACAAACTAAAAGTTGCTCTCTTTACGCATAAAATTCTAAACGGCTCAACAACATCTCAACAATACTCCATAGATCTCTTACCTCTGAGATACACACCTATAATACCAGATTTGCCTCTAAATTAAATTTTCATAGCCCAAAAGTAAATAATAATTATGGGACCTCTACTTTCGCTTTTGTTTCATCTCAACTTTGGGAAACTATTCCAACAAATATTAAAAGACTGCCGTACACTTCCTTCTGTAATCAATATAAACTATACCTTTTAAACATGCAATCTTCTGAACAACCTGTATATTAGCTTATCTATGATCTGCCATGTTTTTATGCATTTACTGTTCATATATGTATATAATTTCTATTTTTATTGTAACTAATTGATGTGTCATGCTAATTGTTTTGTACGTGTCAGTGACCAACACGAAAGCTTATGCTACTTTGGTCACTGAGCACAATTTTTCTGGATATGTATTGTTTAATTTCTTTATTTTGTATTTCTTGTAAATTTTGTAAATGTTGATAATGTCATATTTTGTAAATAGTGCATAATAATAAAAAATCTGAAATCTAAATCTGGTGGCAATCGAACCCACGACCTCCGGATTAGATCTACCGTTACTCTGCCGACTGAGCTACGAGGTCGGACAGAGAAAGTCGGGGTCGATTTTAGATGGTGAATCGCGGCGAAGAGAAAGTAAGGGTGCATATGAATGTTGCGCCGCGTGGCACTATGAACACAAATGATGTCACAGAGAATTAACTCTGAAGTGTAAATTTTTAGTGCTCATTTAACCCATGAATAACCCACTGGGCGCTAGTAATGGGAATAAGGGAACCACACGAGGTATCTACATATATATAGACCTTTATCGTCAGACTCCGTTCTTCCCTCATGCTCACTACATAGAAGAAGGACTTTTACTGTCTACTATTAAGCAAATTTCCAATGCAGAAAACAGGCATTGTTAAATTGGGTGAAGCACCGCTACAATTAAGCAATAGAGCACTTTTTCCGTGTTTACATGATGGGGGCCTCATCTAAACACGAGGAGGGTTGGGAGAATTCGAGACAGTTATACAAACAAGAGACGTCGTCGAGGATTTGCATAACTTTCGAGAATTCTCCCACCTCCTCGAATGTTTAGATGAGGCTATGGAGACACGTAAAAAGTGTTCTATTGCTCTTATAAATTAATTCCCAACACGATTTCAAAGGCCGGTGAATCTAGCGGGAGTGCCGAAGTGGAGACGGACAATGTAGTTTATTTAACAAATAAAGAAGCCTAAGCCGTGTAAGTGTTTTATGGAAGTGGAATACACGATTTAGGCTTCTTCATTTGCTTTACGATATAGATTTTAAGAGAGTGAAAGTGGTCATCGCAGTAAATTTTCCAATTTAAGCGACTGGAAAGAAAAAGCCTGAAAATATCAGGGCCGGGTTGTTCGAAAGCCGGTTAACGTTAACCAAGGGTTAAACGTTAACTGAAGCATAATTTTTTCGTGTTTAAAAATGCTTTTCACCTCTAATTTTTGGTGTAGTTTGAGATTGCTACAGCTCAAAACTAAAGGGCAAACAATATAAACAGATTACCTAACCAAAAACTTACAAAACTGAAATCAAAATTCTCACTAACCCTGGGTTAGCTTAATCGGGCTTTGAACAACCCGCCCCAGGGCTTTAACGGGATTCGAACCCGTGATACCCGTGATCCGCGAATACCGGTGCGATGCTCTTCCAACTGCGCTATTGAGCCACACATTGGGAGCGAGATCAATTTATTGAGTTCATATCTTCCCGTACAGTGATATGATGTGATATATAAAATAATTCATATTTGAACTGCGGTTGTAGATGAGAGTGAAGAGTGATCATCGCAGTAAGTTTTCCAATTTAAGCAATTGGAAAGAAGAAGCCTGAGAAAATCTGGGCTTCAACGGGACTCGAGCCCGTGACTTCGGCGATACCGGTGCGATGCTCTACCAACTGTGCTATGAAACCACACATTGGGAGCCAGATCAATTTATTGATTTTTTTTCACTTTTCCTCGCCCCATTCTTCTCGCCGGGTCTCGTTTGCGGCTCCCCCATCTTTGCTCGCGATACCTTATAACCCTGACAAGTGAGCTTGCTTGCAGGCTACCACCAGCCATCAGAGAAAACAATATATTATCTTTCTTTCATGACGTCTCTGCCTAAAAAAAATAAAAATTAAGTGCCGCCAATTTATTAGCCTTTGCAAACCCTCTTTAAATAAAAACTTCATTTTAGTATATAATCTACTGCCATCGTGATTGTGGTTAGTTTTCTTTCTTACGGATTTTGTCACCTAAAGTTTTCTATCCTCATTTTGCCATCCGCGTTTTTCCATCCGATATTATTTATCATCCTCATTTTTCTATCCGCCATCTGCCATCCGCCGCCATTCGGTCCGCGCTTTACAGAGATCCCTCATTTGCGTCCCTGAATGTTATCTGCCGCGGAGGACACACTGACCACTGCAAATTTCTCCGCGCTGTCATGTCGCCACCATTAACATTCCTACAACATTACTAAAGATAACCGCTTCCCTGTCGCTTCTATGCATTATAGGAAGACCCTTTTGTGCTCTGTCAGATTAGGCGACATCAAGTCACTTATATATTGATAAATATTTTTTTTAGAAGCGCTGAAATCACTTTCTAAACACACCCACCCATGCTTCGGTTACACATAAAATCTTTGCAGCTCTTCCAAAGTTATTCAAAGCATGTTTGTGATTTAACACGAGGCTCTTTTCCTTGTTCGCAAAATGATAAATATAAAACGCTTAATTAATTAAGTCAGTCGAGCACTCAGTAAGGAAACCATCATTCGATTGTTCTAATGGAAAATAAAACAATTAATGTCAGAAAACAATAAACAGACTGTCACTGAAATACTTTGGCAACAGTGTGCATGGCCAACACGCCGTACAACATGTGGCTTCTAATGGGTTAAAGCAGGTTGTTTTCCAACTTGTTCCACTGTTTTGTACATGTAAACACGTGCTTATTCATGGCCAGTTTGTTTTGGTTTCTTTCATCAGTTATGTTACATTCCCGACCTTTGTGCTTCTTCAATATTATGTCTTCATTAAACACCTGCGGTTTTTCCCTCAAAAGTTTTTTCTTCAGTGTACCAATTAGCCGTGCCCTGACAGATATAACGACAACTGTCAACATGCTGAAAAAATTCCGACGTCAAAGCTGACGTTGAGTCATGTTATGTCAATGAAACTTAAGTAATAGTAACTGGACCGAGTAGAGTACAATTCAGGGAGTAATCGAGCCAGTAATTTCAAAATCGGACGAGCGCAAAGCGCGAGGTTGATTTGATTACTCCCTGAATCTTATGACAGGAGGTCCAGTTACTAATTACTCGTATTTATAACAAATTTCCGAATTAAAAATGTCTAATGAGAACTTCTTTTAAACTAAATGTCTGTAGCGCCTTTCTTAAGTTTTGAAATTAAAACTGAACGAAACATTGCGAAGGAAGCCATTAATTGACGTAGTTGACGTGCAAATCAAATCGGACACCTGTAATTAGACACACACAGGTAATAATACAAACATGAAAAAATTCGCGCGGAAAAAGGGCCGGAATATGGTTCTTAAAGCCATTTTTTTCATTCGAGAAAACATTTTTCAGAGTTTCTGTACAAAATTTTGTCATTGCTTTACATGAGATCATTGGCCCACAAAAATTTCTCATTGTCTGCCTGCAAATCATAATTCAGAATTACGATGTGTAAATTGCACTGGTGTGACACTTTTTGCACCGGTGTTACACTTTTTGCACTGGTGTTATGCTTGAAATGTACTGCTCTCAGCCAATCAGAATCGAGTATCTTTTTCATGTGTATTATTACGTGAGAAATGTGCCTGCGGAGAACCAATCACGATCGAGAATTTTGCTTATAAATACGATTATTTCCCAAATTGTATCGACTTTTGCGCGCAAACGAGACATTTCGTTCCGCAGGCAAATTTTATTTTTGAACAGGGCAGAACAATGCTTAAGAATGTTTGCAAGAACATTTCACTCCCACAGAAATGAATTAAATCCATTCTCGCCTCCACTGTATTCACTCAGGAACATGTGGGGACTGAGTGGTGGTAAAAATATTTCCGCATCAGTGTTCCCTCGTTTTGTGGAAACTCTGAATAGTATACCCCAAGAGGAAAGGGAAAGGCATTTAGTACCTTTAGCTCCTTTAGCTATATGAGATCAGCCCAACTTCCTGTTTTCGCTACGTTCAATGTCAGTCTTCTTTTTTGTGTACAGACAGCACACATATTTATAACTTATCATCCTTTACATGTGGCAACAGGTAATGAACCTGTTACATGTGCAGTGTGTTAACCTCGTTAAGCTCCGACTTATTCTTCGAGCATTTACCATCGTGATGTGGATTTACCAGAAGTCCAAATAGGCTGGCGGACTACATAAACGGATTTTGAAGATTTGCTGTCGAATCTTTGAGTTTTATTTTATTATTCCCTGTCAAACTGATCAAGCTTCGGAAGGCAAATTATCTGTAGTAGTGCAATTTTCAGTCATCTAAGATATTTTAGAATCCATGCCAAAACATGTGAGCCGGAGCTGTCCAGTGATGTTTTCTAGTAAGCAAACGTTTTAACGAAGTAGGCACCTAAAGGTGAAGACTAAAATTTTCCTGATTGTTTATTTTTTTGCGTGTTTTAGGCGAAGAAAATACGCAAAATTAGCTTAGGTCTGTTCTTCGGG
Organism: Catalaphyllia jardinei; assembly: GCA_022496165.2. Classification (NCBI taxonomy): domain Eukaryota; kingdom Metazoa; phylum Cnidaria; class Anthozoa; order Scleractinia; family Caryophylliidae; genus Catalaphyllia; species Catalaphyllia jardinei. The sequence goes on along the minus strand of CM042753.1, from coordinate 2,009,977 downwards.
CTAGGCTGAAAGTAGCCGCCTGAATAGTTGTTAAAGCAAAGAGAATTTAGTACAGATGCGACCTAATTTGAAACTCTTTCCTTATAATCTTTTGAGTAATGACCATTTTCAAAACCAAACCACTCAACAGGCACGCTCTATGATCCTAAGGCGACAAATGAGTTTTTTTGAGTACGAATAAGCTAGAGGACAATTAAACTGACGCTTAAACATTCTGCTTGGAGAATATTCGAAACGAGAGGCAGAATTTTAACACACATCACTAGGCCTTAACACTGAGGTACAAGGAATATAAAATCACAGTTTTGCGTATTACCAGAAACGGCCATGACGGCTAGAAAAGAAACAGACTCAGAGATTGAAAAATACTGAACAGTGTTACTGCGCCATTCAAAAACATGCAGTCTCTAAAATTCGAGCACAACTGCGTTTTTCACTAACGTCAATCAAATGTTCGGCTGCTCCTCCCAGCTTCTGGCTACTGCCGAGCACGCGGTATTAAAATCAAATCTTTGAGCCAGGGTGTCTGAGTATAGTCGGACAACAAAACAGTACGTGCTCGGCAGTAGTCGGAAGCTGAGAAGAGCAGCCGAAGATTAATTGTTGAAGGCAGCAAAAAACGCATTTGTCGGTTGAGCTCTGAATTTTAGAGTCCGCGTGTTATTGAAAGACGCAGTAATAACATAATATCCACGTGGCGTAATTGGATGTTTTATATTACAAGCTTGTAAAAGGGACAATAAAGAGCTGTTATGGTTGCTGAGCACGTGACGAGGTTGGGCTGAAAATGGCACGCTTGTACCTGCGGAGATCACAAAAAGTATATTGTTTTTCCTTTGTTCTGTTTCGTTATTAAGTGTTTGTCGTCAGTTGATTAATTACACTGAAGGAATTTAATTCTGTGTTCCCCGGCAAACACTTCATTTCACTCGGAGCTTGGCTGGCCACAGACAACCTTATTTTGGACGTTACATTCGAGAAAAGTTTTAAGCTTATAGTTCCAAGTAAAATGGTTTTCCCTGAAGTAGAATTTCAGACCGGAGGAAGGTATTTTGCGAGGTATGTGTAATTTCTATGCGATCAATTTCAAATCTGTAAACTTTTCCGCGAGTAAAAAGTAAACCAGTTTTGTACTCGTGCTGCAACTTGACATAGCCGGCACTATACAACAAAAGTATTATTCGGTATTCCTTTTGGTTTTGTTTTTGGTTTTTTAAGAAAGTTACTGATCGGCAAATTGTTACGTTAGGCAGAACGGAAAGCACATGGAAAATCGAGAGAAATTTTCAATTTGAATCTAATTATTAATTAATTCCTATTAAAATTGCAAAGTCACGTGCTCAACAACAACAAAAATGTTTTCCCTAACAACAAAATGGCGACCAGAAAGAACGTCACTGGTGAATTTGTTACTAAGGGGAAGGTTAGCCTGAGTATACTACATGCTAATACCACGCAAAGAGGAGTTAAAACTTTTCTCCTAGTATCAATGTTCTAAAGGTGACACGGCAGTCATAGCTATTTGTGTGAATTTTGAACTGCACTAACAGGACTGATCGCACGGCCGAGGAGCTCGTGATGTCAAGAAACGGGAGAGTTCATCCCGCGACGTCGGTCAATAGTAGTGATTATGAACATCGACGTGATTTTATGGAGATGAACAGGATGAATCATGTAAAGAAGTCAAGGAAGAGATCGGAATCAGTGGAAAACTGGCAAAAAGTCTCTAAAGAAGTGGTGGTTGTTTCAAGATGGAGAGATTACATGCGTTCCATGAGGGGATCGCGGAAGGAAACCTCTTCCGGGCTGAACAGATCGGGGATGTACTCGAGATTAAACTCGCACGTGGAAACAGAAATGACTTGTGTACTGGATAGTGATGTCGAGGACTTAGGAAATGAACGACTTGCAATGTACGATACCAATGCGTACATGAAACCAATACCAGCAGTGAATCAAGGAGAGCAAATCCATCCTGCGATCGCAGCCAGTAGAGCTTTGATCATTTACTTTGCCCAGCTGGCAAAAGCAAGTCTGGAACGCGAACAGGAGCTTGATTTCGATTTTATTGAAGGTCTTCTTGGAGAAGGCGCTGATGTGAACTTCACTGATCGGTACGGGCAGACTGTGCTGCATGAAGTTGCTCGCATATGGCATGTGGATGTCGCCAGGTTTATTTTGGAAAACGGTGGGGACGTGAATAAAAGGGATGAATACGGACGGACAGCTTTACATGTTGCTGCAGCAGTTGATTATCCTGAGATGGTAGAGTTTCTTGTTAGTAGCACAGGTTAGTTTAAATGTTGTGATGGTCTTATCTGTGTATCGGTTAATCAAGGGGAAAGCATTACTAGAGCAAACCAAGGTTCCCTGCAGTTATATGGTCTCTGGTACCTGAGACAAACCCCCCCCCCCCCCCTGAGGCAACTTTATCGAGCGTTTATATCTAGAGACATTGTTTCTGTAGTCTGAGTCAAAATTGACCCTGCATGATAAATCTTTGAGTTTTCCCTGGTCATTCGATCAAAGTGGGTTTTGTACAATTTATTTTCACTTTTTTGATATGAATTTCTGCTTAAAATCCTAAAACTAGACATTTTGTGACACTCGCCACACCAAGAATTGTTTTGGTTAGGCGTGCAAAGTCTAGTTTGACCTTTGGCAGTCTTGCTGTTTTCCCACTGTTTCTAGTGTTTCAATTCAGCCTAAATCAGTAACAATAATTATTACACGACTCAGACACTCACAGGGCCAATAACTAAAATCAACCAATCAAAATGCTCGTATAATAAATCTCTTATTAACCAAGCTTGCTCGGGACCGTACTGGGAGAATATCGGCCCTCGGTCTTTTTTGTACGAACCTCGCTGCGCTCTGTCCGTACTGTCAAGACCTCGGGCTGATATTTTCCCAGTACGGCCCTCCCGCTTGGTTAATAAGATATATGTAGTTCGTATTGTGTGATCGTCCGGGTGAGAATAGTTCTGAAAAGAACTGTTGTTGGTGTCATACGAACTACTGATACTCCTGGGTTCAAACCATTTACTAAGTCGAGGACTTCTCGTTTGGGATTCCTTCCGTGCCCATTTAACGGATGGAGTTAAAGATCTACTTGACAGACGGAACGTCGATGTTGCCGGTGGCCTCACTCCAGTTCAAATCAGATAAAGTCAATGAGTCAACATTGTTTGTCTTTTGTTTATTCCTTTACCAGTATTTACCGGTATTTACATACCTATGTCAGTTTAGCATTGATCATTAGGGAAATTTGGAAAAATTATATTTTGTTGCGTGAAAGTACTCGGTTATAAGACGCACCCCGAGTTTTGAGCAGATTCTGATCGAACAAACATATTTTCTCGGCAAAAATGGTGCGCCTTACAAGTGAATAAATACGGTATATGTAATCAGCCTAAATCAGTAACAATCAAGCTACTGGAGTGAATAACTTGTTATCTAAGACATGGTTGCCCCAGGGGTGGTCCCACTTTTCTGGAACTTCCAGTAGTGGGCTCATCATACATACATGTATGGTTGTTCATTCCAATAATGACTGCACTGACAATTAATACAAAAAAGTAAAGAATTAAAGGCAGCCCTCTCTCTTGACAAGTATTAGACAACTGCCCCCTTGCTCCCTTAATTAATTCCCTCACAAGTCAGTTACTACAATCTGTATTTCTTTGGTCATAGCTGACCTTCATGCTTGCACAACTGGTGAGAATCAGACACCCACACACTATGCTGCTAAGAATGATGCAGCTAAAGCTCTCAAGGTTCTACTGAAGCTTGGTGGTAGAGTGGAAGATAGAGATTACAAACAGCGCACTCCTCTCCAAGTTGCAGCTGAGTTAGGTGTGCTCATATATTGGATTAAGACTGAAAAATTTATTTCTTTATGTGTCTGTAATACTTCTCAGCTGTTATCATTGTAGTACTTATAACTATTTGTCAATATTTGACTGTTTCATCATTAGTCCTGAGGTGTTAATTAGGACAAAGCCAATTAGAGAAGTTCAATGCATAAATACAATTGAAACTCCATTGACAGCCTTGTCCAAACACTGCATTTTCAAAAAGCTTAGCTACTGTAAAAGCAAACAGTTATTGTAACTTGAAGCCTGCTGTTGACAACTATGTCTGTGTTTAATTGCGGTCTTGACTGTAGCTCCATCTTTTACTTCTAATCCAGGGGAAGAGTAGACAAAAAGCATTCTTCCACTTTTTTTTCATTTAAACAAGTTTTCATCTTTCTTCATTTTAGAACAAAGACAAATTAAAATCACAGAATTCCTTAGGTGAAAGAATAAATACAGAGAATTAAGTTTTGAAGTACTTAGCTCAAACAGTTTTCATGCATGTTTTATTTTACGTTCGTTTACAGATCGGTCCGAGACAGCTAAATATTTAATAGATCAAGGCGCCCCTGCTGGTGTACAAGACAACACAGGCAGCTCAGTGATGTCTTTTATGATATCCAAGATGCCTCCTGTAGCTAAAGAAGCTTTAGATCAGTTCCACAGTACAGACCGTGGAAACCGCCGACAGTACTTCTACTTAAACCATTTAGAACCAGTCGTACCCAACGAGAAAGGCGCGTATGTGTCGTGCGCCAGATCTCCTCTGTACTGCGTGGTGCATTATAAACAGATGGAGCTTATTATGCACCCGGTGTTCAAACGCCTGCTTGAAGTAAAGTGGGATCAGTTTGGCTGGCGTGGCACAGTGAAGATGATCTTCATACACGCATTGTTTGTGCTTCTGTGGACCGCACTGGGCGTGACGCTCCATCTTGGAGAAGACTCTGATTATTACAACCCACCTGATGTTTATTGGTGGCGCATTGTTTTAGAAACTCTGGCTTGTATGATGACTTTGTATTTTATTGGCTTGGAATTTTTGGAGATCGGTGCGTCGAAAAAGCTCCATCAAAAGTGGAAGAAATGGAGGATTAGCCAGCTTGACAGAGATCTCCATTACTGCCACCCGCGCTGGCCAGAGGAGAGAAAATACCTCGAAATGGAACGAAACGAAATCATTGATTCCGGAATCTCTTACTTCAACGATTCATGGAATTATTTTGACTGGGTAACGTATGGCTGGATTCTCGGTATCATCGTGACCAGGATTTTTGCTGTTGTCCTCAACAATGACTCGGCGCGATCGCTTCACCCCAAGGTATTCTCCATCGGCTTGATCTTCATCTGGCTTCGACTGATGAAAGTTTTCCGCGGGTTTGTCACTTTAGGACCATTCATTGTCATGATCGGACATATAATAGACGATACTCTCAAGTTTGGATTTCTTTATTTTGAAATTTACGTGCCATACGTCTGTGCTTTCTGGATCATCTTCGGCGGTAAAAAGAACGCTGAGATCATGGAAAATGCAGGGCAAGACAGCAAAGGATGGGCGGACTTTAATGACCTCATGTACTCCGTGTGGCAGTTAACAGTCGTAGGGAACTACCCGTGGGACTCCCTGCTCGTAGTGGATCGACTGATGGCGCAGATCCTATGCGGAACTTATCTGGCAGTGTCAGCTATCGTCATGTTAAACCTTTTCATTGCTCTCATGTCTGACACGTTTCAGCGTGTTTATGATAACGCCAAAGCCAACGCGGCCATGCAGCGTGCAAGCACCATTCTTAACATGGAAGAAAACATGGGAGATAAGAGTCGTGAGATGCACAGAAGATATATTCATCAAAGACTGGCCCCAGAGGTAAAGTATCACAAAATCTTTGTCTCGCGCAATCGTGACATCCTTCACTCAGTAGAGTCTCTTCTTTTACCAGATAATTTGGTTTTATTAACTGGGTTGATAACGTGATTTGACCAGAATCGAAAGATGACGTTTCGAGCGTTAGCCCTTCGTCGGAGCTCCAATGAAAAGCTAACGCTAAAAACGTCAGCTTTCGAATCTCCTTACGGTGGCCAATTCACATTATCAACCCAGTTAATAAAACCAAATTATCTTGTAATACTCTTACCGACGCAGCACCACAGTTTCTTTAGAAACTTACCCCCTTTATCTCTTTTTTAACCAGTCATCCCCAGTGCCCGCGCGTTTCTGGTAACCGGTATTTAAGTCCGGAGCCAGGAATTTCATCTTGGATTTTTAATTTACAGGAAATGTACTACGATGATGACTCCACGCAGCCAGGCTCAGGAACTCTAGAGCGCATGACACATCAGATCAAAGACGTTGTTGATGAGGTTTATGAAATGATGCAAGCAAAGAGTAATGGTACGAGCAAGGCGGACAGAAACCTGGGCCGGGAAATTGAAAGGTAAATTTAAAAATTGCATCAGCAACTGCAAATTATACATTAGACTGGCTGTTAGTATTTTAGTTTTTCTCTATACGGGCTAACGTATACTATTCGAAATCGAATGGTGAAAAATTTTGGTAAATGAAGTAAAATCGCGTTCTTTATTTCCGGTTAAGACCACCAATAGCCCTTTTCACGGTTAATTTTTCTCATTTGCATTACAATGTAATACACGCTAGATTTTATTGTAATGCAAATGAGCAAAGTTTACCGTGGAAAGGGCTATAATGTTTTATTAAAGACTGGATCATTGGATAATGCAATTCGAGAGTTTTGATTGGCTTAGCCATCATGGGTTATGAGTATTATACCATGATCTACAATCATGGCGAGCATATGCGTGATTTTCTGGGCCTTTTTTATTTTTATTGTAGTCTAGTTTTCTATATTTTGGGGCGTTTTTAATAAAACAATTATTCCACTCGCGCTTCCGCTTGTTGGATATGAGATGATTATAGCCAACTTGGTGCTACGCGCCTCGTTGGCTATCTATCATCCCATATCTATTTATCATCTCATATCCAGTAGCGGGTGAAGGACATACATCTTGTATTGTGCCTTTGAAACCTCTCAGGACTAGTTGTGACTAGCTAACCCTCCTGGTTACCTGCTTGATACAGTATTTTCATCCTTTCAAGACGTATTCTGGTTAGCTCTGGTTGTACAGATTTGTATTTACCATTGTCCTATTCTTCATTTGATGGAAACTCAACTCAATCCTATTCTTGTTTTCTTCCAGATTACGTTCTGACCTCGCAGAAGTATCCAACCGGCATGAGCAGACTGTCAAAGAAATGAGAAATGAAGTGGCGGAAATGAAAGCTCTGTTGATTCGAGTTTTACAGCAGAACTCCGTCCCATCGCTGCCTTCAATTCGCTCACTTCAAGATCAGCATCACTCCCCGGAATATCTGAACACGAACGAGGCGCGAATGCCTACAAAACGATCGGCAAGTAGTCGGTCACGCCGAAAAAAGCATCGGCGGTATGTCAGCCACCCAAGCGACGACGAACTTGATCACGGGAATTACCAGGGATTGCCGCTGGCCAATGACACTGAAAGCGAGTCAAATGAGCTGCCAAGTGTTCGAGTGCTGGCCTCGCGGGCTTCGAGTAACAGAACACATAAAGAAGATCAGGATCGTTCTTAATAATATTTAGTGTAGCTAGGGACAAACAAATGCCCAGCTTTAACTTAAAACCAACAGTGAAGTATCACCAGGAGCCTGCAACTGCCCCTTATTCCTGTCACGGCGTTTTCACAGAACGATCTATTTTTAGTCGGAATGTCTCTCGAATTCAGATCCCCACAGAACCTCAGTGACCAATTGCAATCACAAGCACGGACTAATATTGACATGTCCAAACGATGTCGACATGTTCACGTGAGGCCGCATTGTTTTATCCTTACCGAAGTGTGCCAAACAGAAGCAAAGTTTGTGAATGGCCCAGCAAACAATAGATAAATGAATTAAACAATGCCCCAGCGCTTGAAACAATAGGAGCTACAGGATAAGAGAACGAATCGAAATACAGGTCTGGAGGGGGTACAGGACTACTCAAGCGTGCTCATGTAGACTGGAACTGGCGTATTTCGCGGGAGAAATATCTAAAAATAGATTGGTCTGTAAAACCTGCTACCCTGGATTGGGCCGCCCCGCCCCCAAGCCAGGGAAAAGGTCCTGGGAACGAGGTTTATTATGGGAGTTACAGGCTCCTAGTAATGTGCTTCTGTTAACTCTTGTTACAAATTCAGTAATTTCGTTTTGGAGAGAAACGTAAGCAACCAAACTAGCCTACGGAGCTGGCGGAATCTCGCGTACAACAGCTTTGTTTCGGCGTCAGCGACGAGACCGTGAAGCAGTTATCTATTTGACCACTCACCAGTTTCCTCGCGGCTTCGCCCATTTCGTTGGAGGCTCCGCCGCTGACACAAAGAACTCGCGCGCGAAATACCACCTGCTTCGTAAAGCTACAAGCAAGACGTCGGAGATGTCGCTTTGATAATACTAGTCATTGCAACCTTCTTTGGGAATACAAACTGCCCCTCTTACCCCAGAGGTGAAAGGCGACGTCTCTGTTGCGCACTTTAGGTCAGGTTACGAGATAAATTCAGTAGAAAGTTCAGATAAGGATGGAAACTCTCCTTTGCTCAGAGTTTCACGTGACTTGAATGTAAAAGGAGTTAGTCACGGTTTGTGCCTCTTGAAAAGTTTAGTCTCAATTTTTCAGGTTCGATGTTTGTAATCCATGTCAATCTTCTCCATCCTTAACCATCCTTGTTCTGTTTTGGTTTATTATTATCTCTGGTGTTTTACTATGTTAGTAAACTTCTTTTTTCAGGTTTCCTTCAATTTAAAGTTAATTTTGTACGTAGACCTTTTTGGACGCGAGGTTTGTTCGTCCTATTTCGGTTGCATTGTGGTTTCATTTCGATTTTGCTTCCGAGTTTACTTTAGCGTTGAAAGCATAATGTTGTTTCTGACGAGTGAGCGTGCGAACAAGGCTGAAATAACTATTTTGTCGGCACGGGATACAACAACGCCTGGGTTCCAGGCGGGGGCATCATGGGTAATTGTGTTAGGGTATAAAAGACAGAGCATAACACGTGGTTGTCATCTAGGCTTCAGAACCAACCGCGTACTT
>CM042753.1:1970997-1995997 GCA_022496165.2 Catalaphyllia jardinei | reverse complement strand
GTCCATCGCAGGGTTACCCCCAGCATTAATTTCGCCGGTTCCCATTTATACACCTGGGTGGAGAAAGGCACTGTGAGAGTAAAGTGTCTTGCCCAAAAACACAACACAATGTCCCCGGCCAGGGCCCGAACCCGGACCGCTCGATCCGGAGACGAGCGCACTAACCATGAGGCCACCGCGCCTCTCACCATTAGTCTAAGTATATGAATAATAATTTGACGTACACCTTTAATGCAAGTTGCATTGTGTATAGCGTAAGCGTAACCTTATCCTTGTAATGTAAGTATCGTACATGGTGAATAGTGTGAGTTGTCGACTAAATATTGTATTTTTTTATTTGTAAGTGCAGTAAGTATCGTACCGTTTTGTAAGTAGATTAAGTGCATTGTAAGTAATTATGTGTGTTTGCAATAAAGAACAAATTTGTTAAAAAAAGAAATCGATAACGATTGATTTATCGAATGTTATCGATTGTTATCGATTAAAAAATCAGTTTATGTTTTATCTACGAATCTCGCGATACTCAAGTCATTTGCTTTGTTTATCACTGTCAAAACTATCGCAAAATTAAATTCGGAACACAGCGGTAACTTTGAAATAAAAATTTAAAAAAGTAGCCGTCGTGGCTCACGTTCTCCAGACATCGCAAGATTTGGTCATTTCACGTTGCTGTTTTGCAGAAGACGACAAAGAAATGTACTAAGAATTATAACGCACGTGCACAGCCATTGTTCTGCTCATTAAACCTTTTGTTTAGCGGCGTCGCTGTTGCCGTCGTAGTTTCGTAAACTCCCCAGTAGCGAGAGCAGGGGGCAGCCGAAATTCAGGCTACGACACAATGTTGTCTGTATGGTTCTATAGCGATGTTTCTCGTTACGTCACCTATTGTCATTAATGTGCCAACCAGAGGTTTATTGACTGTTGAAACAGTACATGTTATTGTTCAGTGGCTGGCAAATTTGAATATCAAAAGAAATGTTTGTAAACAAGAAACAACGCTATTGAGTCATCCAGTCATCATAGAATGCAATAGCTTTACAATTATCAACAAAATACTATAGGAACAAAAACAATAACAGGAACCTTCAGATTCAGCGCAGTTCATAATACCGAAACAAGAAGTTGCGGCCCAAGAAGCGGTGTACAACCCTCAGCTAGTCGTTATAGCAACGCCATAAAGCAACAAAATCAATGTTTTTGTGATTTCAATTAGTCGCATCAAGAAAGAAACGTAAGAGTAAATACCGGAATAAAACCAGACCTTTACAAAAAGTACATGGACGATGTGGCGGGAGCGGCCTCATGCACGGAAGATGACCTCACTCGGTTCTTAACCTTCGCCTCAAGCTACCATCCCAAATTTGAGTGCACATGGTCAATTTCTTATGTTAAACTCCCGTTCTTGGATATGTTCTTAATACCTCGTGATGACCGCGTCGCAACGTCGATACTCTACAAAGAAACGGATAGCCACTCCTACGTATACCTAAACTTCAAGTCGTCCCATCCTTTGAAGTGTACTGCGTCAATACCAACAAGCCAGTTTTTACGACATGAAGAGAATTTGCAGCGAGGATGACGACTTCGAAGCAGCAGACAGCACCATGGAATCTTTCCTCGTTGCGCGAGGTTATCCCGTCCAACTTGTACAGGACGGAAGACGCAAGGCAGCCTCGACACCAAGAGCTCTTCTATTGGTTGGAAGGAACGCCAACCAGACGGGACTAACAGAGTGCCAATGGTTACTACCTATCATCCCAAGAACACCCCTGTCTGTAAGATATTAAGCCGCAACTACAACATCTTGACAAATGACGATTCTACCAGAGTCATATTTTCACAACCACCGTTGAATGCTTAGAGACGGGCCAAAAACTTGAGGGATCTGTTAGTCCATAGCGACTTTCCTCCTGACCAACCAGCACTGCAACCAGGCACCTTCCCCTGCAAGCGAACCATCTGCCGTACCTGTCCTCACATTAACCAGTCAACTTCAATACCATCACCAGGAGGACAAATTAAGATCACAGGGTATTTTACGTGCACTTCAGAAAACGTCATTTATTGCATTTCTTGTCGTAAATGTCCTAGGGCAGTCTACATCGGGGAGACAGGACGCAGATTGGCTGACCGTTTCAGGGGACACCGCCCCGACGTTCTTCACAAGAAAAGTGAATTGCAGGAAGCGCAACACCTCAACAGACCAGGCCATACACCAGAAGACGTCCGTGTCGCAGTGCTGAAATCGGGGCTAGCAAGGAAGGATGTCCGCCAACGCGAGGAAATGAGACAAATCTTCAAATTCCAGACACTCACTCCTCGTGGGTCTCGAGACACACGCGCGCGCATTTTTTCGCACGCGCAAACAGTTTCAAAACGTCACACGCAGGCAAATAACTGTCTTGTTATTTTACGTTGCAGCTCAAACACCCTGAAGAAGGCAGTAATGCCGAAACGGTGGTTGTTTTATACCGCCATTAAGGGTCTTTCAAGAATATTTTAACCTTAACTTGTAATAAAAAAATACATTTCGGTAGTTTGGGCCATTTTGGCCTCGTTAGCACAACCCCCGCCCCCCCCCCCCCAAAAAAAAAACCTGGTTACGGGCCTAATATAAAGAATAAAACAAAGAATAACAATGATCCCATCTGAGACAATATAACTTGAGACAAAAGAACGATACAATGGACATGTATTGACCGTATTACACCGTACATAAACGCAAATGTTTACGCTTCCAGATCAGACAGCAGCGTCTTAAGAAACAAGCATTTATTTTATCCAAGCCGAATAAGAACTGTACAGCTCGTAGAAAACATGGGGTAAATGGGTAACATTCGTAATGAACTGTTCAGAATAATGGAGAGCATCCATGTTTGCCTAGTTCCTAGGCCTCAATATTACCCCTCGGTCATTCGTTTCGGGTCACGTGGTCCGAGGCGATCTGAGATACGTCACCGAAATCAATTGACCGCGAAGGCCTGGGAGACAGCCGTACAGGAACTAGGCAACATCCATGTGTCCTCTGAATGCAAATAGCGTTCGGAAAATTATAGCGTTTTGATTTCTTTTCAGTCTTTTTTCACGTAGGAAGAGCGTGTTTGTTTCCTGAACGATAAAGTGTTTCTTTTCCAGTGTAAGACCTGTATTGAAACGAGATTTTCAAGATGTTCATCCCAAGAATTTGCTGGCTAATTGATTTGTTTCGTTACAACTCTGAATATGTTGCCATGGGTAACCTGAAAACACTGACCCCGGTCCGCGGACCCCCACTACGGATCGGGTCTACGGACTACCCCTACGGACCCCCCTACGGACCACTCCACCCCAAATAAAAATAAAATAAAAAACAAAACTAAAGATTTCGCTCACTGCTCGTGGAATAGATCACTCGTGTCGGCGAAATTTCGAGCGTTACGCTGAGTAAATGTGACAGACCCGGGTTGAGTCTCGGGTGCAAGTTATGCCACTGCAGATCATTACATATTTTCCATTTTCTTTGCTGAAAGAAATAGACTGGGACTTCCCATTTGTGGACGAGTATCGTCCCGAAAATCTCTTACTTCTCTTTCGTTTTGGTTCTCGATGTGTTCCCGGTGACACAATTATCACAGCACAATTATCGGTGCGTTTACCTTTCGTCCATTCGATTTTCATTCAATAATAAAAATTGAAAATTAAAATCAATTTCCGTTCACCTGGGTTGATTCTATTTTACGCAAAATGTAAAAAGAAAAATCATAATTGAAATAAACGTTTTTAAACTTTTGTTTAAGAAAAATCACTGTCAAGGGCCTATTTTATATTTTTCGCCTTTTTCTTTTGCAACACAAAACCCAAAAGCTGCTTTCCTTTTTCGATTTTTTTACTTTTCATAAAAACCAAACCCGGAAATTACACCCATATTTTCAAAATCTACTGATACTGTACAACAATTAAAATTCCTCGTACTCTAAATTTTCTTCTCATTGAATGGAAATAAAACACACCGTTCTTGTTTGAATACTCGAGGTTCAAAATTTTCATTTCCATTTAACAAGTCGATTTGTTTTTTACCACAATATCAAAGAAACGAAATAAATCTTTCGAAATCTTTGTCCTGACAAATGAAAACACCGACTCGGATTTGCCAATGCACGCGCCTCATTATGCAAATGAGCTGCTAGTACGCGTCAGACTTTAATTTCCTTTCAAACTCGCTTAATATGCAGAAACAATACGAAAAAATGTTTGGGGAAAGAGTAATGACACATACTCGTTCTCGGTAAGAGTACAGAGCACGATAAACCATTTCGATTTGTTTTTTACCACGATATCAACGTCAAAGAAAATGTTTTTTCTGCAGAGCGCGAGCTGAAAAAGGCATTGCGTGACACATTGACGCGAGCAGCGTGGTATGGACTCTTATTTACCACGGCAAATTAGCCAATCAGATTGCGAGATTGACAGCAGTTGTTTCACGGTTAACTTTGCTCATTTGCATTACAATAAAATTCAGCATGTATGTGAGGGCTATTTTGTAGTTTTAGTCTGAAATTGCCTCGCATCCACGTTAGATTACATTGTAATGCAAATGCGGGTGTTGAGTAAATAAAATGATCGCTCTATTGACGGCATGTTTGTTTTTTGAAATCCTTGTGAATTGCATCAGCAAAAAGCGCCAACCTCGTTCCCAGGGTCTCTCATTAGCCACCTTTAGCCGGTTTTGTGGCTGGTCATCTGCACATGTACAAAAGCACGGAGCTTACCGAATTACCACAAATGATCACGCCATCATTTTCTGTTTTTTTTTTCCTTTCTTTCTTGCGTCCAGCTTTGAGATTGTTACAGAATTCGCTCCTCTCTCAAACTGAAAGAAATTACAGCTTGGATTTAACCAAAACAGCTCAGGCGTGGCATACTGCGAATGCAGCTTCAGAGTTAAACTTTGTACTGTTATAAAGCGCAAAAGGAAGTGACAAGAAGTGCAGGATGAAACCCGAGCTCCGGCCGACTCTTTCTCCCCCTACTCCTGATTTAAGAGTGTCAAGAGTGCTTTTGTCACTTTCCGAGTGTTTTCTAACAGAACAGAACACGATCTAACCCTTTGTATTTGTTAATTGATATACGGGTTTTAGTCACGAAAATGCCACGCGACAATTACGAACCACGCAATGAAACCTAACCTGGAGAGATTTATAACTTCTGCTGATTGATAACACTACACATTCTATATTGAAACACTCGAACCACTCCACAGACCACTCCACACTGTGAACCAGCGTGTTTCATTTAATGGTCAAACCTTACACAGGGCGTTAACACCAGTTACAAACTGGGTATGCTAAACAAACAATCGACGAGCTAAATATGACAAAATTTTAGCGCGCTCTTGCATAAATTTGCACTGTCATCCCAGCATCCTGTGACCCTGTAATTGGTAACCGCCCGGTTATGCAGTTGTCGAACGTGCTCAACCGCGTCAGGAGGTTGGGACAGAGAATATCCATACATGGATTTGGTGGCACAATGGTGGACGGTGAAGATTTGATTATTTTAGGTTGTCCTGTTACCAAGATTTAGCGACGAAAATCCCCGAAATGCGACGAAATATAACTGCATTATGAGTTTGAATTCTAGATTTGCTTTAGCTAGTCATCTTGGACAAAGAAATCCACCATATACAGCTGACAGTTATCGTGACTCAAGTCGTGAAAAAAATGTACATGAGAGGCAGGCTTCTTCATCGGCCTCGATCACTCTGGATGAGAATTTGTCTAGATTATTCGAGTGCATGAGACTGGAATATGGCACGTAAGTGGGACCGAAATAATCTTCTGACTTCTGAAGTTAAGCAGTATTTCTTATGACAAAAATTGCAGATTTCAGGGCAAGTACTGTTTTATAGGTCTTGTTTGTAGACTTGGCTACCAAGCATTCAAATACACTGTGTGGTGAATCAATTCATAAGTGCTGCAATTGTAATGGAAATCATCAAAGAGATAAATGTTGTTAAATTCCTTGTTAAATAGTTTGTGTTGAACGCATTGAATATTTCTACCACCTGATCTCTTGAACTCTAGCCTTATTAAGAGTGAATTTTGAATTTATTGTTACGGAAACATTGATTGAGGAGAAAATGGTTCTTAACTGAGGCTCTGTACTAATATATTATGATGAGTTGGAAGTTTTTGTCACTTGAACTGTCAGCTCGTTGTGGACATTATTTAGAAATACTTTCATATTTTGAAGTGTTAAAAACGGTTTGAGATCACTTTCCTCACACAAGTGAAATGAATGGTAGTAAACTGTTTTTATAAATACGAGTAGGTAGACTTTGTGCAAGAGTTGCCATTGGGAAGAAAAGGAAATGTTTTGTGTCACATGGCTTGGATGTGTTGAATGAATAGACTAATGCATGATAACATTCCTTCACTGAGTTTTCTTTACACTCCATAATTTTTTGCTATTCTTTTTTTTCCTTGTTATATTCTCAGAGAATCATAATTCAGATGAAAGTGTTTGTATCATTTTCTAAATCTTTTTACTTTATTTGTTGAAATTTCTTCCCTTTTTTATGGTTTTATGACAATAGGTTATAAGTAGTTGCTCTTTTGCTTAGTATGTCATCCATTGCCCGTCACCATTTCTTGTAGCATTTTTCTTGTGGACCAAGCAAAAGAGGTACTACTCGTGGCCTATTATCATGACAGCTGTTTTAAAGAATAGCTTGTCCTTATTTTGTGGCTTAAACCACGTAAGCCTAACTAAAAGTCACTTGCTGTTGAGAGCTGTTGTTGTGTATGCCTCTATAATAATAGTCTACCGTTTTGGGTAGTAGCAAAAGAAATCAATACCTTCCAACTCATTTCCATTAACAGAGTCTTGTCTTTTTTTTGTCCAATGCAGTGGAGGTTTTCTGATTTCTCCGAAGTGGAAGAATTTCCGAAGCCAGAAGTTGCAGTTTGCTGAAAAGACACGATTAAACAATGCAATTTGGAGATGCTGGCATATCCAATGTGAGTTTTTTTAACACTGTGTTACATGTTTCCTTTTGGTTGAAACAACTATACCATGTGCATTTATTTCAGCCTTTGCTTTTTCCTTGTTATATATGACTGAGAAAATTTCTTCATTGTAATTTATTGGTTGAGAGGAAGCAAACCTGTTTTCAATAGGCCATAATCATATTCTTGGTATTAGACTGGAACTAGCTTGTAATGGAGGCTTATCCTGGGGAATATTATTAAAAAGAGATTAATGCTATATTCTTGGTATTGGACTTGAACTAGCTGACAATGGAGGCTCATGCAGGGGAGTATCATTAAAAAGAGATTAATGTCATATTCTCGTTATTAGACTGGAACTAGCTTGTAATGGAGGCTCATGCAGGGGAATATCATTAGAAAGAGATCAATGTCAATTTTGTTTGTGAAAATCACTGAAAATGCCTGCTTCTGGCTAGTGAATCAAACCTGTCACCAGCCACTGGGCTAGCAAGCTGAAAAGTTAGTCTTGAGCCCTGGTCACTCAACACTATGCGCTAAGAGAAACCTTGCACTAAATTTGACCACCCACTGAAGCTTCAGCCTCTAAAGTACAGGCAGGTTTTTCTTACGAAATTCATCTCCAAAGAAGCCCAAAAAAGCAAACATTATTGTCACCATTTTGAACAATGCTCAGCAGCCAGGTTGCATTTTTGTGATGTCATTCTTTTCAAGAGATTTTGTCCAAATGGCTTCCAAAGAGGCTTTTAACTACACTCTGGGTTATGGCTTCTCTTTAGTCACAACATTATTTTGAGCCAAACATGCTCCAAACTCCAAAATGATAGAATTGAAGATAGTGAAGTGGATAATTGCTTGGAAAAAATTGATTTTGCTGACCTTGTGAAGGATGCAAAGTTAGATATTGATTCTAAGGAATGTATGTGATCAGACATCCTGTAAATTTAATTGGTGCAAATAAATAAAGGAGGCGTGAAATACTTTACAACTCTGACTGGTCGTATTTTCTTCTCATACACAGATTCCAAAGGGAAGCGTCCTTTGTTTTGTCAGTTTGTACCTCCCCTTTCTGAAGAAAAAGAACCTTTTAAGAAGAAACCATTGGTAAGGAAAGATGGGTTTTGATTCAGTCAAGACATATAACCAAGAACTTGGATGTCCCTGATCAAATTGGTGTTACTCCAAATGTAACTTGCATTACTACTCCTTCTATCTTCATTTTTCATATTGCTGCACCCCTTAAGAGGTTTTGTGGGCATTTCGTGGCATGTCTGTAAAAGTAGCTATTGTGCTAAGTGCATTTAACCATGTTAAAAAAGGTTATATCTTATCTCTATCTGTGACCCCAGCTCCTGTTTTCAATATTACCGTGACACAATGGGTTTCCTAATTTAACATTTTTCTTTGTAATATGCACGTACATGTAACACTAGAAGTCGTAACCTTTTATATTTGTTTTACTCTGTTATTATGGTAATACTTTTATGTTTGTTGTCACAAAGGCTGTCATACTTGAAGGGCGTTACTGGCGAAGAAAGTTGGAAGCTGTTGCAAGGGAGTACAAGAAGCTACGAATTTACTACAAAAAGGTTGGTGTTGTAAATTAACTCCAGGATCAGTAGACAAATTTTCTGCATTAACTGCATAAGCACTCAGATGGAATTAAATATTGCTAGCTGTCAGATGTTTGTGTAAATATCAAATTCTCAAATTCACATGTATAACAGGACCCCACTAATTTGGATGAGGTTGTTATTTCAAACTCATTTCCCTTGGATTTGGCCTTCAGTCATGTGCTATTGGCCATTTTGAACCACCGCTATTTTCAACCATTTTTTGGTTCCTCCAAGAGTTTGAAGTGGTTGGATTCATATTTTGTCAGTCTCATTAAATGTTAGGTTCAAGTAATCTTGGATTCCCAAAGTTCAGTTTATATGATAGCAAACAAGCCAGCATAACATTATATTAGGGCCGGGTCACACGAGTGCAAAAAGTTGTTTGTTGTACAAAAAAATCTGTCAACAGGTAGGTTTTTCCTGTGCGACCGATTTGTCAGACTTTGTCAAAAATGAGCGGAATGTACCAAATGTTCAAAGATGCCGCCACTTAAAATATCCAAGCTCTGGACCTCGCCAAAATGTCACAAAAAATCAAAAAAGCTATTAAACTGTCACTCCTGATGCAAATAGGCAATGAAAAAAGTGGTAAAATCAAGTTTTCTTATGATTTGGCGCCATTCTTGTTGAGAAGGCTACAAAGATGGATCCCTCTTGGCCATATGCGAGTTCCAGTGCTCTTTATTTAGCTCTTATTAACCGAGCAGGAGGTCTGTATGGGAGAATCTTGACCGAGGTTGTAAGTACAGACCGAACGCAGTGAGGTCTGTACACACGACCAAGGTCAAGATTCTCCCATACAGACTGACTTAGCTCGGTTAATAAGATGTTTATTATATGGCAAAAACAAAAACAGTTTAACTCGTTAAATGTAACTGGTTGTACTAACTTACAGTTTGCTTGCGAACGGCGATGAGCCGAATTTAATTCTTCCAAAGTTTGCTTGTCCTCTTTACTTTTTTTTCTCATTAGCTTTTCAGCACTTACAGAAAAAATATTGTTAGATGAAAACAGTCAATGATTTTGCATTTTAGTTTGAAGCTTTTTCACTTCAAAACATTACTGGTCTAGATGCCGGTCTAGATGGGACAATGTAGACCGCGGTCAATATCCATTTCAGCCAATCAAATTCGTGAATTTGGTAGTTCTCAGTTCTTGTGAGACAGAGCCATATAATAAATGCCGGTAAGAATGATGATAGCTGGCTTTTGAAGTTGTTGGGAGGAATTGCTCGATTCCTGAAGTGTATCTCCATCCGTTTGGTCTTGGCAAACGCCAGCGGTATGGATTGTATCGTCTACGCTGTCTATGCTGTCTCATCTAACGCTCGTTTTCCAACAAAGCTAGCTGGATAGTCTTTAAATACGGCGCAGATTGTATAGATGTGCCATTCTAGCCGGCATGCAAGTCAAAAGCAGTAAAACTCCAATAAAAGCGAAAGCCATATCTCGTGGTTCCATTATCATTCACTAAATGTTCACTATAGCATGATATCGTGACAACTTTAGCGGGAGCCGGAATGTTTCCTTTTGTTGACACATTGATGCGTGTATGACAGGAATGTAAATTGCGTGCGACCCTAAACATAACAAAAGAAAATTTACCGGAAACAGATATTTGTCTGAAATTTTGTCACAACAAAAACAGTTTTGTCCTCTAGTGCGACCCGACCCTTAGTGTCACCCAACTAGTGGACTAATGCAAATCCTGCATTTTGATTCCAGGTTATGCTACTAGGGGTCTAATAGTAATAGTCATTGAGTAGCGAAATTCGCCGGTTTTTCTTTTGCTTTTTCCCCGAAATAAAAATTTTTTCAACTCGCATTTGCTAACTTTATTATCACCATTTCTGTCCGACTAGTTGGGGTGATACTAAAACAATTAGACCCTTCGCCCTCAAGGGCCACAGGTCAATAGCCCATGAGGAGAAGCCAAATGGGCTATTGACCCGTAGCCCTTTAGGGCTACAGGTCTAATTGTTAATTAGAGGTCCAGTGAACATTTGAACCTACATACAGCACCTAAAGGAAGTGCCATAAATGATAATGTAAGGCTGTGGTCTAAGAAAAGTTACAAGGAGTCCAAAGGTTCCTGACCATGAAATCCTGGGTGCCCAGCACTTAAGCTTAATGAAAAAAGTAAGTTTTTGTAGTCGTCCAGATGCAAAAGTTAGTCGCCGGTGGCATGGGGATACCTCTAGAGCACAGTTGTGATAAAGAACCCTCCACTTTGTACAAAACAAAATGTTGGTTAGTAATTTTGGCAAAGTTGGTGCCATCATATTCTCCTTTTGTGTTAATTCACAAAATGTAAGGTTTTAACCACTAGAGAAAAAGGTTTTCCAAATGGCACAACAATACTCTTCAAACACTAGGCCCTGAATAAATGCCACAATCAAACAACTGGCATGTCTAAATAAGTGATCCTTTGGGACTCAACAAAATATGGGATGACTTCATAACCATTTTTTTCCAACATCAGCATTTACCTTTCTCATTACTGCTACAATTTATAGAAATTGTCTGAGGAAAATATAAAGTTGTATGAAATTTTCTGCTATCAGGCATCATTACAATGTTGTTGTTAGAACTTATAACTTATTTCTATCAAGAATGAAAAAAAGTCAATTTATTTTATTGTTACTGAGTACCTTTGAATTTTTTATTTTGAGCAGGGTTGTTCAAAGCCCGATTAAGCTAACCCAGGGTTTAGCGAGAATTTTGATTTCAGTTTTGTACCTTTTTGGTTAGGTAATCTGTTTATATTGTTTGCCCATCAGTGTTGAGCTGTACTAATCTCAAACTAAACCAAACATTAGAGGTGAAAAAGTGCCTCAGTTAACGTTTAATCCTGGGTTAATGTTAACCGGCTTTCGAACAACCCGACCCTGGCTGTTTTGTTAATATTTGAACTTTGATCAGATTGTCACATATTGGTACTAAATAAATACATTCTTTTTTCTTTTTTGCTAGTGGTCAAAAACTCCTAATGCCAGCCCACTGCAGCATTTGAGCCTCAGGGTACGCTAAATATTTTTTTCTTTTTGCCAGTGTTAAATTGTGAACATTAAATTTGAGATATAGTTGAACCTCTATTAAGTGGCCCTCTCTTAACCCTTAAAGCTAAAAAAAAACTGTACTTTTCTAAAATGATAACAGTAGATCAAAAGACCACAAGTAATATACAAGTGGAAAGGTATTGTTTGGGATATGTCCTAAATCACCACAACAGACATGCAAGATGTCACAAATTAAACTGAGGAGCCTTCAAAGTAAAAAAATGAACAAAAAATACCTTGTTCCTTTTATATACTAGGTATACCCCTAAACAATAGCTTAATTTGCAGCTCTGGGTGTGGAGATTTTTAACAGATATTTACTTGACTCTAAAATATTGTAAAGCACAAAAGTTTAAAAAACTTGAGGGGTGGTTAATCAAGTCTAATTCAAGAGGGGGTATGATTTTATACTTCCAATGTGAAGATCTCTCAAAGATCTTTTTGGTGTCCAAGTTTGAAATGAAGAGGCCAAATATTAACTCTTTATCCTGCTCCATAAGTTTACCTGTACGAACATCCGGGTGACTTGAAAGCGTGACAGAGAATCAGCGTTACATCCAATTCTCACCAAATTTGGACAGTGGAATGATCTCATCATTAGCCAATTACAGCCCATTTTTCAGCTCTTTTCGTTATTTCGTTATATAGGAGACTTTTGACAAGTTAGCGAATTTAATATTCAAGCTTGATCTATGGCAGCTCAATGTGGTTAATGTTTATTTGGTCAAAAATTGCAACCAAATCTTTCAAACATGGAAGTCAGGACATTTGTGAGGATATAGAAAGTAATTTGCAACCAGTTGCTGGCTTCTAAGGCTAAAATTATCAAGAGGTAAGCTTTTTTTTAACTTGTACATGGCGACGCACATGCGGTGAAGAATTGAATAAATTATCGGCTCTTCGCACTGACCTGCTTTGTTTTTTGTTTCGTTCTCTTTTGGAGCTCGCCAAGGTCATTTTCTCGTCTAAATTATTTAAGAAAAGTTCGATAAAGATGTTCCCATTCAATTTTCAGCTCTCAGACGATAATTGTAAATTTTTTAGACCAGAACGTCCCATTGGTTTTTCCATTGCTATGAGCAACGGCCGCTCCCTGTATTTACTCAAGCACTTTAGCAAGGTATCAATTACAAACTCTAATTTGGTCTGGGTTTCGTAACCTTTGTTCAATTTTGCTGAAATCTTTACATGATGAAGCTGGAATGTCAAGGAATACATTTTATGTCTCGGATGTGTGGTAGCTTTTATTTCAAAAGTGATATATTGCTTTGAAGTCAATTTTTTGAGGTAATTTTTTTGGAATGAGTGCCTTCAGCGTGAATTCGGCATCTGAGATCTTTATTTACCCCGACTGGAAAAATACCCAGAAAAGGTCATTTGAATGACCTTTCAAACGTGTGCTTTTAATTTTTTTCCCGCGAAAACATTGGATGAGAAAAAGTTAAGCTTATTATAACATTTTGTGCTAATGGCGCTATCGGGACTTAGCGTCCAGCCATTATTTGACAGTCAGCAGCCAAAGTCCCAGAAAAAGTGACAGCCATGCACTGTGATAAAAACCTCTATTTAATGGCCAGCTCTATTATGCAGCCACAACCAGCTTCTGTCATCCAAAGGGTGATTTTGTTTTGTTTTATACCTCCGTTACAGTGCGTTTCACAAAAATTTTGACAACTGGTTTCTGAAATTTGTTTGAAATTCCTTAAGTTTGCTACGAACTCAGCAATTTCATTACATACTTGTCAATCAAATTGTGAACTTGGAAATGAAGTTGTGAATTTCACGCTGAACTTTGTTGGGAAGTTAACAGAACAAGTTCGTTGCGAGAGAAGTTCACACCATTGGGTGAAATTGTCTCGGAATTTCCTTAGAGGTTGTGGTTATGTCGATTAGGAATTAATAGTTTTAAAATAGGTGGAACCCCAATTTAATGAACCTCTCAAGTCCCAATCTCAACATGATCTTTCATGTGGTGGTGTCAGTTTACCGATTGGTAAAAATTTGAAACTCGCCCTAGTCCCCTGCTCAATTTCGGAATGGCCAATTGCGCCTCAAAACATGGCAATTCTGGGTGACAAAAGTTGCATTGAATTGTGTGACAGACGTAACCTGTGTTACAAATCAATCATTAACTATGACCTCAATATAACAAAAATTTTGGTAGTTTCCCCTCAAATTCGTTATATTGAGGTTTTCGATATAACAAACCCTCCATTTAATGAACAAATTTGGCCGGTCCCCAGCAACTTCCTTAAATTGAGGTTCCACTATAAAATGTTGCAACTGAATTTTCCCAGATGTCATCCAACACCTGACTAAAACTAGAATACAATTTCTGTCATGTTGGTTTATTCTCGGGTAGCTTCAGATAAAACTTCCATGCATAGTGGTTAAAAGTATTTTACATTTAAATCTATCAGAGGTAAAAAACCTTTTTACAGGACATCATTCTAGAAATAACGCGAAAAAAACAATATTTCACTCCCGTATTGTTGAACTTTTGTATTTACACTACCACTGTAAACCAGATGCTAGTCGCCCCATCCGTCTGTGATGTGGAGTCCCTCTGTACCTCAAATAATTTACATTTGAGAAGTAAACATCATAAAATAAGCTTTGCTTGGTTGAGAAATGTTTTCACTTTGTTTAAATTCATTTGTAGTTATATTACCAAACCAACTCCAGTACACTGAATGATGCGAACTTTGTTTGCGACAAACTTCACAACTTCCCAGCGAAATTCGGCGCGAAATTCATAACTTCGTTTTGAAGTTCACAATTTGATTGACAACTACGTAATGAAATTGCCAAGTTTGTAGCTAACTTCGGGAATTTCAAACAAACTTCAGAAACCGTTTGTCAAAGGTCAAAGGTAAAAGAATGACTAAGTGGAAACAATTGTTTGTTTGGCATTTGTTAATGTTATGGACCGCATTATAACCATTGTTCTACTTAATCTCTACTTGCATTTGTTTGTACTTATATTTGATAAACTGAAAACTGGACCATGCCCAACAATGTTTTCAGGTGAACCTTTATTATACAGCCACCTCTATTAAGCAGCCAGTTGTCTCGTTCCTGAGAGTGGCCGCTTAATAGAGGTTTGACTGTATTTTGGTGCAAAAGGAGTGTGTAGTGCATACACTCATGTACCTGCTCCAATTGGATTTTGCTTTGAGCACTGTCTGGATGCCTGAAGTTCATGCCATCTGTGGGGCTACAGTGAAACCTGTATTAAGCAGACACCCTTAGGACCTTCACTAGTGTCTGCTCAAAACAGGTTCTAATATGTTCTGCAATAATACGTTACTATTTACTCTTTTGTAACACAGTGAAACACAGGAAAATTTGATGGCTGCTTGCCCAACGGGCAAGGTGGTATTCAAATATTTTTGAGCCCTGAAAATGGTACAGTAAAAGTGGGAAGAAAATATTGGTGTTTCAGCCAGTGACCACTTAATAGAGGGTGTCTGTTTAATATTGGGTCCACTTAATACAGGTTTGACTGAGTGGTTTGAATCTCGTGTCTTGGTCATGTAAAAACTTTGTACATGGTAAAGAAAGTTCCTGTTCACTGCAACCACATAAGTCCAGGTACACAATCAGCATATTAGGACTTTATAGTCTGTGGGATAAGTTTGTAAACATTTTCAGTTGAACTTAAATCACTGATTCTTCTTAAGGAATTAAATGATAAGAATTAAAGTGTAAGATGGTTGATCAAAGTAGTATTCTTTGCTTTGTATTTATTGCAGGCTCAGCAGATTGATCAAGAGATTGCTTTTCAGCTGGAAGAAAAGGAAAGAAGGAGAAAAAGGTTAGTGTTAGTTGTCTGATTTCTTTTGATGCCTACATGGCAACTATATACTTTCTCTAGTAGCATTTGTAATGTATGCCTCAATTCACCTGTTGTTTGTCTTGTATTCACCAGGACTGTAAGCTCAGGGAGTGGTGAAGATGTTCTACCCATTAGCTCTCCTACTTCTTGTGGTGATCCACAAGTTGACCAGATGTTTAATGTTATGGACACAGCTTTCAATCATGGTAGTTTATGTTCCTTATTTGTAGAGTTAAACCTTATACACTAACCACTCCTATAAGGGGAAACAACCTATAACAATTTGTGGTCATGGTCTCAGCTAAATATAAACAAATGCTGCTCCTAAATAGACATTTTTCATGTTCTTATACAGGCCATTTACAGGAAGTTTCAGTGTCTCATAGTTCAAGAGAGATCTTGGAGTATTCTCATTATTTGCTTGTTACACTACTTTTTGTTGTTGTCTTTTACCATTGGGCCTTTTTATGGGCTTTGTTCCGAAATAACTTGTTTCTTTTGTCCAAGAGCATTCAAATTATCAATACTGGGGGGGCATGATTTTCTTTTTTCTTCTTTCTCTGCATGGCAATTTATTTAGTAGGTAGTTAAGGTGGCTCTAAACAGTTTCCAGCTTTTAAATTTTGATAAGTTGTGTGTGAGTGAGTGAGTGAATGAGTGAGTGAGCGAGCGAGCAAGGGAGTGAGCGAGCCAGCATCCCCCTGGATGGGATGCTGGTCCATTGCAGGGTTACCCCCAGCATAAAATTCGCCAGTACCCATTTATACACCTGGGTGGAGAGAGCACCATGAGAGTAAAGTGTCTTGCCCAAGAACACAACACAATGTCTCCGGCCAGGGCTCAAACCCAGACCGCTCTCTCTGGAGTCAAGCACACTAACCATGAGGTCCCTGCAGCTCCCACAAACAACAAAGGCCAGACCACAACACCGGGAACTTCATGCCCTACTCTTTACGAGAAGTGTGTGGGTTGTTATAACAACTCTTTATCACTTGATGCTACAATCATGATATCAGAAAACTGCCCAAACAATGGTGAAAATGTTGTGATAATTTGTGTAACATAATAGGTCACCACAGCAACAGTATGACCTCCAAAAAAAACACCTTTAATTACAGCTTTAGGGGCTTATAATTCAAAAATGGCATGGTGAAATTGTTTTATATTAACAACACTTGATAAGAATGATATGGTGCAACTTTTGGCTAAGTTTAAAATGATTCTCTAGGTGGAGTTCAGAGCCACCTTAACTCTTCAAGAATTTAAGGTGGCTCTGAACGAGTGGTTGCAATGACCTATCAAAATCCAAGGTACGGGAAACTGTTTTGAGCCAACTTAAGAGTGCTCAATGACACTGCTAAACAGAAACTACAGAATACATCATATATTTAAAGAAGTATTTCCTTTTTTTTATTTTATTCAGACGTTGCATTGTCTTCTTTGCCTGACACATTGTTTACCTCTCGATCAACAATGTTTGGAGGGGCTTACATCCCCCGAGAAGTCCTTGAACAACAGGCTTTATCAAAACGACCTACAGGTAAGTAACAACAGATTGTTATATTATATGACGTATGGCTGATGGAATTGTTTGCTGTAGACATCATGAAACAGCTAAATAAATACTACATGTTGCCAGTTAAGGTTACTCAAAACATTTGCAGGGCTACTTTTTAACAATCAGATGATGAGCTTGAGATTTCTATCGTGTGATAGTTGATGAGGGTGCAGCCCGAGTCAACTATCACGCATAGAAATAGAGAGCGAATAATCTAATTGTTTAAAGATCAAATTCAACGAAATTTGGACAATTTTTCTTTTGTTGAAAATCCTTTTTAAAGCATCAGTCATACCAACAGGAAGCAGAATCAACTCTTAAAATTAGGTTTTGCACAAACCGTGGTGCTCAAGAGAAGAAAATCCGACGGTTTCTGAGAGTTTCACAAAAACGAACCAGAAATGGCCACACTTAGAGTGGAAACGAATATACGGTATTTGTGATGTCATAATTGGCGAGCTTTTTTCATGACCAAAAAAGATTCTGAGGCTTTCGAGAAATCATTGAGTTTGTTTCAAGGATATTCTAAAGTTTATTGACTAGCCAATGTGTAAAAGAGATGAAGACATTGATTTGTGGTCTGGAAATGTCCGAATACAGCCATGAAAGTTCGAACCATTGGAATCAGGCAAAGATTCAGTCAATATAAACTTGAGTGGATCAGACTCTTCACTTCAAGTGAACAAGATGGCCTATGATTATAGGAAATATGAACAATGAAAGAGTCGACCACATGGATTGGTGAGCCTTTCTGAACATGTTGAAAACTACTCAATTCAAAGATTAATAATAAAATTATTAATGAATACAGGTTATCTTCAAGTGTTTGCCATGTTTTATTTTGTAAATTGAGATGATGTGTACAATTTCCTTACTGTCAGTATGAGAAGCTGATATTAAAGATCAGTCGTTTTGTGGGAATTTTAGCATTGAAACCCATCTTGCTGATGTTGTATTACATGACATGTGAGTGTTTATTTCAGTGTCAACCTTCTACTTTGGGGAGTACAATAATCTTTGGAATTTACAGTGATAAAATCTTTAGGCTACAATGACTATATACAATAATAAAGAACATATCCAGAAATATAAAATCCTTAATTAAGCTACAATCACTATTAATAATATAAGATAATAAAAAACATATCTAGAAACTAAAACTTATTTAATTAAGATCTATAGTTTTTATCTGGCTATAAAATTTATATTTAGCATGTGGGACAATTTCCATTACAAAAGTCAATCTCCACCAGGCTAACAAGATCTCTTTTTCTAATATTGGCTGTGAAGGCCGCCAACTACTCAGCCTGCTAGTCTTCATCAGGCAGTGAGGTCAACTGATGATTAGGCAGTACCATTTATATCACAAGGGGGCTTGTGATTAGTGCATTCAATCCTTTGTTCCAACAAAACGTTGACGAGCAATCAAAATTTGCAATAGCATTATTAATAGCATTTCTTACCGCAGGGCCACAGTGGGAAACATTTGACTAAGGCAATTTTCACAGTTAAATTCCCTTCCTAAGTATTTAGCAACATATTAATTTCTACTATCAACATAAATGGAAACAAAAATGGCTGAGGCAATTGCCTAAGTTTCCCTCTTACTGGCGACAGCCTTGACTAAAAGTATTCAAGGAGGTGTGTTTTAGGATGGCCTGGGGAGGATGGCATCTCTCAGGGATCAGTAAAAGCTTGAGCCACATCTAGATTAGTCTCCTTCAGGGCCGGGTTGTTCAAAGCCAGATTAAGCTAACCCAGGATTTGCAGAAATATTTATTTCAGTTTTGTAATTTTTTGGCTAGATAATCTATTTATATTGTTTGCCCTTCAGTTTTGAGCTGTAGTAATCTCAAACTACACCAAAAGAAAAAATAATGCTTTAGGTAAGGTTTAGTCCTGGGTTAGCATTATACCAACTTTTGAACAACCCGGCCCTGGAGCCTAACTCCTTCCAGGCTAGTAACCACTCCCTTCTTCCTTAACATGGCAGTCTCCTCCGTAAGTAATTACTTCATCGCAGCAAATTAGGACAAAGAACGAAACAAATCCAGAATACTCTTGTAAAAATATGTTTTTATTTTGCTCAACTATTAAATGACAATGTTGGTGCTCAAAATCCGTAATTCAAGATGATTTATTTGGGCCTTTCTTAAATTAAATGTTACATGTAAGCTTTAAATCACAATGGCGTGAAATAGTTTTACAGAATCATCCAATCGCTTATGTTTTATTTCGACTAGACTGAGTTTAGAAAGTTACATTAGGTATCTGAAAAGTTAAACCTCATATAAGAATTCATAGCAATAGTTTTTATATAGACCCACTTTACCTCGCTTTCTGCTCATCAAATTATGGCTGCTGAACAACAGCATTCCTTGCTTGTAGAGCATTTTTTCATAGGGTGTTCGTAGTCAATACATGGCTTTACAATTACGACATTTGTTACAGCTTCTCTGTTTTTGTTTTTGGGCTTGAACTTGAAAAGCCAACTTAGCCATTACGAAACACATTGCTCCAGGAGGTTTTTCTGAAAGGTTTACTGACAGCGAGAATATTAGATGTAGCTATATGGCCAGATGATTTGAAAACAAGCTGCTGAAATTCCCTCTTCTGTCAATGTAGCCTATATTTTTCAAATCCATGTCAATCTTCTCCATCCTTAACCATCCTTGTTCCCTTTTGTTTTGTTATTATGTCTTTAGTGTTTTCCTATCTTTCTAAAGTATTATTTTCAGGTTTCCTTCAATTTAAAGGTAAGTTTTCTCCATGGTCAAAATAACTCAAAATACCATGATGTGGCCCTTTAAGAATAGATATACAAGATTTTCAAAACTTTATCTAAATCCTCTTCACAGACACTTTGAAAATGAGAAAAAGCATCCTTTATTTTGTTAACAAGGGCTGTGCTACTCAGTATCTAGCATAGCCAATCAGAGAATGGCATTTATGATAGAGCGCTAGTAGATGTGTTACTCACCCTTTGAATTCATATTGATTACTCAGATGCACCAGATGTATTTCAAGTACCCACTCTTGATAGTTTACAGCCCAATTTAGATGAATTTATGGAGCATTTTGAATCGTTTACCGGTAAGACTTGAAACAGAATTTGATGTAATTTGATTGCAAGATTCAGAGTAGGGAACTTACCCATCACCTTACCTTGGTTCAGTCTGGATTAAGAGTCAGTCACACACTTGTTATGCAATGATAAAATTTATTTAAATTTTATTATCCTCAACAATTAAGGAATTCAGGGGAAAGAATAAGATAGTACAAATAAACAAAAATGTTTGCCAGACTAGCATTTGTATGACCTCAAGTATTTAAAGTGACTCCATTTAATTTATCATCCAAATGGCTTCTAGGCATGCTTGTTGCAAAGGAAGCAGAAAATGCAGAGAACCAGCGACATTTTGTCCAATGCCAAGCCGTTGGCACAGCACCAAACAATTCCACTTTGTTTGTGAACCAAGGTGTCCCATATGAAGCCAATGTTTCAGGACATGATGAAGTCATGGACCATTCAGGAGCCTACGACTGTGTTGCACAGCAAATGTTTTCAACAGGCACAAACAATGCTCAGATGACTCAGCAGGGTATGCAGCCTACAGGACAAGTTCTTATGGAAATCTCCACTGCAAATCCAGCTGTTGGTTATTCCTTTGATTATGGCAATGTATTACAGGGCGAAAGCTTCACTGCACAACTGGAACAAACTGTGCCTGCACAATCTCCAGGTTTAAATCCAACAAACAAGCAGCACCATGCAACATCCCCAGTGCAAAGCACTGTCCTGTCATCCCCTGTTGAACAGTCGCAGCTGCCACCATATTCACCACCCCAACAACAATACTTGCAGAGTCCGCTTGAGGAAATTCAAGCTCAGCAACTTGCATCATCTGGTGTTAGTAATGTTCTAAGTCCTTCCAACCAGTTTGTGGGTAATGTTGATCCATTTAACTCATCTAGGCAGATCGACACTTCAAATCAGCCAAGAAAAGGAAGGCTGCCAAGAAATGTGTCAGACACCATGTTGTACACAATGGACTTGTCACAACTTGGAACATCATTTCAGACAAGCCTCTTTCCTTCAATGGAAAGTAATCTACCTCCTCAGCTGGAAGCCCCGAATCTGGTGGCACATTTGCAGTCCATACAGCCCCGCACAAGGGTAACATCAGCACCATCAGCCGCTACCCAAGCAAAACGTGCGCGGCTGCCCAGAAACATGTCTGACTCTAAACTGAGCAGTTTAGCTAGCATGTCAAGAAGCCCCACGTCACCCCCATCTTTGCCAACAGTGCAGTCTGCAGATATCAGTAACCAGCCAACTTTAAGTTCAACTCAACAACCTGGAAGGCGAAAACCAGGGAGATTTCCACGGGTCATGTCAGACACATCTCTTATTAGTATGGGACAACAACGGCAACAAGTGGCCTCACCACCAGCAGTTACCAGTACACTGACTGCTCAGCGCAGACGGAAAATGTCTGATCCACAACACCTTGTTAGTGCTGCAGTGGCTGTCATGCCATCTCACACAGCAACCTTCACCAGTACCACAGACACACAGTTGTACAACACCAATAGCAGTTTGTCATCTTTATCAAATACACAGTTCTTGGAGCAGTTGCTCTCAGTGCCTGTGTCCTCTTCAGGTGGGCTATCCACTACATCTCAAGCTGCTGAATCCTTCCAGTCAGCAAACAGCTCCGTCATAGGGCAGCTTCTCACTCAGCAGTCCACACCATCTACTGCTACAGTGCAAATGCCTGCAAGGGATTCAAACACTTTAGGTGGTACACAAGACCCTGCTTTGCTCAATCAACTTTACCAGTTGAAGCAAGTGTTACAGAAACAAACTGTTCCAACAGAGCTTGTCAGTGCATTGAGTTCTTTGTCTAACACTGGAGCAACACAACACAAGCAAGACCAGACCATCCAGCAGAAATCTGCATCTGCTCGGCCATCACTTCAAATGAAGCCCCAAAATCAAAATGCTATCACTCAGGCTCTTCAGTCTCTGTTACGTGCACCACCTAATGTTGCTATTCAGCCAACAGCATCAAATAAACAGACTACCCAAGTGAGTAGTTTGTCATCACAGTCATCACTTCAAGCACCAATTGTCACATCTCACAACATACCATCCCCCTCAGTCACCATTAAGCACCAACCCCAAAGCAAGCCTTCTGGTCCAACTGTCAGTCAAAATGTTATGCCGTCAGCGCCTGTAATACTTGCATCCCAGGGTGGTATCCAGAGTACTGGAATGTCTGTTCAGAACACACACACAGACCAAGTGAATAATGTGCCTGAAGTGGGGAGCACTCCCATGCCACAGGTGTTGAATATTGGACCTTCAGCTGTCCAAGGTCGAATTATTTTGCCTGCAAATGTAAACCTTAGCACATTGTCTCTGGCTCAACTTGGCTTTTCACCAGTGGCACTTCAATCGGTAAGTATAAGGTATCATAATCAGTGACTTAAAATCAAATCAAGTAGGTTTAGTTTGTTTCCTTCATCATACATTGTGAACACTTACAGTGTTCCAGTTAATTTTTTTGGGAAAGGGGTCATGTAATTTTCAAGGGGGTTGTACAAAGTAGGTCAACTTGGCTAACTGCAGCTGCAGCACTACGTAAAGCTAAGGGGATGGGTTGGGCGGTTGTGGGGCAAACAGATAAAGGATTGACTTTCGGGAGTCTAAAAATGTTTGCCATTCGATACCACAGAATGCTTTTTGGTGCAGAGAATTCATAGCAAAACTGAACAAAATGATTTTCGTTTTTGTCAGTGTCAGGTCAGGTAGCGGTTGCCGTCGGGTTTTTGACCCAATACCTGTCTCTTATTTGGAACATGGACGAAATGTAACAGTTTTGCAGCAAGGTTGATTTTTCCCTGTAATCACATGGGTCAGAGTGATATTAATTTTAAGGATTAATATCACCTATGTGTTGTCCGAGATTTTAAGAAATTGTCTTGAGTCAATTAGTATCAAGAACACTCTACAAATGTTGAAAATGCAAACAATTCTAATTCTTGATTTTTTTAAGAAATGTGCTTACTTTGTTAATAACAGGTCAAAATAATTGTTTTTCGTGTAAAACAATTCAATAAATTAAACATAATCCCCTAGCAAGGTAGTAAATGATAGAACTAATATATAGTGCTCTGTTTTGTTGACAATTTATGTCTTCAGGTTGCTGTTAGCTTGCCATCAAGTGTAGCAAACAGTTCTTCGTCTTTGTCAACAGTAGCCACAATGAATGCAGGCACCAAAAGTTCAGTTGGTGAGTACAGGAATGTTTTGATGTGATCTTTGTCTTGATGAATAGACTTGACAGGGTCTGTATCGTAAATGGGTCCATCAGTTCTACATCCATTGGTAAGGGATGTCATGCAACAAAGCATACCCAAAACAAGTGACAATCCAGTGCTGTACATTAGAGCACCTTGTACAGATGCGTTTAGCCCCATCCCTTACAAGAGTATCATGGTTGCAAGAAAAGAACAAACAATCAGTGTGACATGAAAATGCTACTCAGTAGTTTCAGGTAAATAGTCATACATTAGGGTTTCATCCACCAACAAAACGTTAGAACCAATAGCTTTCATTTGAATGGTCACACATCACAATCTCAGTTTCAGCCACAGAAGTCAAAGTTAGAATCGTTATAATTGAGGTAGGTCTGACTCAGGAAGCGAGCTGGTGTTGTTTTTTCATACAGCTGTTACATCAACTACTGGGTTAGTCACTGAATCGCAGGATACCGGAGGAATGCGACCAGCACAAACACTACCTGTAAGTATGAAAATGTGCTTTGAAAAACTGAATCATTTTCAACCTAATATTTAAGCTAAGAAAGGATTCATCTCTGTTTGCGCTTCTGTCTTGCTTCCTTTACTCTTGAGATGTCTGACATTCAAGCCAAAAGTTCTAACTGTTCTGTAACGAAACAAAAGAAAAATACTAAATACTAAATTACCCAAATACATGAAATTTGAAAGAAATTGAAAGTGTGTGAACCCCACCTGAGCCGTTGCACACTAAGGTTTTCTCAAGTTTGATTCGTGAAATTCAGAAAATGATGTTCATGTCATAATTTTGTCAAGCGTTCATGGGATACATTCTTTGGCTGCTGCTACAGTGTAAATTGTATTTTTTAGACTCCAGCTAAACAGACGAGACCAGTAACAGCACAGCAGCGAGAACAGTACAAGGTTTGTCATGTTGTTTTATAGTTCTTAGCGCTCACTGGGTTTTATAAAACATTAGTATTTGTGGATCAGTGTCAGGTTTACATTACTCGCAAAAACTTCGGGCGTTTAATTTTCAGACACTTTTTATCTCATTTTGGACAAATTTCGGACCAAACAAATCTGGCACTTTGCTGAAAAATAACTAAAGTAAATTTACGTCAATAAAACACAAATTATACTGAAACAACATCTGTGAAAATGATGGATTTACTGCAGCCTCAAGGTTTCAAGAATACACCGACGAGAAAATAACACAAATTCTATCAAGCCGTTAAGTACATAAAGAGCTTTGGAAATACGTCCAAGTTTTCTACTGCACTTTATATCAGGCGCTTGAAATTTCGGACGGTTTTATTTTCGGACAGGTAACTGTTCTTTTCAAAGTCAAAAGCTTTCGCTCATGTTACTGAATGACTTCTTCACCACATTTGTAGGAGCACAGAAGAATCTCGCACATCACAGCAGAGCAAAAGAGACGTGGGAACATCAAAGTAAGTGTACTATATACATGCAGTTAATTGCAATTTGACAGGGTCTGGAGAAGCCCCTGAATAATCAATTCATTTAACCTTCAGTGAGCTATGCAATAGTTTGTTGGCTTCAGAAGTGCCTTCACCTTTCCACTGTCAAGTCTGCAGTTCAAAACTAAATTGTTAGTTCACCTTACCATAAGTA
>CM042753.1:1956157-1968657 GCA_022496165.2 Catalaphyllia jardinei | reverse complement strand
TTCAGAGGCCAGGTCACTAAGCCGACAACTGTAA
The DNA here is from genome assembly GCA_022496165.2 of Catalaphyllia jardinei. Lineage (NCBI taxonomy): Eukaryota > Metazoa > Cnidaria > Anthozoa > Scleractinia > Caryophylliidae > Catalaphyllia > Catalaphyllia jardinei. The sequence continues at coordinate 1,968,623 of CM042753.1, read as the reverse complement.
AATGGTCTATTCAGATCCTGATGAAAATTTCACCTTTCTTTCATTTTTCTCTAGCACACCAGTAACGTTTGATTTTCTGTTGGATTGATAATGGCGATGCTCTAGTCGATCAAAGTTGAACGGTATCGTTACTCCAAAATTCGATCGAGCCACCGTAAGTCTTATTAGAAACAAACCTTATAGAATTTGCTCGATATTTAGTAACACAAACGCACATTTGTCCATGTGAATGTGTACCTCTGGTCATTGTTTTGTGAAGTTTCATAATCTTACCAATGTACCTTCTAAAAGCTCATACAGTAGAACCCCGCCTTACGATCACCCCGTTAATACGACCACCTCGTTATTACGGCCACTTAAGGTGGTCGTGTCGTGTAAACGGGGTTCCACTGCTTTTTTTTGGACTGTGTTTTTTGGTAAGATGTGTGAGTTGACCAGCGTACACTCCTTGATAGTCTGCCAAAGACGGGTTCATTTTTCTGAAATAGAAGAAAAGGATATTCATTGGACGTTCGATGTTCCCTATATTTTTTAGCGAAAAAATGGAGAAAATTTATCGATTAGGAGATTGATTTTTCTTTTGCACAATGCACTTTCGAATTCGATTCATTTTAGCTCATCGTTCATCTGTGCGATGGTTTCAAATGCCTCCTGAAGGGTTAAGTTTTGTGAGAACTTTGGCAACATTTGGAATGATTTACTCAACAGACCCACTTCTGCAAAATATGACTAACTCACCTTGGTTATTTTTAACTATAAACCCCTGTAGACCATGCTGAATTACGTGCGCCAGTTTTCCAAAATCAGGGTAGTTTTCCACACGCTTTATCTATGAAACGAAGTCGGTGACCCGCATTTTTTTATCGCATTTCTGACACAAGTAACTCATTAACTGACGGCAGTAAAAGTTTTACGAAAAAAATTTATCTACCGGAAAATTTTCGCGCCAACGGCCTTAATACTAGATCAGTAAGTGAGTTTGTCTGTACGTTTTCCTTTGCAGTATGTGTCAACAGCAGCTTCCAGCCACAGGGGTACCAGTAGCTAGACAGGTAATTTATTGCCGTACAGAAAATGGAGAATCAAAGGTGCAGCAGAAACTGAATATTCCATAGCGCTTTACAATGCATTTAAAATATCTCATCAAAAAGTAAAATAAACTAACCAAATCAAATAACTAAACTGTAGATATCAAAATCAAAATTAAGAATAATAAGCCCTCATGATATAAACTCACTAACTGACTAGCGAACAAACCAACTAACTAACTAACTAACCAACCAACCAACCAACTAACTAACTAACAAACTAACTAACTAACTAACAAACTAACTAACTAACTAACTAACTAACTAACTAACTAACTACCAAACTAACTAACTAACTAACTAATTAAAAGACTAAGTAACTGACTGACCGATACTAAATCGTCTAGGAAAAAGCTTTCTTAAAAAGATGTGCTTTAAGATTGCGCTTGAATTGCATCAAATTGTCGCTTGAGTGGGTATCCAGTGGCAGTGCATTCCAGAGTTTAGCCGAGGCTACAGGAAATGATCTTGAATCATATCTGGTGAGTTTGTAACCAACGTCAACCAAACGATGGCCACTGATTGATTTAAATGTCAGTAAAAGAATCTTAAAAACTATGCGTTCTTCAATAGGTAACCAGTGAAGTTGACAGAGTACTGGTGTTATATGATCACATTTACGCGTATGCGTAACAATCCCGGCTGCAACATTTTGAACGTGCTGTAATTTCTTTAGTGATTCCTTTCTCGGCTTTGGCAAACCATACAATAGCGAGTTGCAATAATGTAATCTGGAGGATACAAACGTGTGTACAAGCATTTCAGCCGTTTGAGAACTTAAATACTTCCTAATGCGACTGATATTCCGAAGATGGAAGGATGCTGCCTTGCATCGAGTCGTGAAATGTCGACAAGATTATGGCAGAAAATCTGATTTATGAATGCTGAGAGATGAGTTCAGTAAATAAAGAACGATGGTCAAGGATTCTGATCCAAGAATTTGAACGTTTTCTCTTGTGTAAACATAAACTCTGGTTTTATTCCTGATTTCCGTGTGCCGGCTCTATATGAAGCTACATCTGTCATCTCTTGACTTAACTCCTTTGACCGCGCACTTATGGCGGATCATATGATGACTGATCCATGCTCATTTGTCGGCTATTTTGTTTGGTCATTCAAGCATAGTCAGTGTAAGTAACATTAACATGAAGTATTATGTTGTTGTGTGACAGCGTGTCGACCAGATGTGGACCATGTTCAATCAATACGTCAAGACTCGGACACAGGACAACTTCAAGTTCTGGATCGTATCCTTTTGTTGTGTTCGTACAGTTATTTTCCTCCTCGTTCATCGTTCCTTTTGACACAAACTTACCGTCTGGTTGACCTTGATGCTATTAGCATCCACATGATCGAACCGGTACATTGATTCAGGTTGGTTAGTGCTGCTCCTAGGTCTTTGAATGATAGTCTTCTTTCAATTCGTGTACCCTCTGCTTGAACAGAAATATCTTGGATACCATTCAGTCTCTTTGGGCTTCCGAAAATAACAAAATTACATTTTGAAATGTTATTTGTTTTATATATTACTGATATCGCTTCTTTTTGGGGGATATACTAGTTTTAACTAATAATTTTGAATGGAAAATTACAGAATCGCGCAGCCAGAGTTATTACTAAATCATCCTTTGATGCGAGCTCAAACCACCTTCTTTCCACCCTCAACTGGGAGAAGCTATCTCTTCGCCGAAAGAAACAAAAAGCCTTAATGATGTATAAAACTATGAATGACCTTGCTCCGGAATATCTACAAAGTCTTTTCTCTCAGCGTCACTCTGCTTACAACTTAAGAAACTCTGAGGGAAGGCTGACCCTGTCCAAACCAAGCACCAATTATTTGAAACGAAGCTTCTCTTACAGCGGGGCCATGCTATGGAATAACTTGCCCAAAAACTTAAAAAATGCTGCATCCGTTGAGCATTTTAAGCGAAATATCAAGAAGGTAGCTGATATATCGGATTCCCACACGGCAATCATGTAAAGCAGTTGTAATTAGTCTTAGTTTTTAACTTAGCTTAACTGATGATTTTCCGTGAATAAATAAAGATTTACATACATACATACATACGTGTTGTCCTTAACTTGATGTTCAGTTCAGCGTGCTGATGCGTCAGTTGTTTGAGGAGTACAATAACACGGTATCGACAGCCAGTGTGGAGGACTTCTGTAGAACAGTACTAGCTTGGCTTGAGCAGCACTGCTCACTACCTGCACTCAGACCTGGTAACTACCAATCGTCAGACTTGCTGCATGAATACACAAGAACTTTGTGTAACTTGAAGAATTACATAAGTTATGCATGCGATAACTTTCGATCTGAGTTTGGAAAAGTCTGGCAGATCATTTTAGTCTCACGTCCGACTCGTTCCCAGTCCTCTGTCTTTATACATCTTTATGCAGCGCGCAGCACGGTGCGAGGCGGGAGCGTAGGGTGAGATAAGAGGGGAAAAAGCGAGAGTTTCCCATCACTCCTTGCTACGCAACGTTGCGCCGTGCCACGCGGTGTATGAAAACAACTGGAGACGAGTCACATCTCACATGTGAAATTCAACATGGCTTCGACAAGTGTAATTTTACTCCGGCTTCGGGCCAGCTTCACAAGTTAGGTCAACTTAATCAAAATAGATATTGCGTGAATTTTTCCTTTCATAGACTTGTTGAGAAATGGGCAAAAACGCCACTGAGCTGTAATGTTTTTCTCTTCAGCGGCTTTATCATCGTTACGTGACCTAAGTAAAGCCACATCAATCTTGTCCGACCCATCTAAAGTTCCTGAGCAAGCTCTTAGAGCTGCTGCCTCTAGAGACCCAACGGACCTCGCCGCCATGATGGCTCCTGCAGGTGCCAATGGTGGACCTGGAAATACAGGGGCTCAGGGTGGTGGCTTCAGTTAAAGAAGTCTACACAAGGAGTACTTGGCAAGGATGTTCCTCTGTTATCCTGGAAATGGAAATGGCAATCATGTAAAGCTAAGCAGAAGAAACTATCGCGTCCTGTTCTTCCTTTAAGTTATCAAGGCGACAGGATGGACGATCCTGTTAAAGCGTGTTATTCAAGAGGAAGCGTACTGATAATCTGTTCTAAGTTAGCAGCGAGTAAACGCATTGTACAGCATCACTGAGGAATGGGTCAGTTCTTATTCTTTGCGTAGAGAAACTGTAAACCGTTATGTCATGTCAAACTGAATTATCCGCAAAAAGGATCCAGCGGGCCTGAAGTTAACGGTACCATCCTTCAGGGTTCGTACAGAGTCTGCCTTGAAAATGTATGGAGATCTAAAAAAAGACTGTAAAAGAGTCTATAAATTTCTACTAAGCTGCAACAGAATTCTCTCCATTGCAGCGCGGCAACTGTGCGGTTACAGTGCATGACTGTTACTTGTTGGGAAACGCGCTTGTTTTTTAATCTGGAAAAAAGAAAATGTGCGAAAAAATTACAAAAATAGCTTTCAATTTGGCATAAAAAGTGTGTACGAACCCTGCCCCCCTTGTTAATATTACTATGCTCAATGTTCGAAGTGACGTGACATTGCGATATGAGGTCCGTGCGCAGTAAGGATGCGCAGAAACAGTTAGAGGGTGTGTCTTAAAAATGCTGGAAGGCTGCTGGCGCGCCTCAGTATGTTATATTCGTGTGTTGAAACGAGAACCTGCATCACTTTCTTCTTAAACACAAACGAACAAACAAAATATACATATAAGTTATTCTATCATTGTATCAAATAAGCAAGCACTGTGTGTTATGAATCATTGATATATACTTGTAAGCAGATTGGTGCTCGCTTTATATGTAGTGTTGTGAATTTTAGAACATTGGGGTCGACTGTTAGCGAGAAACCGGCGCGGTATTAACAGGACTAGGTCCGCATTTAACGTGATTGTTAATCTAAAGGCAAAATTTAAATACAATAAAGAGATAAATTGCGTGATTAAAGAAGGCTACAATGATTGCCTTTTCACAGTCATTAGATTCTAGAAAAATCTGCTAGGAAAAATGTCATCTTTGTTACTTTTCGTTAAAGATCTGATTCTTTCGTAAAATATCATATTCTCTTCTTGGAGTTTAGAATTTCAGATTAAGTGTCATAGTTCGCATACATTCGCATTCAAGAAAAACAAGACTACACTATATCCGTTACCATATGATATTAGGGAGCTTAAGCACGCGCGTTTTTGAGGCGCGGACGGTAACCGCAAGTGAGCTGTTTTTACTTTTAACTTGCCCGCACACAACCACATTCACATTGCTAAGTATGTTTTCTCCATTAGGAATGAGTAGTATAAAAATCTAGGAGACAATACTTTCCTAGCACGCGAAATATTCTCTTCCGGTTGCCGTCCGCGTCTCAAAAATGCGCGTGCATAAGCTCCCTATTGAGATATTTTTACTGTGGTCCTTCAGATGACTTATTTGTTCCTGAAAGGTATATGTTTTCCTATCAAAGCTATTCTGTATGTTGAGGGCTTTGCCCAGTCTCAACCCTAGCCGAATCCTCCTTGGTATGAAATTGAAGCGAAGTCCTTGGGGTCAAGTTTAGATGATTTTCGTATGTACGTTTTGCAATTTTCACTGCGCCATTTAGGAAGTGGGTTAAATAGTTTATTTAGAGGGAACTAAACTTGTAAAGTGTTTTTGTTTTAGTCTATTTATGCTTTCATTGTTGTACTTTTGTTCCATCTCTGGCGTTCACCAGATATGTCCAGGTTAAAGTATAATGCCAGTATGTCCATTACACCATCCAGAATGCCGGTTTCATTTTAAGCATGTCGGTCAGTCGCTGTTCTCGATATAAAACCAGGTTGTTCCTTCGTGGTTCGTCCTGTCACAGAGGTTTGCCAACAAGTTTAGTGGGTATCGATGTCAAGGCACAATGGCAGGCTTTTCCAGTCCTTTTTTCTGTCCAGTACAAAAGTTAATTAAACTGCCTCCTCTCCAGTTACTCACTCAGTTGGAAGAAAAAAGTAGCGACGAAGCAGAGGGTGCCAGGCGCCAGGTGCTTCACGCGTAAAGTGCCTGCAGTGGAGGAGGTAGTTATTTAATCCTGTTACAGTTCTTTTCTCTTATTTTGTTGTAGGATACGCCACTAGTCGTATGCTTACGTTTAGTGCGCAGTGAACTCTAACGTGAGAAGAGTACATTTTACAAATATAAAACGGCTTTTGTACAACATCTTGTGCGTTGTTTTTTTGTGGAGGAGGGGAAAAGAGCTTGCTTTGTTCAATTCTTCGTGGTTAATTCGAATATCGGTGCAAGCCTTGTATAAAGTTAGTAGGACTGAGGTCGGTTTACGAAATAAAAAACGAAAATTCGCAAAATCAAGCTAGTATGAGATACAATTGCTGCCGTATGGGTGGGTTCTTCAGATGTCTATACCGTGTCAGTGGTCAGCAGCTGCTAATCACCGTAAACTGTTAGTAATTCATTGACACACTGCTATGTTAGTATGCTCTATCAATGCCTTTGTGCAGTGGTTCCAATTTGAAGACACGTTCCTTCTAATACCCTCCTGTGGCAAATGAAATTAATATGAATCAAAGTTTCCCTCAGTGCGTTCCTATTTACTGGATGGAAAGTCTACGGGTTTTCTTTTACCACGGCGCAACATTTACTGATGGAGCACGAAATGAGGGTGTCACTATTTTCGGGGTTATAAATTCGTGTCCTATATACACGAAAAGGAGAAACTTGATAAAAATCCCTTCACCATATATGGAACTACACGTCACTCAGGGTCATTAGACGTAAGTTTACATCATTAATATACATCATTTGTCATTATTAAACACTGTTCACTATCAACAGACATATTGCATCACTAGACATCGTTCACCATCAGTAGATATCATTCTCCATCACTAGACATCATAAACCATCACGACGTAATTCAACATCACTAAACGTAATTCACCATCACTGGACGTAAATCACCATCACTAGACATCACAACCTCGTTCCCAGGGTCCTCTCTCTACCTCGGAAAAGTACCCTGGTTACGACTGGTCACGTGTCTGCTAGATTTTAGCACCTACTGAGCCCAGTAGGGAGTGGAATTTGTAAAACTCCACTGGTGAATCGGCAAAACTCACAGCGAAGGCATTCTCACATTCGATATTGGAATCCAATGCGTTCATTGCTCGGCTAAAAGGTTAGCTCCAGATTTGGCTGAATTTTTCCCATCGACAGTTGGACTTTCTTTGGAATTTGTGGCGGTGAAAAAATTTGGCAGAGAACTTAGAACTGAAAATGCATCGCGCGGCAAACTCACAACTCATTCGTTTAGTGTCAAATACGTCGTATATTCGCCTACAAAGGTAGTTTTGGATTTGATTTAATTATTCCCATTTACATTTTGACGGTCATTCCCTTCTCTTACAGCGAAAAAATCTACGAACAATTTGACATCCGCCGACAACGCTTGATTAAGCTTGATTAAGCAGCTTATATTTTTCGATCGGCAAAATGATAACGGAGCCATAGTCCAGTCCCTGAACTCTCCTTTCTTCCCGCCACATATATAGGGGCTGAACCCGGGCGGGCGAAAGAAGAGTCCAGGATAACTTGCATGCGCATGCTCAGAACGCCGCCAATTTTTCCCCCCAAATCGGGGGAAAACCATATTTGGAAGTATTTTCCAGATTTGGCTTGTGGCGCGATTTTCTGAATGATAATATACTAGCAGCAATTTCTGCATTCAGATTGATTAAAAACATGTCAATTAATCCCAAATCAGTGGAATTTCCACAGTACCACGCTATACCGCATTCGATTTGTTTTTTATCACAATATCAAAGGTAACGAAAGAAATCTTTGACAAGATTTGTTGACAATTGAACGCGTACTAGTTGTCGATGCGATAAAAGTACAGACTACGATAAACCATGGCCATATTTCGATAGTTACGTTTTTACCACAATATCAACGTCAAAGAAATTGCGCGAGCGCGAGCTGAAAAAAGACATTGCGCGACACATTGACGCGAGCAGCGTGGTTGGGACCTAGTAATTTTTGATTGGTTCGTTCTGAGCATGCGCATGCAAGTTATCCTGGACTCTTCTTTCGCCTGCCCGGGTTCAACCCCTATATTAGGGGCGGGAAGAAAGGAGAGTTAACGGACTGGACTAAACGGAGCCATTGATTCATTCGTTTGGAGTTTGATACGTCAAGTGTCTGGCAGAGGGCAGAGGCTAGCTTTGAATTTGATTGAATTCACCCAATCGAAAGTTTGGCGGTCATTAGATTCTCTTGCTGTGAAAAATTTGAAATTTATAAACAACTTGACAACGACATCGGTCGCACGTTTGCAAAATGCAGGGGCTTTTGTTTTAATTAAAACTGTTCAGCGGCAAATCCAAGTTTTAGTCAAGAAAGTAGCTCCAACTTGAATGTATCCTATCGATAATTCCCCGGTGATTTAATTCTTTTGGTGTGAAAAACTGATTGAACTGATCCTAAGCAGGTTGTTGACGTGACGGTTATTTAAAGAGCCGTGAAATATAAGCAAATTTCCCCGGCAAAGTTCCCTGTCAATCAGCTTCTCATATTCATAGAAGTTCAAGCGGAGTCGAAGCACTGGCCAGGCAGGATCTCTGACAAACTTGCTTCCATTTCAAAATATTAACGTCTGGGTGAATGATGTCTACGTTTAATGACCCTAAATGACGTGTAGTTCCATATATAGTAATAGGATTTTTATGAAGTTTCTCCATTTCGTGTATATAGGACATGAATTTATTACCTTTTTCGGGGAAGGGGAAGGGTAGGGTGGGCTCGCTACTTTGGGGATTTATTAGCGGACACTATTTTTGGATGTGACTTTCGGGAGTCGTTACTTTCGAAAGTGTACGGTATTCCACAGCGATTCCTTGTAAAAACCGTGTGACTAGTAGCCTGCGTAGCTGGCGGGATTTCGTGCGCGAGTGCCTTTGTTTTGGTAGCGAAGCCGTGAGAGGATTGGCGAGGAGTCGAGTTGAATTTCACTCGCGGCTTCGCCGCTCGCGGATTTCTCCCGGGCTTCGCCCGCGAAGGAATATGTCGGCTCCGCCGCCGCTCGCCCGCTCACGCACCCCGCCAGCTACGCAGGCTATGTGACTAGTCGCGCTGGAGAGGATCGCAGGGAGTTCCGAGCAAACTCGTCCCCAGTGGCAAGAATCATGTTGAAACATCGAGGAGAAAACCCTAGAGACAAGGCTACCATGCGAGTGGCTTTGCACTGATTGCCTTGAATCCAAAGTGGTGTTAGTAAAAGAAAACTGCCACAAAAACCAAACCGATCATGCATGGTAAAGTGACGATCGTTCTTAGTGCACTCGCGATTGGTCGAGAAATGAGCGTCTTCATCCTGATTGGTCAGAGTTTCTTTTTATGCAAAAACTATCATTTATTCATAAAAAAATCGTAAATTCAGTAAACTGGGTTTAACTATCAAAAAGGTATTTTGGGTTTTTAGTTCTTTTTCATCTGAATGCTTAGTTTTACGTAAATTGTTTGCTTCCATGACCTGAGAAACTCTCGTAAATCATTCTTTGTCAATTGAAATCGATTGCAAAAATTAAATGAGCCAAGGGAAAGCTCGACGTTCAAGAGAAAAGTTCCGTTTCTGTGATGTTCACACATTGAGATTCTTTTTGTTTTACTTTCCCGTGTCAATTTATAAAAGAGGAAAAAAGAAACGGATAAACATTGTACGATTGCCTGCATGTTTATCGGCTCTGAAACAATTGTTTTAAATTGAGTATTAATGGTTTCATCGATTTCTTTGCCACAATTAACACTTTAACTGGATTATTATCATAAATTATTTTCAAAGGTACCGACCGTCTGAAAGAACGATTTAAAATTCTCAATGACTTGAATTAAGTCGTCAAGCACCTTCCAGATTTAAACAATTTTCAAATTGAAGCATTCACTCATCCAACATGAGGTACATTTAATTGCTCCCTCAGTCGTCTCTTAAACTTGGTGGCGAGTGAGACCATTTACTTATCATAAGATGTTCCCAATTTATTTCAATGAGAAAGCTAGAGGCATATTAAGATCGGTTAGTTTGTTTGAAATTCAATTTCTCCACAATATCGATTACCATCAGCTGTTTCCTACTCTTTCGCAGGACTCTTCATCCCTTTTTAGCGATGGCTTAGTTTGAGATCAGGGCGTTCTCCATAGCGCCTAGTCAGTTGGATTCAAGCTTATGTGACACTTTCTATTTAATTCCCACAACTAAATACCTTGGCGGAAGTCGATTCCAATCAGTCAGCATTTTAACATATCAGTCTCAAGATGTTTATGTTGTTCTAGTACATGTGGTGGAAACTGTAGAAGTTCATTGCCAATTAGTACTGTATAAAAATAAATGTTGGGGAAAATATCTGTCATGTTTTAATCCGCATCAACCAAACCGCTTTTTAACTTTTTCAGTTTTTACTGGCTAATGAATTACTCCTGATGCCTTTATCGAAAATATTTTAGAAATGTAACGCCTCTTTCTTAAAGAAAGAAAAAAAGATATGAAACGTTCTTGGAAAGCGGTTTCTTCATTGATTTACATAATTACCGACTATCGGCAAGTTTCGGCGGAACCACGGTTTGTACTGAAGTATTTAGCTTATTTTTACCAAATACTAGAGCGCAAATGATCTATTGTACCATGCGCGGTATAGCGCCATGTAATTGTGTATTTGTTCTACCCCTGGAAAATTCAAATTTAACTGATCAATGGTCCTTCTATAAACTGGCCGAAAAGCTCTGTTTCAGCTCTTTTTAGACCAGTTCAAATACAGAAAGGGAACAACCTGCGTTATCGTTTTTTAAATGAATTTACTTTGTTTCAGTATTCTGTCACCACAGTGACAAAAGTAAGTCAACAAAGTAGCAGCACTAAATCAGCTGCGGCGAGCTACACGGGTCAATTTAAAAATATCTCTTTAGTGCTTGGTTTTATTTTACATTGTACAAAGTAAGACCGATAAACATTGGAGAACCAAAAACCTCTGAATAAAAACTGCATAAAACATATAAAATAACCAGCGAACGCCGATCTTTGTTTTAATATCGACAACAAAGCAAAGTTGTTTCCTCTCTGCTGTTATCACCTGCTGCGTTGTGACGATAGCAAACATAATTGGGCCTAGTTTACCTCCATTCATTGATGAGGTAATTTCCGCAAAGAATTGTCTGAAGAAAACATCGCAGGCGTTTAATTAAGCTATATCAAGTGCCTTTTTGTCAAAACGGTCACTTTCTGGTGCCAAGTTGACGACGTTTTGGTAAAAAGAACTCCGTACATATATATTCCGGTCTGTGCCAGTCACAGAAAACATATCAGCCAACAGACCGGACAAGACTTGCGTTGGACGCGATCGACAGTTGAACGCCACATTTTTTCATACATGGCTGGAGAGGTGATTCACTTAGCAAGTGCTGTATGCCTATCCATTTTATCTGTTACCACAGTTACAAGCAATGTTCTTTTCCTTATTGCTATTTGGAAAGACCCACTGAATTGTTTTAGTGCTCCGACAACAAGTTTTATTGTGGGAATAAGCCTGGCAGATTTGATAACTGCCCTAACGACACAACCATTTTTCGCAGCCTACTACTACGTTGTGTACGCGGAAGGAATAGACGCAGTTAATAGCGCTTTAAAAGCGATTTTTAAAGCAGGAAGCAACATCTCAACAGTGGCTATCTGCTATTCATTCCTGATTGTTTTGGCCTTATCTTGGTCGCAGTACATCGCAATCCAATGTCCGCACAGTTTCAAGAGAATAGTCACCAAGAGAAACGCTATTATTTTCAGTTTACTGAGCTTGTTTTATTTGATCTGCTTCACATCTCTGCAGTTCATGGGAATGGATCAATACACCTTTCTTAAAATTAATCTAGCTGTAAATTCCTCGTCCCTGTCAGTTAATTTGATGGTAATCTTGTTTTTATTGAATGCAGCTTTTCGACGCCATGTTAACCGTGGGCGTGCTTTTCAACTGCCGGCACAACAAAGTTCGGCAAGACACAATAGGAAAACTCGCCGTGAAAATCTGCAACAGCAGTTTACGGCTGTAGCAATATACCTGGCCGCCATCCTCCTCTTGTCCGCCTTACCACACGTCATAACAGCTCAGATATTTCTTTATTCGTCTGATCAGTTATCTCCGCAGGTTATTAACAATTTTCAGATTGCTTTAGAGATCTCCGATCTGCTGTTATTTCTCAAAGTGTGTCTCGATACTTTTGTTTATGCCTGGCGCCTACCAACTTATCGCCGAACAATAAAGCTGCTCTTTTTTCGTCGAGAAACGGTTAGAAATAGGTTCGTAAATTATAGAAATGCAAATCTCTCTATAGAGATTTCACTTTTTCCCCAGACATGACTGTTCTCTTTA
>CM042753.1:1946157-1953657 GCA_022496165.2 Catalaphyllia jardinei | reverse complement strand
AAGTCCTCTTTAAAGACACCTTGAAAACGCCAAGAAGAGGCCTCTAGCGCACCTATCTACGCTACTCACTATCTATCACAGAATAGATAGTGAGTAGCGTAGCCAATCAGAGAACGGATTTCGTGATAGAACGCTAGTAGATTTATACTAAAACTCGATAGAAACATGGTAAATGTTTTCCCTTGCTGCCGCGGTGAGTGACCCTGAAGCGAAAGAACGAAGGCACCCACCTCTCTAATCTGGAAAAGGTCACATTATAGGGGCCTTGAAAACGCATTAAATTGTGGTAGCGGTAAGATCAAAGGGCGCAAAGAATCAGGGTTATGTGCGAATGGAAAAATAAGCGCGCGCGGTTTTCGCATGTGTTCTCGCGTTGAAGAATGCTCGGCTGTAAGGTTTTCAGAGCTGTGTAAATTGCTGTTTTACGCTTTTTTTTGTTGTTGTTTTTTACGCTTTTGTTATCCTTTATTGCCGCTTAGTGAGTGAGCGTAGACAACAGAAGTATCAGTTTTACAGAAACAAAGAAATTAGTACGTCTAAGGCGCACATGGTGATAGAGAATCAAGTCAGTTTTCAAAATTTTATCATTTGCTTACCGTAAACATATAACTGTCAAATCTAGATTTGTAGGAGTAAACCAGTTGTAATTACTCCTGAAGAAGGTTTGACGTTGTATAGCGCTATTGATGAGGTTTAATTGTGTAAAGTGTAAGTAAAATTTTGATTTATAACCAGGCATCTAATTTATAGGTGCACTGAAGCTGAGTTCCCTTGTAATCATTATCCAAATGATGCAAAGTGCTGTCGAAGGGAAGATAGATGAACTAGTTTCATAAATAATCACCAGCAAGAGAATATGAGGGGACAGAGAGGGACATTGAGGGCGTTGGCTGGGATATGTCGATCTTCATCTCCTTTTGGCCTCTCTTCGACAGTCCACTCAATTAGCATTCTCCGATTCTGTTCCTTCATCCACTGCTCCCTGCGAATCATCGTCTGCAAGCTCATCTATGTCTGTGCCGCAGCAGTCACTTTCACTGTCCTCTGCAACCTCAGCAACTGGTTTAACTACATGCTCGGCTACTACTTCTCTTTCATCCACATCATTGTCTACTCTCTCATCTTCTACAACTACATCTCAGCTTCCACGTCTTCGAATTCTTCTATTCAAAGACAGTGCACTGTTCTTCTTGTAAAGAAAGTGCGGAAATTGTCGTATGAAATACCAAGAGAGCTTCTCCGAGGCATAATGGCAAGGGATCTTGTTCCGTACTTGGCTGAGTGTCTGGAGGTTGCCAGATCTTGCCAATGTCAATGTCAAAGTCTATCGGTCCGTAAACTCCAAACATGGCGGCTCCATACTTGTGCAAAATATTTCGTCAAATCTCTGAGGTTTAGGAAAACGAACAGACTTAAAACCTGGAGAAGTGTATCCGATACGCTGCGTCTTTAAGCATGGTACTGGCCATGCATTTGAATGTTTAAATGTTTAGGCTGGTCTCGGAAGCATCTGCTACTTTGGTCACTGCGCACATCTTAATTTCGTTAATTTTCTATCTTTATTTTAATTTTGATTTATAACTTACTTCTACAAATGTAACGTAAATTCTATGTGAATAGTGCAATAAAGACGTCATTCGGTCTTGTTCAGCCGCATTTATTTTTTGCTTTTCGAGACACCAATCGTGACGCTTTGATCTTCTTGCGTTCCGAGACACGTGATGTGGCAACGCGTGGTTCGGAACGCAAGTGAGTTCAAAGCAATTTATGTGCGTTGGCTCTTTGGCTGGCGTGATATATCTTCGCCACACAGTGCTGGCGAGGCCCAAGAAGGCCGAAACAGCTGTCCACTGTTGCGATCCTGCATTATCAGTTCTGGTCATGTTGGTGTCTCGAAACGTTTTTCACGTAGTATCAGCCTTGCAGTCTATTGTCTTCTTTATCAATCCCTATAACATCACAATTTCTTAACTCTATCCAATGAATAGTTTTCGAATTATTTTTTATTGACGTTGCAAGTCAAGAATATAGGGTGCTTCTAATTATGCCAAACCGACCGCTCAGAGATCAGTGGCAATCCCCGAGAGAAATGGAACGACATTTTCCGATTAAATCGAGCCAACGAATAGGAATGACCCTTATCATTTAAAATATTTTTCTAAATTCCCTAATTAGGGCAAAGGAACAGTTTGTCAAAATTTCGGTCGAAAAATTCCGACCGAAATAAGTGGACCACCTCCAGGGGTTCTTGCCAATATGCCAAACTGACCGGTCACAGATCAGTGGGAATACCTGTGGAAAATGGAACGACATTTTTCGATTAAACAGGGCCAACCAATAGAAATGTCTCTTGTCATTTTAAATTCTTTTTCCGAATTCTTTAATTAGGGCAAAGTACCAGTTTGTCAAAAATGGAGCGGCGAAATATGTGGACCACCTCCAGAGGTGATCCCGAATTAATATTCCGGTCAGAAGATTTAGCATGGATCAATGGATAGCACTAGTCCCCAAGTCTCCAGCCGTAACCATTGTAGCGTTGCAGTTGTGTCCTGCGTGGCAGATATGTCTTAAACGTTTTGACCAATTGTACGTATCGTTGTTTCCAGTTACCAGTCTTATGGCTGCGTATTATTAGATAGAACCCATGATATGATTGGCTCAGTATATCCTATTACGTCAGAGGACATGTCTGCCATATAGGACATAACTGCAACGGTACAAACCATGACGACTGAGCTCTCCCCATGCCCCCATGTCCGTAGTTTTTGCGTGGGTGTGATCTGGACTTCCTTGAAAGGGTCTTCCTTGCAAGTACAAGCATCTTCCCTGTCTCCCCGGGCTTTCTTGAAAGCAACTACGTGGTTAATTAGACCCTTTGGGCGCCGTTAATGCTTTCATCGTATGCTGGGCTCTGAGCAGTCGAACGGCAAGCTATGAATTCAACGAATGCGACGAACACAACTATTCATGACGGTGAGTGGGAGGCGTTCAACGCAGTAGAAGCGTTTGTTATTGTTGCCTTAACTCTACTTGCTGTGGTAACAGTTGTCAGTAATGGCGTATTTCTGTGGACTTTCTACAAAGACCCTCTCAAGTGTCTGCGAACACCTTCTGCTATTGTGATCGCTGGTTTAACAAGCGCTAATTTTCTGACTGGCCTGATCGTGGAGCCTGCGTTTGTGGCGTTCTATTTGTGGCAGTACGTCGCTGATGAGGAAGATTGGGCAGTCTTTCTTCGCTTCGCCCAAGCTTTTTCTTTTGTAACAATGAACACCTCATTCCTTCTGATGTTAGCTCTGGCAATAATTCAGTATTTGCTGATTAAGTACCCCAGGGTTTACCAAAAAACTGTCAGTCGCAGGACTACAGTTTGTGGCGTGATAGCAATCTGGATTTATGCTATCTTTTTTGCTCTGTTGCCGGAGATGTTTCATGTCGACGGGTATTCGTACTTCTTGGCCGACATGATACTTCATGTAACAATGCTGACGACTGTCCTTTTGATTCTGTACATAGCCATATACTTTGAGTTTCGTAAGTTAGCTCAACGACATAGAAATGCAGATTTAGGACAAAACACGGAAGGAGAAGGGTCTGTTGTGGAGCCTTCAGAGTCTGAACAGCAACGCCGTCAGGCCGAAAAGGATTTTGTGTATGGAACATTTATTTTGACACTTATTTTGATCATAACTGTGTGGCCATTCTGTGTATCTCTGTACGTAACGATTTGCTGCTTCTCGATTGAAGCGTATATTGCAGTGGTGGTCACGCAGCTTTTCTTGCTGTGGAAGTTTGCAATTGATCCGTTTGTGTTTGCATGGCGTCTACGGAAGTTCAGAAAGTCACTGGTATTTGCCATTCAGGGAAGCTGTTTCTGTCCCAAGACGTCAACACTGGGAGCTGTGTATATCAGAGAAGAGGCAGCCGCCAGCCCTGGACCAGAGGTTGATGATGAGGATGTGGATGTGACTGTTGTAGATAACAGAGATGCAGCAGAGTAGCAGTCACAGCTGCAGCAGTAAACTGTATTGTGGAGTAGAATCCTGATTTCTCCCCAGGTGGAGAAGGAGACTGTTTTTTGGACATTTTGAAAAGGACCCCTAAGAGCAACCACAATCCTGTTTCATGGCTGTGGCTTGAAGTTTTTACCAGCTCTGAGAGATACCAAATCTAAGACAACACATTATTTCCTGTCTGTACCCTGAAAGGCACTTCAGAAGCAGCTCTTGGTGTGGAACACCCTTAGATTGTAATCTGAGGTACTAAAACCATTTTTTAACCCCTAAAAGGTACAATAAGCATCCTGTCCTTTTTATATGAGGGTCTCAATGAGGTTAACTGTTAAGCATAATTATAATGATAGTTTTTTTTGGTATCTTAAGCATATAAACTTCAAAATATTAACTGACTAACATATAAAGAAAGATCCATTTTTTAGTGATGCAAAGTAGTGTTCTCAAGTGTACTTGTAGTATTCTTATGTGAGCTATATATAAAATCAGTTGCTGGCCAGAATTTATGATATGGCTACCAAATGTTTCCCATTAGTTGCCAGCTGGCTTTTGAACAAAAAAGTTGATTTTGATCTAAGGAGAATGTTCTGTATATGACATCAGGGGCAATCCCGCATGTTACTTCATCCCCACTTGCTATAGTTTTAAATTTATAAGAAACACTTTAAGTGCCTCACTTGTGTTTGGAGGAGAATGGATGGTCTAAGGAAGAGAGCACTTGTAGCCCAGTTTCATTTCTGCCCTGGTGCCATATATATATGTGGGTTGAGTTTGTTATTGGTTCTTGTCCGTTTTCACTGGGGTTTCCAGTTTTCCTTTCAAATGATCTAGATAGAGGAGTACTGGTGTGCAATCTTCCTAGCTGATGTGCCCTCCATAGTAAATATTGTAATTTAACTTTTTTAAAACAACAGCAATATCCAGGGTGTAGTTTTTTCATATCTTTGTAGTTTCTAAGACACTATTACTCAGGTGTGTGGGTACAAGTAATGCTAGTGGCATTTATTCCCACAAACAGTAAATAACAATAATAATCTGACAATGCAAACTTTCCTATGTGGTGAGCCTGTAAATGCTCAGAGTATAATCAGATATAATCTTGCTGTGCAGCATTGTCTGGTGTGTTCTTAGGGAAAATGTGCATTTTTAACAGCATGAGTTAGTGATAGAACTTGCTGCAACTTAGTACAAGATGTGATAGAAGATTTCTGTAAATATAGACAAAGGCAAAGAAGAAATATTGTAGAATACTGCTGTGAAAATGATCTTTACCATTAGGTTTCAAGGTTTAAAATATTGTATACAAGGTCATTGTTTAACAATTAGACCTGTAGCCCATGAGGCAAAGCAGAATGGGCTATTCAACCATGGCCCTTGAGGGCGAATGGTCTAATAGTTTTAGTATCATCCAACTAGTTGGACAGAAAAGACAATAATAAAGTTAGCAAATGGAAGTTGAAGAAATGGCTATTTGGGATTAAAATGAAAGAAAAACTGGTGAATTTTACTACTCGAGGACTATTACTAAACAATTAAAATGCAGGATTTGCATTAGTTTATTAGTTGGGTGATACTAATATATATTGTTATATGGCTTGTGTTTGTAGCCAAATTATGCAATGCATGCTCTGATTGGCCAATTGTAGTGCATTATTCTCGTGTAATGCCCACAGACCTATTATGCACCTGCAAAACCAAAGCAAAAAGCCATATAATAAACAGCTTATTAACTTCGAACATTTGGTCTTTATGGAAAATCTTAACCCCAGGCCCTGCTATACTGCCCTCGCTATGGCTTAGTCAGTACAGCAAGGTCTCGGTTTGAGATTTTCTTGTAAAGACCTCACTCTTGGTTAATAAGTAGTTGGTAATATGTTCTACATAGTACAGTTTGTTGTGTAGATATAGTATACATGTATAATGTTACTCCCACTAGATTTTAATTTAAATATGCCTAGTTATGTTTTTACAGGTATATAGAAAGTTATAGTTATAGTGAGTTATTCACCTCACAAGAGAATGTGGTTGACTGAGTTAACAGAATGTTATTGTAGGAATTTTTATTTGCATTGTATCTTAAATGCTTTGTTGTCACATGTAATGTATAGATTTGTTTAGAAAAAAAATTATTGCAAAGCAAAAGGATGACCATGAAGAGTGTTCTAAATGTTAGCTTATTTCTTGCAATTGGCAACTTGAAGCTGAAAATAGAACAAAGTTTATGTTATTGCAAAAGGTAACAGGAAGGTGATCACACAAAGTGGACATTAAAATGTTTAGAAGGAATTTTGAAAGAAAACCAAAACAAAAATAATGAAAAGGTGCTTCTGCTGCTAGTAGTGTCTCTGCAGCATTCTAGGCTTATAGTATCCCCTTGGGCTGGGTTGGTGTTCCTGTATGTGCTTGTTTTTTTTACTCTTTTTTCACGGGAGTAGAAGTAATGGTATGCTGCCTAGCTGGTAACGGTTTCATCTTAGGATTTTGTGACACATTTTTTTCGTGGGTTCGAGCACCTACTTCATCAACAATTTTAAAAGTGTTTCAGTGCATCAGTGCTAATGAAATTTTGGAATAGGGTCTGTCGGATTATGCCAGCATAATTTTGAGCATAATATCTATATTTGATGATGTTAGAACTACTGTTTACATAGGAAACCAGGTCGAAATGGAAAGTAGTTCTTCCTCAAGTGGCCAATGGAATAGGAATTTGGAAATGTAGGTTTACAGGGAGATGGGAAAACCGCTGGAAAACTCTTGGAGGGAGGACAAGAATCAAAACTTAACTGAACGTCCAAATAGCTTGGACGCTGAGAAGACTCACTTAAAATGGAATGAAAATTTTATTGAAACTAAACGAAATCACTTACATAAGTCGAAACAGTGACAATTGTTCAAGAACAGTAAATAACAGGAATGTGTACAAGCACAGGGTCAAAAACAATTACTGTCAAAAACTAACTGGCTACTTCTTGATGGGTTAAGTAAACTTACTTTTTCTGTTCATGTTGGTGATAGAAAAAGAGCAGTTAACTTTCGCGAAATTATCAGAGTTGTCTATTCATTTGTTGACATACAGGCAAGCGAGTAATTACAGAGTTAAAAAAAACATTTCAGGCAATAGTCTGAAAGGATTTCTAAAATTCAAAGTTCCTTAGAAAGCTTAGATTGTGAACTAAAAGATTTTCACCGATTTTCAATGAAAAAACTTAGGTTTTTAAAGCGAATTTACTCGTCATCCGTCACGGTTTATCTGTAGGCCGTCACGGAGTTTCATTAAAACTTGGGCTTTTAAAGCGAATCTGGCCTTCATCTATTTAACAATTAGATCCGTAGCCCGAAAGGGCTACGGGTCAATAGCCCATGAGGCGAAGCCGAATGGGCTGTTGACCCGTGGCCCTTGAGGGCGAAGGGTCTAATTGTTTTAGTATCACCCAACTAGTCTGACAGAAAAGGCAATAATAAAGTTAGCAAATGCAAGTTGAAGAAA
>CM042753.1:1918657-1936157 GCA_022496165.2 Catalaphyllia jardinei | reverse complement strand
ACTCCCAATCTAAACAGCATGTTGCCTTAGGTGACTTCTGGGCATCCCTTCAGTGTGACAGTTACATGGTCTAGCATGTTGTTTGAAAGATGTTTCTGAGAGATATTTCTTCAGTTTGTTTTACCAACAAGCAAACTTTTTTTCCTGCTCGTTTAAGCCTGGTTTTCAGTAGTGATAGTAGTAGTAGTAATAGTAATAGTAGAAGTAGTAGCAGCAGCGGCAGCGGTAGTGGTAGTGGTAGTGGTAGTGGTAGTGGTAGTGGTAGTGGTAACTTATTTATCCACATTTCACTAATGAATAGGACTCGTTTTAACGTGAACGTGTCAGATTAATATAAATACAGTACATATCAAACTGTGCAGGCACAAGCCCAAGCACAAGCACAAAAAAAGTAATGCGCTTATGCTTGTGTTTTTGCTGCAACAAGTGAAACAAATAACATAAAACAAGCACAAGGATATTACCACACATGATTATGTTTGGCCAATGAAAACACTGAATCCAGACTACCTCGCACCTAAACAGTTTTCCAAAATGGTAAAATGTTCAAAGGATTTTGCTTGTGCTAATGTGTTTGTGTTGAATTTTGTCTACACTTGGCTGGTCATCCCTGTTGCTCGTATCTGTGCTTGTGTTTGCATTGTTAGTGAAAACCAGGCTTTACCTCTGCCCCAACTTCCCCACCCCATCCCACAAGAAATTACAGCAACCCCAGTTGCTAAAGACAGTTTCTTCTGACTAACTGGAGTAGTTTCACTTTCAAATGGTCCAGTAAGCTTTTGAGAGTGAAGCCCAACATGATCACATCTGGATACAGGAGAAGAGGGTGCTAAAGACAAAAGGCAATGCATTTCTAGCAGCCAGTATTCACAGCCTTCTTGATAATTATTTAAGCTTTGTTTCTTGGGCAGCAATTTTGTGTTTTGATGTCCTGCTTTGCTAGCTTTGTTAAGGGCTGGGCAGATGAGGTTTTTTGCTACCTATCAGCACTTTTTTTTCAACAAAATTCATGAAAATCCCATAAATCAATAAAAATTGACCTAATTTATAAATCAAAGGGCTTGGTGGGAAAAGAGCAATAGGTACTTTGCTCAAAAGTGAGCGTGGTGAAGAGTGCTCCATTTTGAGATACCGGTATTATAAGATACATGTACTGATAGGAAAAATGAATGGTTTTCTGTGTGCATAATATTTAGAAAATGAAGCAAACTTTGAACACCAAGAAAACATGTAGAACATTGTATAACATGCCTATACAAAACCGCATGCAAAATTTGGAGTTTTTTTGGACAAAGTTCACTTTTAAGCAAAATACCCAACACTCTTTTTCCAACAAGCCCTTCAATTATGAGTTTGTTTGACATTTTACTACGCACATGATTTCTGAGGAAGGCAAACAAATCCGGAAAGGTTCCAGAACAGTTACAGTGAACAAAATTAAAAGTTAAATGTTATTTAACATTGCATACATCAGATACCAATGTTCTTTTATTTCCAGCAAGAGATTATTGTGGGGTTTCATGCCTCTTCAATCCTATTTCTTAGATCGTTCTTTGATTTCAGGATTTCCTGCGATGAACTTTTCCCAGTTTTGTCCATCACAAGCCTCTAGTTCCATGCTCTCCACTGTACCCTCATCCAAACAATGTGGCATGACTCCATAACCATCTGGGTTAGAGCGAGGGATGTAAAAGCTCTGTACACCACATGTCTTGCAGAAAAGGTGCTTTGCAGCGTGGGTATTGAAAGTATAGCATGTTAAATTTTCTTTACCCTGAATGAAGAGAAAGTTGCATCTTACCACCATTTTTGTTGATATGCGACTTTGGAAAACAAAACACCCACGGAAACGTTTCCAAAATTTCTGTCAGTCTTGCGTGTTATCAACAGATCGGATCAAAATCCACCAATCACAGCCTGCTAGCATGACATAGAGATGGTCTGAAGATCACACTAGTGGCTGTGATTGGTGGATTTCAATCCGATCTGTCCATAACACGCAAGACTGACGGAAATTTTGGAAACGTTTCCACTGGTGTTTTGTTTTCTAAAGTCGTTTATCAACGAAAACGGTGGTAAAAAAATTAACCACATAAGTCAACAAAAAATTATACAGACCACATAGAGGTGACGGTATCTGAGAAATAGCAAGGTCAATTCTTTTGATCAATACACATCACATACACAGTACATAAATATAAAATAAAAACATATTTTAAGTGGCCCATGATATTGTGTTTCCTTTTCCTTTATTACCATTTTGTGTACCATTTTTGACATCTTCCAAGAAAATGTTATGCTTTTCATATGTCTACAGTGCACTTCTGTCGACCCTAAAAAGGTCACAGATTTGTCTCGGAAACAGCTGTCAAATTTTCTCATGCCCAGCCCCATAACTCCCTCACACCACCACACCCCTTCCAGTGTACCGAGTGTAACGTTGCCAGGTGTATTACCTGTAACAAGGTAAAATCGTCCCTTGGGACAATAAAATGCCTGTTTTGCTTCTTTGTACAAATGCTGCAGCTGTTGGGAAGAAGAGAAACAAAAATAAAGCTTTTGAGGTGGAACCTATGAAAGCACCTTCGAATGCTCCAGTGATTCAGGTATGATGTTTACAGGCTTTGTAACATAATGCAGGAGTCAATGTAAACCCCCCCCCCCCCCGGGACAAGGTGGGGATTAGTGGGGAAAGTGGGATTGACAGAAATCGCATCCCTGAGGGGGTGGGGGATTAGGAAATATTTGTATTTAACCTTCCCCAGGGAAAGGGGTTTGGGTGGGGAATTGTCATGAGCTGAGGCACTGAAGAATGCTGAGAGGAAGGGTTGCATTATCTATCTGGTGAAGAAAAACTAGCACTTCCAAGGGAACACTCTTAACTGAAAAATGTGGCTACAACACCTCTCGGATGTGTCTACCAGAAGAAAAGAAGGTGCACAGAAAGCCGCTGCAACAAGACGCCAAAAGAATAAAAGTCACACTGAAGGAAATACCAAGGAAAGCAGTGGTATGATTTTATTTAAAGACTGAATAAGTACAAGGAAAGCAGTGGTACATTTATATTAAAGGACTGAATAAGTCTAGCAGTGTTTATATGTTTTTGGCTAAAATGATATCGATCTTTTGTAGGAAATGATGTTTTTGCTTCTGTGGCCAAGGAGAGTATGGAGAGATGATTGCCTATGATAGCCCTACATTTCCAGTGGAGTGGTTCCACCTTGACTATGAATGGATATGCCCTCTTTGCACCGGTTTGTGTGCACAACTACTGGTAATGATTTTGACAAAAATGCCCTTTTAATGGTTATTTTTGCTAGGAATTATTATTGAAACAATATGAGTGATTTTTAATATACTGACTAAGAACAGGCCTTTAATGTCCTTGCTTTTCAGGCTCCAAATCCAATATCTCAGGCTCCTAATCTAAGACATGGTGGCGGCATTTGAGGACTTTGGTAGGAGGTTTGCAACAAATCCCCACCTTGTCTCGGAGTGGGGGGTGCGGGTTTACATTTGACTCCTGCATAACGATTTCCTCATAGCTTTTTCGTCCACGAGTGCATTTGTTCACAACTTACTTGCAGTCGTAAACATGAATTACTGCTGGGGCCATAACTTCAAATCGAACCCTTCCACAATGACAACCACCTTTATGTTTCAGTACATCAGCCATTTTCACTAAATTAGACAGGCGTTCCAACGTTCAACCGAGAGGACTAAACACTAAGTCTTCACGCTCGGGGGGAGTTGACGGAGGAGTGGTGTACAAAGCTCGGTTACTAAGTTCATTCACGTGGCATTCGATGGCCTGTGGCAGCAATGAGGTCATCACAAATTATTGCTTTTAAACAATTTGTTAATTTTAATGTTCTGTCGAACACTTGGTAAAGAAACTGCCTTAAATTCATGAAGATCCTGCTCATTGCTTCGCTGACGTCGGAAACTGGAAATTTCTCCACTGCCTATCGAATAAAGTAGGTGACCTGATAGCAATATTGGCCCAACATTACAGGTCGTAACATGTTGATAATTTCGATGGTCGATAAAAGTCGATCGTTGTCGATCAAGTTCGATACTAATCAATTGACAAATATCGGATGTCGATAATTGATTACACATTTTTTTGTGATTATCGACTTTGATCGATTTTGATTGATGTCAATCGACAAGTATCGGAAATTTTACATTGTAAGTAGAACGTCAAGTGGCACCACAGACGCAAAGAGAAACATAGGGCATACAAACCCGGCGAATTTAGCCAAGGAGAGGGAAATGAGCCGTAGCAGCATGTATTTGTGAAATTTTAAACATTGATGAGAATAATTTGTCAATTACTTTGCTGGTTGTGATTTTCTCGCATTCTAGTCTACATTCTGCCCGCTCCGATTCCCGAAGGATCACTTCGAGTTCCCAAGGTCTCTTTTATCTTTCTCATCTTTAGGGACTAGGCTGGTTTCGAGTTATGTTAGCTCAGCAGTCTCAGCAGAGCTCAGCTGACACTAATCGATGATTTCTCAAGGTAATTTAAACATTCGATTCCGTAATGAATGACAGACCCTTCAGTTGTTCAGTATTTTATTCAATTTTATTGCCATATGGATTTACTTTAAAGCTGTTTACATTTTCATGGCCGATTGAAAAATGTGTCTGCATTTTTGTCGATAAATTTATTTTATTTTTTATTTATTTTTATTTTTGCCACACACAATCAAATACAAGGATAATAAAAACGATAATAAATAGGTTAAGGTTTACAGATAAAATCAATAATCAGTTGAAAATGTTGTGACTATCGACTTTTATCGACAAATTTAACTTGTTGATTGACAATTATGGACAAATATTGAGTATTGTCGACTTATTGACTACATTTTCGATGATCGACTTTCATCAACATGTTACGTCCTGAACATTAGGACCAGTCTTCAAGCAAAATGGGAGAACCTACAGAATACAGGGCCTTTTTTGAATACTTTTATTTAGTGGCTTGACAGGTTGCCAGTTGTATTGAGAGTTTACAGAACGAGAAAGGTATATAATTTTGTGGCTCAACAGCTGAGCGAATCGTCAGTCGACGCCACTGCCAAGCTGCCGAGCTGCCGAGCCACTCGAGTGATACTTCTGTAAAAGTGGCCCTGTATTCTGCCCGGAGGAGGTACTCCCGCAAATTTTGGATAGGGATGTGCCGCGAAGGTTTTTGAAATGAATATGTTATGACCATGTGTCCACTGACTAGCTCTTTCAGTTGTAAATTGATCAAGTGTTGTTTGAACTGTTTTGTACAATTTGATGGTAACAGTTACCAATAGTTGACTTCCAAGATACATCTTTATGATACATGAAAGTGTAATTAAGTAGTGATACTATATTTTGTGTTCATGAATTTTCAGAAGATGCTTAAGTGACTGTAACGTTGATTGCTGGCTTCGTTGTGTTACCTGCTTCAAGGATAGCTTGTCAGTCAAAGAATATGTGTACAAACATGATCTGGAATGTGTTCTTGGTATTCATGCATGGAGAGCTGGAAGACTTTTATTAGGTATAAGATTAAATAATGTTCATACATTTGTTTGATTCAGCGGGCAAACAATGAATTTTCTTTTTAATTTATAAAATCAAGTGAGAGAACAAAATATAGGTTTGGGAAGGTGCATACCTCCTTAAATATATAGACACAAGTGTTTTACAAGAAAATACACTACTCATAAAATTCATCCAAAACCACTCCTGGACTCGGGTAGCGTATTTTCTATATCCTCACTAGAGAAGATATCGATAAAATATCATAGTTCCTTTGCGTGATCTGGTCACATGGTACAGAATAATTATGCTAGGATGCAAGTTACACAGTTGGACTTTCAAAACAAAGTAAAGTTGAGCTGGACTGGTACGAGTTTTTTTGTTTGGAAGTCCCACTGTGTGACTTGAGAAACAGCATAATTAATTCTGTACCAAATATGACTGGATCGTTCAAAGGCCCTTTTTCAGTGATATTTAGTTTGTCTCTTAAATTGTAGTTAAATTCATAATTTGGTGTATCATCAAAGCATCTGGGTTATCCTCAAAAGTATTTGGTAATCTTCAGAAATCTCCTGAAAATTTTCGCCAAGGTTTCACGTGACCTTCAGACAAGTTTTGGAGAATCTTCAGAAATCTTCAGGAAGCAGTCAGAAATTGCCGGAAAATATAAATATAATAAGAACATTACATATTAGGTCAAAGATATGAATTTTTTTATAATTATTCTAGTGGTAAGAACAATATCTCACTCGTTCACTGTACTTACTCATGAGATGTTGTTATATCCACTTTAAGATAAAAACTCATATCTTCTTGCCGTTGTGTAATATCCTCTATATCTAAAGCATCTTTGTATGTGTTGTTATCTGGGATGTGGTATAGACCCTATGCAAAAATGGCTGCCTTTATATTTTTCTTTTGTTCATATTAAAGTTAGCCCTACTAGCCTTGTTTTTGAGACAAAAATTGTAAAGAATTTGTTATCCCGAATGAGTTTAGTGAGGCTATTTTGAATATGAACAAAAGAATAATTGATATATAATTTTCGCTAATTCAAGACAATTTCCAGTCTGTGCTGTGCATTCTCAAGAGTTTGTTTCACAGCATTTTTTGTTTTGTTTCATGTAAGACATCTGCAAAATGGGAACATTTTGCAGCTATGTATTGAAAGGATAAACCAGTTTGATCTAACAAAAGTAACTTTGACTACACTGGCATGGTGGGTCATGCAAATTACACCGTAAAGACATAGTTATTGATACAAGATTATAACATTAATATCAAGCAGAGGTAAAATAAGGTGAAACTGTTAAGATAAACGAGTCTTTACAGGAACTGAAATTTCGCACACTTATATATCTGAATTACATCAGATTGCCCAGTACCTTTCTCCATCATATTTGGAGGAACTGATCTTAATGAGCACTACAAGAGCAAGGACAAATTGGAAACCATGAGAAAAGCACTAGAAAAGGCAAGGTAATAAATTGCAACTCTATATTTCTCTATTTTTTCTCCTAGAATGTATTCTGACCACAAAATAGATCATTGGTAGTTTGCCAGTTGATAACAGAGATGCCAATACAGAGTGTTGATTCCTTTGAGTGACTCTCAAGTAGGAGAAACTAACTGAAAAATACACCTGGAAAATGTTGTCATTAAAATGGCACAGTCAGTGGTGTTGCTCTTAAAAGCTTGGCTGGTAACATTTAAAAGCAGAACTGATAAGCAATAATTTTGTTTGTGAAAGCATGGGCCAGTTATCTGCTCTTTA
Organism: Catalaphyllia jardinei; assembly: GCA_022496165.2. Taxonomy (NCBI): domain Eukaryota; kingdom Metazoa; phylum Cnidaria; class Anthozoa; order Scleractinia; family Caryophylliidae; genus Catalaphyllia; species Catalaphyllia jardinei. The sequence continues at coordinate 1,928,860 of CM042753.1, read as the reverse complement.
AGTGATTATGTAGTACATGTACAGTGTATCTCACTGTAAACCAAGAACCAATAACCGTTTCCTAAACAATGTTACTTCCAGTCAAAACATGACTCGTCAGGACATCTATAATTTAGTCAATAATTTTATTTCACTTGAACAAGATCTAGGTAATAATATTGTTATTGATGAGATTAATTTCTTTTAGGTATCTTGTTGCATTTAGCAATCCAATGAAAAAGCAAGCACTGGATCTGTGGGTGAGCAATATCAAGGGTGATTGTCACCATCTAACAAAAGCTGGAAATGGGATTGTGCTACTTTACTGCAGCACACATTAAAAAATGAGACAGGATAGAAACTAGATTTCTAGCACATTTCAAATGTGTTTCAAATAGTTTTCCAAAAGGTTGCAAGTCTTTTCATACCGAACTGTATTCTCAAAGCACTTCTGTGTCAAGTCCTTTGATTTCAATTGGGGGATCACATACTGAGTAATTTCACTTTGTTTCACAGCCAAAGTGTGAAGAAAAGATCATTTTACAGCCACAAGGTAATATTATTTAATTACGACTTCTAATGCTCTATGTTACAATAATTATGTTCATCTATCTGGCATACCCACAACCATTGCAACCATGACTGCAAAGATAGTTCGTATTGTGTGATCGTCCGGGTGAGAATAGTTCTGAAAAGAACTGTTGTTGGTGACTGATGTTTCGACAACCTGAGCAGAAGTCATCTTCAGAGTCAAGTGAATAGTGTTTGTCAGTCGGTGATGTTATAAGTCTGGTCCATTGATAGTGATTGGTCAGTTAAGCCATGATGGTATTGGCTGGAAGACTCATGTAAAAATTGAAAGATGATGCGTGACACTATAAAAACAGTAAAAAGGTAATGAAAAACTCGTTTGTACTTTTTGTAATGTTCATTGACACTTCAAGGAATTTTTCATTACCTTTAGACTCATGTAAAGTTAGTCAACAGTCATTGGTCGGTTTCGATCTGTCTTTTTTTAGTCAAGTTGGTCTGTTAGGGTCCGTCCATTGTAAGTCAAAATAATTAAGGCTTAATTATATTGACTTACAATAGACGGACTCTAACAGACCAACTTGACTAACAAAAGACGGATCCAAACCTACCAATGACTGTTGACTAACTTTACATGAGTCTTCCAGCCAATACCATCATGGCTTAACTGGCCAATCACTATCAACGGACCAGACTTATAACATCACCGACTGACAAACACTATTCACTTGACTCTGAAGATGACTTCCGCTCAGGTTGTCGAAACGTCAGTCACCAAAAACAGTTCTTTTCAGAACTATTCTCACCCGGACGATCACACAATACGAACTACTGATACTCCTGGGTTCAAACCATTTACTATGATACTGCAAAGATAGCTGATGTTGCTGTTGTCAGTACTGTTATGATACAATGGTTTCGAAAATTGTTCCAAAGGTTGGCATGAGTAACTTACAATTAAGCCACACTCTGTGGACGTTGTCCTTAACTGGTCAAATGCCAACAATTTCAAACTGAGCTCACTTAAGTACAAGGAACTCCGAAAAGATTTCCGCAGAAGGGCAAACCTAGACATTCCTGCACTCGAGGTCAATACTAACATCTTTGAAACTGTTAAATCAGCTAAAGTACTGGGCATTACATTAAGAGATGATCTAAAGTGGAATGATCATGTACTAGGTAATATCACCGCAAAAGCATCTCAATCAGCGTATTTATTTGCTCAAACAACTTAAGCGTGCCGGTATTGGCTGTGTATCTCTCATTCAATTTTACTGTGAGTGTATACGCTCTGTCATAGAATATGCCTTGCAAGCATTTCATGCTAGTCTACTGGGCTATTTATCTGATCAAATTGAAAGGATACAGAAGCGAGCCCTAAGGACTGTGTATCCGGAACTTTCATATATTGAAGCGCTAGCAGATGCCAATTTGATGTCACTTTGTGAAGGGGGAGAACACTTGTGCATTTCTCTGTTTAATCAGATTATTGAGAGTGATGGCCAGCATAAACTGGCCGGACTGTTGCCTGCTCACAATAACAAACAGTCTAAGGAACAAGCGATTGTTCTCTCTACCTGATATTAAGAGTCACTGACTCAAAATATCAAGAATCGCTGGACAGGTTGGAAAAATCGAAAACCCTGAAACTTTGCCTGAAGAATGCTTTTAGGGAGCTCTCTTAGAAAATATTATTCCGATTTTCTCAGAATCTAACGTCTTCGAGAAATTCGCAAAATACACCTTTTTGCCTCATTAAATATGCAAAAAATATCGGGAAAATTGACAAAGTTCTCAGTATTCGCATTCAAACAGTTTGCAATTTTAGAACATGGGATAAACTTAGTACAAAAGCTTCACCTTTCTTCTATCTAACACTAGGAAGTTTTATTTTTTTCAAGTAATCAACTGTCTTGAAGAATTGCCTTTTTAAGCTCCTACAGAAACAGTAAAAGTTGTGTATTTTTACGAGCTTGAAATGCATCTTGGTATGCCCGATATCGAGTCAAAATTAACATTGGGATAATCCTTTGGCCTTCTTCTATCAAGATTTCAAATAAAAAATCTGGGCAGTCTGAACGCGCGCTAGCAAACATAAGAGATTTTAAGGTAGGTGATAACTTATTTGCATAATCTACAAAAAGAAAAATTAAAGTCTATTTTTAGAATGACTACTTGGCATATTTCTTGCACTGGTACTCCAGATACGTTTCGATGGACTAATTTTGGGATTATTTGGTAGTTTGTATTGTTTTCTTCAATTAGTCAGCTTTATTAATTCCAAATAATAAGGAAATAAGGAAAATCTACAGTCAACAGTTGTCAATATAATTAACACCAGCAAACACACTTAATTGTTAAACAGACATTTCAATTTCCAGATTCTTCCAGAAATTGTTAAATCATTGTTTTATAGTTGAAATCTATCTTCAAAAGTTATTCTTGGCTAATGCAGGCTTTATTCCCGTGGCCGGCTCTCTTTAGCTCGGTCTACAGTGTCACTAGTTTTAAACTGAGAGTCAAGAAACATCTAAATCATCTTAGTTAATCTTTTACCTTTATAAACTCTTGGAATGATTTTTTGCTTTATTTCTATATCATTTCATATCATTTTGTACAGATCTCCATTTAAACCAGCTATGCTGAACTGGAATTTCTGTATAAATAATGTATATAAATAAATAAATATAACACAAAAATAGCCATTGAACTTGTAAACAATGTCACGCAACTTAAAATGTAGTTCAATTTGCAAGCAATAAAACAGCTAAGTGGGACTATTGATCACAAAGGCATTTATTGTTTGGTTTTACAGCGCATCTCCATTTTATATTGCCACCAAAACACTACTCTTGTTTAAAAAAAACAGCACAATCATTCCCTTGCAATAACTCTGATAATAACGTGTGGCATGTGCATGCAAGGTGTCATTTCCACAAAGCATTGCGATTAATAAAGCATGGGATTTCCTTGATTATAGCTTCCTGTGTTATATTAAATGGTGTTTTGCAGTTTTGTGTCTCTTGTTGGTGGAACGTGTGGTATCATTCCAGAAAATCCAAATGAAGGCCACTTTGTTGATTTAAAAAACTTGTGATGGTGAAGTGAAAGCACGCTTAAAATTTTGTAGCATTTTGATGAATGGCATATTTCTTGGGCGATGAATATCCCTTAGTACACATTGATGAGTTTGCATGTACCAATTTCACAGTTGCTCCTTCGTTAAATAGAAATGCCACACTTCTACTTACCTGCACGGGCTAGCAAAAGTTTTCTTTCCCTATTGACCCTTTCAACATTCATCAAAATGTTACAAATATTAAGTGTGCTTTACTTTCACATCATGATCACAAGTTTTTTAAATCAACAAAGTGATCTACAATTGGATTTTCTGGAATTGGACCACACGTTCCACCAACAAGAGACGCAAAACTGCAAAACGCCATTTAAGGTATCGGTGTACCCCAAATTTGACCATTTTTCAAAAAAAATGTTTTCCGCTTTTTCAGATAGATCTTATTGCAGTCTTTCATTAAAAATAATTCTATGAAAAAGATTGATTCTAAGCAAAGTTATTAATGAGAAACGTTTCTTTCTATTAATTATCTGAAATTGATAGTTGTCAACACCGTTGTCACGAGAGTAAATTTGTATTAAAAAACATGTGACAGACTTGGTGTTGTGCCATTTTCACGCATTTGTGTTTGCATGTTAAGATTGGTCGTCAACATGCTGATTCGAGTGTTTTCTAATTTGTAGACTATAAATTTAAAATTTAAAAACATATCTATTCCATGTCGTTGAAAAAAAGTACTTGTCCTTTTGCTAGTGCGAAGAACCTTCAAAGAGGAAAAAGGTTTAGATTTCATTCAAGCTGATGTGTTAGCGGATAGTGATCGAGAGGTTTTCTCCTGCTTTGAGCAGGAGAAATTATTTGTTCTATACAAGGAAGAGCAAAATCGATGGGAGAACGAGACCACTAGTGCTAGCCGGGCAGAAATTGAAGACAAAGGCAAAGACGAACCCGCAGAACCGAACTCACAATAGTCGTGGCAAAAGTTGGCCGGTTGAACAACTGTTGCTGGCGATCGCCTGCAAGAAAATCTCTTGAAATCAGTTTCTTGTCGGTTTTGTCATGCAGATGTGACTTTGTTAGAGAATGTTTCTGCAAGATTCGGGCTTGGTTTATGTTGGATCGTACCCTGTCAAAACGAGGATTGCCCGTCGAGTAAAAACCATTTCTCTAATTCCTTTTCGCTTTCACCTTTCGAAGTGGTAACTTGATTTCTTGATCGATATCTGCATGCATAAGTCCCTAAGGTTTCCTTTCCCTTGTTTACACGAATGCTTTTTCTCTGTCTTCGGCATCTCTCAAGCTGTCTCATTAGAAGGAATGTGAATCCACATTAGCTAGGGCTTTTAAAAAGTATAAAACGAAAAATGAACGAAAATTATTCAGTCCTTACTAACCTTGTTGTGCGAGCAGCATAAATCAGATCTTGCAAAGGATATTTCCCGCCAGGAGCAACATTTGAGCCCACTTTGTAATTGACATGAGCTCTATTGTTAAAGTATTAAAAATAATCATTCACTTGGTCCATCAACAGGTCATTAATTTCTCCGACATCTCATCACAGGTAGCCCAGGCTCTCTGGGCACCATCAACATGACATTGCGTAATAACTTTATTATAAGAGTTTGTATGGGAAATATATCGGTCGTACGGAATAGTCCAAAATAAGGGAAAAAAAAGTAATAAAATCGACTTACCTTACTTGTGTGTATAACTTCTGTTTTCATGGCGTTTGGAGATGTTTTAGAGAAATTCTGGCAAGATTTACTTGGCTATTTTCAAAGTGCTCAAAAGTAGCTGAATTTTGGCATGTGGGCTTCGTTTTACCTGAGAAACATTGGTCTGAAGTTTGTTTCGCAGGGTTTCTGTTCGTTATCTAGAAATAATGTATGCAAAACTGACTCAGTTTTCCAAGCGGCATCTTTTGGAGATCTATTGTTAAATGAAAAACAAAAGAAGTTACCATTTGTTTGGCTAAAGGATGAATGATTTCTCACTGTTGCTTCGTTAGCTCAAGTGGATAAGTGCTGAAGGAAGCTGATTCTAATTTGTTTTGTAGTGACATTCGAGGGCTCGATTTGAGGTCTGTGAAATCTTTTTTTTTCTTTTTGGTTTTCTTCTTCTTTCAAAAACCTTCTCCGTGTCTTTGTAATTGAATTGCCGTTTTTAATGGTAGGGATCTGTGATGGTATGTTTTTTAGCTGCCATTGTCAGTGACATATGCTTTTGGTGCGCAAAGCGATAACAGAGCTTACCTGTTAATTAAGCAGAATTTGCTCGTTATTTCCACTGATATTCAAAGCTTATTCGAGGAATATTTGTGCCCGCCTGGTAGGAGACTTGGCATCATTAAGCCCTTTGACCTGCTATGAGTCACCAGCATGCCTCAAAGAACCGAAGTGTGTTTTTGTTCCGAGATCATGGTTTAAGTTTGCCATTGAATAACAAGTAAGCCAGGTGGTAGAGTCTAGGAACGCTTCTTCTTCCAAAACAAAGCATCTGTCGTGGACTTATGGCTCATTTGCCATACTTTGGTGTGTGTCAGTTTTGGAAATTAGAACTGCTTTCTAAACTCATATTATTTTCTTGAAATCAGCCCTCCACCGTCCAATGCAAAAATTTGTGGGGTATCCCATAATAATCTTTGATACATAAAGTGCTGTGACCATTGTGCGCGTGACTTACAGCATGACTCAGGAACTGGCGAGAAAGGTAGGCAGCAAAGTCGTTGAATTTGACCTGTGGTTAGAAAACAGATTCAAACAGAAGCCAAAAGGTCGGTTAAATTGGCAAGCAAGCATTCCGTGAGTGTCTCATGGATTTCCAAGCAGATGATTACTTTGAATTACTATAGGATCGAGCCCGCCGCGAACTGAAGCAAAAACCAAAAAAAAGACAGAACGCCTGATTGCAGGTTAGCAAGAAGAAAACTTCAGCTGAAATGTAAGTTTTGCTTTGTATTTCAGCGTTCCTTTGCTGATAAATTTCCATTTCATGGGCTTTTTTTCGGCATGAGCAGCGTGTTAGCTTAAGGCTTCCTCTTTCTGTGTTGTCAGAACTAATCATTTCACGGAACAAGCAGTTTGTACCAAAAAAAGAAATAATTTCACATAGAAACATTTAAATCAATCACTGACGCAGCAGATTTGCAAAAACTTTTAACCTCTCTCCCTAGGCACTACTCTTTGACTTGATTTAGGTATTGATTCATGCAATAGATTTCAAAAGTCGAGATTGTTTTCCCTGGCAAACACAGCACTAGCCCTAGCATGTCCCGACCTTAACTCTAACCTAATCCGAAGCGCTAGCCCTAAGCAAGAAACCTAACCCTGAGAGCACTAACGCTAACCCTAACCTTGTTCCGTAAATAGTTATTTTACCTGTAAAATATAGTTAACTAATGGGAGCTTATCACAACCTTGGTCCTTAGTGCATATCAGCGTCTTCATCACCACTAAGACATCTATTACACTCATCTTGCAAAAAAGGGACCTTGCGTGACATTACTTAGTATATAGCTGCCTTGTTCTGCATAGCAGAACATAAACTGACCTTTGTGTCTTTGAACAGTACTTTATTACAACTGGACATTGTTAGTAAATGTAATTGATACCAAGATATGCTTATATCCATTAGGTCCGAATTGCATGTCATCAATCCATCGTATTTTGTCAAAAAATAACACTTTGTCACCACGGACTGAGAGTGCGTATTTGCTACTAAAATGTGTATTTGCTATGAAATACGTTTTCCTAAATAAATTGTCAAAAAAGTCCTAAATTGAATTATTCAAAAATGGAGGTGGTTCCCAGACGTCTTTCAAAGCACAAACCACGTGAAGAAAGATTATTTTGTTAAAAAGAAAAGCAGGAGTTTTATGAGGAAAAAAGAGATTCAACCACCTTTAAAAAAATCTTGAAGTTTATTTCCTAGCCGAAGACAGTATTTTTTCAAAAATTGACCTGTGAAAGAATAAAAAATATTTCTGATTGACGGGGTCTTGGGTGGAAACTATTTATTCGTAAATGGCCTTCGGAATCTGCAAAAATAAAAAATGTATTGTTTTTTGGGTCTTTGTAGGTATGACTGAGTATTTGCGACTGACTATTTGCGTACGTACCACTGAGTATGTTTGTCAGACAATTAACATGCGATCTTTCCTTCGCAATTCATAACATTCGTCGCATTTCAGTATTGCTGTGAAAAACGAAGTGTAACTTTCAGCTGTACATCAACAAATCACATTTTAAGGTTTTTTGAATTTTTTAAAAACGGAAAAGGAGAAAAGGTAGCCAATAGGTAGGTAACAATCGAGAGAGAGAGAGAGAGAGAGAGAGAGAGAGAGTTAGATTGCTCTGCGTATTTGCTACCATAACTGCGTATTTGCTACCGTAGCAAATACTCAATGCGTATTTGCTACCGTAGCAAATACTCACTGTGCGTATTTGCTACCACGAATGCGTATTTGCTACCGTAGCAAATACTCACAGTGCATATTTGCTACCACGAATGCGTATTTGCTACCACGAATGCGTATTTGCTACCACGAATGCGTATTTGCTACCGTAGCGAATACTCACAGTGCGTATTTGCTACTACGAATGCGTATTTGCTACCGTAACAAATACGCACAGTGCGTATTTGCTACCGTAGCAAATACTCACAGTGAGTATTTTCTATCACAAATGCCTATTTTCACCACAGGAAAAATTAAAGGTCAGTTTTTACAACAGAAGCGGTGAGTATGGTGCTTCCGCTGGCCATATCAGAAACGGAATTTTGCTACTGATATCGAGTATTTCCTTCACGAAGCAATGTAGGTCTTAGGCGATGAAATATAACTAAACAGTCTTTTTACAGTTAAATATACATGCATTTTCAACTTTTTTATATATTTATATATATATATAATTGTCAGCACTTTCTCTGTTGCCTATTCTTTACTTTTGCCGCTCATCGAATCACTTTTGTGTAGTGCAAGTTCTATCGTGATGTTCTTGTGTTGTATGAATCATTGATTTGTTGTCAATTTGACGGATAAACTGGCCCTTTTTTAACTGAAAGTCTCCACTGTTGTTTAAGGAAGATTCATCTCTTTAACGGTAAACCACTTTAGGCTACTTATCTGGTTGAAGTCAATAGCCACCTATGTGTCGCGTTATTATATGTCATAAGTCCGCGTTACATGACATTATGTGAGCCACTTAAGCAGGAAAGGTGCACGTGGATTCTTCTGCGCGCTGCATAAAGAGGTTTGTAGTATCTTTTACCTTCTTTAGTTTTCAACTGGATCTTATTTAACCTACTTGTACTGTCATGTTTTCACTGGAGGTTTGAGTTATATGCTCCATATTTGTGATCTGTAATGATCAGATGTTTGGATGAAAAATTTTACGCCAAAGCTGCATGACTACTTTTAGCGCCTAAATACTTGGCATTAATCATTCGGATTCTGGGACGAAATAAGCAGTTCTTTCTTTTTTGGCTCTGTTAGTTGTTTATAGTTCATAACTATGTTCTGTTTTATCGGCTTATCTTTAACAGTGAGTTAAAAGTCCTTTTCTAGTTACTTAACAGTATCATTGATGAATGCGCATCAGATCTACACCATTGTTGATCACTAAAACACACTAGAGTGTAACCCTTTTTAGATAGCGTTAAGAGCAGAGGTGTGTACAGTTAAATAGCCCATATATTGCAGGCTACTTCTGCTTTGATTGGGAAAACATTAACAGAAAGTGAGAGTCGATTTTTAATTGTTACCTGACAACGTCGTTAAGCTTTTGCATGCTATCTTCCACACGATTGTCTATCATTAAAAAGTACTTCACACTTACTAGAACCAAACGCAGCTAAAAGACAGTTTTAATAGTGTTGTTCTCAGCATAGCACAACATAGCACAACCTAGCAAACAATTTCAAAACATAGCACAGCATAGCCCAAAATAACATAACTTAGGGAAACAAGGCACAACATAGCACAGCATCGCACAAACTGGCAGAACATAGCGCAGCATGGTATAACATAGTACAACATAGCACAAAGTAGCATTACATAGTACAACATAGCGCAACGTATCATAACATAGTACAACATAGCGCAACGTATTATAAGATAGTACAACATAGCGCAACGAAGCATAACATTGTACAACATAGCGCAACGTAGCATAACATAGTACAAAAATGTACAACAAGGGACAACATGGCACAACATAGCACAACATAGCACAATTGATGAGTGTGCATCAGATTTGTACCATTGTTGATCACTGAAACACGCTACAGCGTATCCCTTTAAATAGTGTTAAGAGCAAAAGCGTGTACAGTTAAATAACCTATATATTGTAGGCTTCTCCTGTTTTGATTGGGAAATCATTAACAGAGAGTGAGAGTCGATTTTTAATTGTTACCTGACAGCGTCGTCAATGATTGCGCATGTTGTCTTCTGCACGATTGCCTATTATTAAAACGTACTTTACACTTAATAGAACCGAACGCAGCTAAATGACGGTTTTATGCCCCATTATTTCTACAAGGCATGTCCAGCTCTCACTCGTTGCGTCGGTTGAGCTCCGTTTGCTGGGGAACTAAATGACGTGACACACTCTGGCATATTT